>VTON01000065.1:600000-1092337 GCA_009617725.1 Hydropsyche tenuis
AGGTAAGAAAAAAATGATGAATTTTTTAATAACTAAATCAAATAATTTATAGAAATTTTTGGTGTGCAAAATAATGCATACAACCTATATGTATTATTTAAACGTATTTACAGTCTATATTTTTACTATTTGATATTGGCAAAATTTGTGAACACAATATAAATTCGCCATGGTAGTATATTCATCGGTTCCCAAGATAATTAACGAAATCATAATTTTTAACTCCATTTGTGAGAAGTTTTTTAACTACAATTTTTTGTAAACATAGACATTGCTGTATTTAATATGAAACAATTGATTTTGAAAATAAATTTTGTTATTATCACGTTATAAGCTACTAAGATAATTTTAAAAACAAAATTCCAGTCATGTTTTAGTTTGATCTCTCTCACAATTGAATCTGTCATGAGTCAGTATAATTTTGTTAAATATTCGTTAATTTTATGTAAAAGAATCATAAAATCCGCTATTCAAATATTTTTTATCAATTCGAATAATAAATATTCTACTGTAATTGACATCATTCATATTAAATTTCATACGAAATTTAATGTGCACAACCTACTCATATAATCATACTGATTAAGAAAATATAAAGAAAACTTCACAATATAACATCGAAGGGTTTCAAAGCATCATCCACGTATATAGAAAAAAATATAGCTTTGTTCACATTATGACTATGCCGAATCGACGAACACGCCATCGACACAGCAGGGATAAGACGACAATGATGATGGAGCGTTTTCAGCAAACCACTCTTCCTGCCGGGATGACGAGAAGAAAAATGGACAAAAAGAGAGTGCTGGATGGAAACCGGTCCACAATGGTGGTTGCTGTGCGATCAAGAGTCAAACAAAAGGCAAAAAAAGCGTATGAGCGCCTTATATGGACGAGAGTGAAATCCTTATACGCAACGAAAGGAAGAGTTCGATTGATTGATTTTTTAAGTGCTTCGATTAACTTTTTGTCGAAAAGTAATTATTTAGGTTAAATTTTATAATATTTAGACAATTTTGTTGAATATATTATTTAAATTCCATCGAAAAACTTGTGTTCTGTGATGGACGTTAGATTGGTTAACCGATGAAAGATCGATCAGATTTGGAAAAGTCATAACTTGTAAATTTTCGATATTTTTTGTTTTATTTTTTTACAAGTTATAGAGTATATTTTAGATATTAAAATAGCTACATATGATATTCATCAATGGTTAAAAATTATTAGGTTTTCCTATTCCATTGATAAAATAATTATTGAAACTCAAAAAATACCAGTAGTGTTTCGTGACTTTTAATAATTGATCGTTCACTGAAAAAAACAAAGAATTTTAATCATTTTTGGATATTATACATAGTCATTCTAATCTTCAAAGGTTTCTCTATAACTTATAAAAAAATTAAAATAAAAAATATTGAAAATGAAAAAGTTATGACTTTTCCAAATTCTTCCGTATTTTAATGGCCACTCTGAAGGTAATCGATGAAAGATTGAAGGATTTGGAAAAGTCATAACTTGTTCATTTTCAATATATTTTTTACAGTTTATAGAGTATATTTTAGAGATTAAAATAGCTACATATTGTATCTAGTAATGATTAAAAATCAATAAATTTTTCTATTCCATTGAAAAAATAATTATTGAAACAATATTTTATGACTTTTAATAATTGATCTTTTACTGATTTTGAAATTTTAAAAAATGTTAATGAGTTTTAATCATTACTGGATATTACATGTATCCATTTTAATCTCCAAAGTCTTCTATATAACCTGTAAAAAAAATGAACAAAATATGAAATTTCCAAACATAACTCTTTGAATACCCGCCTTACTTACTTATACATACAACACAACGACCGCGTTAATGAAAACACCCCTTCGGGAAATCATCAACCATCACCCCATCGAACACGTCATCGCTCCCATCAACATTTCCCCAAAATAACGACAATCAATCACGACTACACTTTCCGCCCGCGCTTGACCAACCAACGGTACCCGCGGATAATTCGGCGATCGTTCCACACGCATTTGCACAATAATAAAGCGGAGTACACTGAAAACCCGGTTTCCACGAGACCAAATTGCACCGTGTTCGGAAACGGACAATTTGTTCTAGTGTTGTGTTATAAAACGGTGAAACGTGGCCGCCGAGATGGGATGCCCTACAAGGGCCGCCATTAGAAAGCGTGCGATTTGACGAAACAATTTCGAATGCGTATAAACAATATCATTTCGGGTCGTTACGTAAAAAGTGCCGCGAAAGGTTTCGATGTGGTTTTTTTTGGGGTTTTGGAGTTTGACAATGTTGTTTGTGGAATTGGGTTTGGTTGGTCTGATTGTTGTGGTGGATGGGAGGGATTGTTGGATTGGATGTTGTGTGGTTTGGTGTGAGATATGATTTTATTGGGAATTTGAGTGTTTTCTTTTTATAGGGAAAGAAAATTTTTGAAGAGTTTGGTGTTGAAATCGTACCGTATGTAATCGTTTATTGTTAAGAAATTATTGCAAAATTCAAGCGTTGTTTGTCGTATGAAAACTATAAGCAAAATAAATATTTAATTTTATGTGATAAAGAAAGAATTTGATGTTGAAATCATCCCTTACATAATAGCTTATTGTTAAGAAATTATTGTGAAACTTAAATGCTGTTTTTCATATGAAAACTAAAAACAAAATAAACATCTAATATATTTTTGTATTAAATATAATTTCATTAATAGAAAATAGTGATAAAATTCGATTAACTGAAACGAAAAATATTGTATGAAAACTAAATATGTAGGTCTATTCTAATTATAAATTATTTTCTGCCACTTTTGAACATGCTTATTTATCTAAATATATTAAAAGTTATAATATCTATTATTTAAAATTTGTTTTGTATGTGAAATTCGTTAATATGATATTGAAAAAATGTGTGTAGTTAAATATATTCAATCGGTAGTGTCCTTTGTATAATTATAAAATTTGGAAGGTAAATCAAAAAGAGGTAGATATAGAAAGTTATTTTTTACCAAATTATATCAGATATGCTACACACAATTAAATTATGTGTCCAAGTATTGACCAAATCATACATCTCTTATCATCGTTCAATTCAATAAACAAAATTACAATTATACATACAAAATTTCGTAATTTTATAAACGTTTTCATGGGAAATGTAAAAGAAACATATCGCATAAACAATCTCATTATTTTCGCCATTACATGCACAGTTACGTATCAAATTTCTACGTTTTCTGCACACGAAATGTCATACAGATAATTTTTTTCGAACAACTTTCTCGTTGACAAGTTTCTCTTCTTCTCAAACCCGCGAAGAAGTCGCATAGAGACAGAGCCAGAAGTGAAAGAGACATTTTATATTATACCAGAGAAAATAAAACGGAAAAAGCGCGGCTTAGGCCCGTAATTAAATGTGACGACGAGAGCGGCCGAAGAAACGAAAAGCTTATTTTCATTTTATCCAATTCCTACATTTTTTTCCCCCCCTGCTATTTTTCTTTTTTTGTATATATGTATATACTGGTGTATATACGTCCGTTGTGTGGCATATAATAAAACGTCGGACGACTTCTGCTCTTTGTTCGAACAAGAGAAGAGCCTCAGGGCGAAACCGCGAGTGTTGGCACATAATTGAAACGGAATGAATAAAAAATTAAATAAAATTTCTATACAAAAAAACTATGTATGCACGTGTTTTTCACGTGAAACGTCTTTGGATTATTTTTCATTAATCACATCTGATAATTTTTTTATTTCACCCTATTTAAAACGAGAATGATTGAGAAAATTTATCGAAATAAAAAAATCATACATGATCATGTACAGTATATATTTTTTTATTTATTTTTCATATAGATTATTAATTTTTATAAAAAATAAACGTTTTTTAACTATTTTATCAAAAAAAAAGTCAAATTTAATTAATTCTTTTATAATATATTTCGATTTTCTATTCGGATCTATACAATTTTTGATGTTCTTTATCGCTACGATAATGGAGTATGAAAAACGCTCGATTTTCAAAATCGGATCAGTGGAACTCGAAAATCGTGACCGACCATAAAAAACGCGTAACCCGCTCGACTCGACCAAAGAAGTTTCTATACGGAAAATAAATAAAAAAGGCGCTCAAAAAACGAAAAGTCGACGCTTGAATTATGTTCGCCACGTGAAGTGACTCGACGCGTTTTATACGCATTATAATATGAAAAAGAAAAATATATAAAAAACGGTACACGATGTTCTAACATGGCAACACTGCCATGATTGCTTTCGTTTCATGATTTTTTTAGTTTTGTCCGACTAGAAACGGCCAAGTCGTTCATGAGAGTTTTCGCATCGCGAAAATCGGATTGATTGATCGATGAATTTTTCATAGCGCCATTAATGCTGTTGGGATTCATGAAAAATCGTCGAATTCTTCAAATTCATTCTGGAAGCGAATTTGAAATTCATCGAAATGAAAAAAAATCGTTCAGCAACCTAAAGCGATTACAAAACACTACATTGAGTGGGTCGTCGACCCGAAATGGCACATTTGAAAATCGTATAACATGCAAATGTGGAACGTCACGAAAAAATCTCAACGAGAAAAAAGATGAACCGCACGGAAAAATATGATAATACAATGCAAAGACTGGAAAATTTTTGCGACAGGTAAAATTCAGAACGCACCTTCCCAAATTGTAGGGGAAAAAAATTCGAATCGACGAAAACTTTTATACAAAAAAATTCTGTAAAGTTACATTTTTTTTAAGTTAAGTCATGTATAATATATGTAATATATATTATGATTTGTTTGAGAAATTGCTTAGCTTACAAAATAGTTTTACGTCGTATTCAAACAATGTATATAGTAGGACTAGTTTTGATGATTTTTTTATAACCAAACATCTTCATTATTCGAAATTCGAACATATTTTTCATCGTCTTTATTTTCACACAACGAAATTTTAGCCTTATAATTTAAGCCGAAATTTTAGCCTTAATTTAGCCTTATAATTTAAGCCTTAATAATCAGAGATAAAAATCATAACCTAACCTATCCATTGATACTTCAAACATCAACAAAAAGTCATTTCAAAATATTATTCACATATAACGCAAAAAAAATGCGTTCTTCGCGAATCAAGCAGTTCCGCAAAAGACACGTAACTGAAACATAAAAATATATTAAATGGTCAGAATGTGAAATAATTTGATTGAAAGTTTAAGTTTTTAATCATCTTTTTTTAATAAAAAATCTTTTATTTCGATTTGAACGTTACTTACATAAAAAAATACATAAAAAATCATCAAAATCAAAAGTTTGAAAACCGTCGATTCAAAATTCGAAAAGACATAGTCAATCTTCGTATAATCGAATACGATCGATGAAAATGCACATCTGATGCATTTTAAAACGCGAAATGACTAACGCTCACGTGTCCACAACGCACGACAACGAATCTTGAACGTTGCACTTTCGACTGCACACAAAAAACGTTAATATTATACGATTTTCTTTTTTTTTTGCAAAGCAGTTTCACCGAAGCAATTTGAAAATATGCTCTCGGAGACTGTTATGAGTCACCGCGCGTATTAAATCATTACGAGCGGTTAATAGCTTAATACAACGTGAAAGGAAGAATGAACGATAGGTTTTGTTCAGTTTCTAAATTTTTTAAGTATAATATAATTTGAAGTACATAAATATATACTAATATAGTAGTATATCAATATATAGTTTATTAGATAATGTCATATTTTATTCTTTTGAAACATTTTTTTTATTGAAAATCTTCATGTTTGAATTAATAATCATTAATATATTAATAATCATAAATATATTATGTAGTGGCAAATTTGATCGCGGAATTTGTTTGTAAAAATATTTATTTTTTAAATTACATAAAAGTATATATTGTCATTTTAAAAAGCCTATCTTTGTAAATTTATATACTAATTTTAAGAGTGTTATCATTTCTAGTAAAATTTTGTAACCCTTTTTCCAGAACACTTTTGATTTCTTTGACGCATTAACATCAACAAATTCAAAAATCTTCCTATTTTTATCGCAAAATTAATTTAGAAAATAGCTGAAAATCACAAAATACTAAATCAGTTGAATAAAAAGGATAATCTTATTTAATAATCAATATACATATTTTTTAATTATTCCATTTTAACATTCTTAAGTCGTATTTTTGAGTTTATAATGTTCAATCTAATACACCAAAGAACTAAAAAGTACTCATAAAATATCGCTGCAGAATTTTATCCAGAAATGATAACACCGTAAAAATTAATTCATAAATTAATAAGAGTAGCCTTTTGAAAATGAGAATATCCATTTATGTGTAATTTAAAAAATATATATTTAATAGATTAATTCCGCGACCAAAGTTGTCACAGTATTATATTGATACATTCATACAAATTGTATAGGAAATTACAACAAACACAATCATTTCCTCATCTGAATAATTCAAATCGAATAGCATAAACCCCTCAGAGGACGCAAGTGTCAAATTTAATATTACGTGAAGTCATTCTATTCATTCATAACATAATGTATACAATAATGAAACCCGACTCGATACGCCTTGGAAAAAAAAAGCGACCGCTAATTATTGTCGCCGTTCTTTTATTCGCCGCCGGACAATATAACAAAAAAAGAGTATTATGAACAAAATAAAAAATCACTGGGTCAATCAGAAACCGTTGGTTTTTTCTTTTGTCCGGTTGTCGGCCGTGTAATTTGGGCCTGTAATGCCCATTTTTTTTTAACTTACAAACTTCACATTTGTTGATTCAATCGAAACTAAAATCACACATCAAACGATCGATTTTCGAATATTCGGAACCTTCCACAATCAATCAGTCTGAAGCCATTTCGCATCATTAATATTCGATCGACCCGGAAAAGAGACGGACAGAAGCCCATTTTTTTCCGATACGAATATAATCCGTCGATTGATTTTCTCCTATGTGGAACGAACGATTGCGATTACTGCAGAGCCGGCTCGAGGGTTTTTTTCGCCGTCCGCTCGAGCGGCGCAGCGTTCGGGTCTACCGGAGCCGGTGACATCATCACGATCATCATATGATCATGATTGTGGATATTTATCATCATCTTTTTCGGCGGTGGCCCGAATGGCAACGGCCTCTCGGTTAGCAACAGTCGAAATAACCGCTCTTTCTCTCGCTGTGAAAAAGTGGGGAAGTTCAGTTGGTTTCGCGGTTATTATTTTTGAAATATTAAATCATAATTATTATATTTTAATTTGATTTTCATTATATATTTGTAATCAACTACTGGATGAAGTATTCATTTTTTTCTGAAACATGATTATCTGATGTGGTTACGTCAGGATTATCTGATGTGGTTAAAAAAAAGTGTATGAAGACTTTTCCGATTTTCTTCCACTTTTTTTTTCATCTTAAACTCTCATTGAGTGTACTCATATATTAGATATATATATTTTGAGATAATTTTCATCATATATTTGTAATTAACTATTGGATAAAATGTTCATCTTTCTGAAATGTAATAATCTACGTCAGGATCACTTGATATTGTTGAAAATACTTTCTTTTTCATAAAGACTTTTCCGATCTTCTTCTATTTTTTCGATCTTAAACTCTCATTTAGTATACTCATATATCAAATATATATTTGATGGGGAGACCTTGTCCTGCAGTGGACACTAAACCGGTCGACAATGATGATATCAAATACATATTATTATTTCACATATTCTGTTTGGAAGTATCTTTTATAATATATTTTTAAGACGAAATAGACAAAGGTTTATTTAAGAAGAGTTAAGTTAATATATTGAAATAGTGATGAGTTGATTATATGACAAGATAAATAAATTGGTATTAGAAATACATATAGAAATAGGTAAGAAAAGACCAAATGGTTGATATAAATAAAATATATGAAGGAAATTAGATGAAAATTTTTTTAAATTGATAGACGCAATAAAAATATATAAATGATTTATTTCAGGAATTAATTCAAAATAATTACACATTTTAATGATGATAAATATTTAAACAAAGTATTTTTTATATATTTAATGATCTTCCTTATATTTTTAAAAATAAAATACGCCGTATTTAGCATCGATATTTAAAAAATCGAAATATAATATTTCCATAAAAATATTGATGTTAGGAGCGAAATCGAGCGAGTCTCCTCTATGCCCATGCTCTCATATGTTAAATATACGTATGTGCAATATATAATAAAAAGGCAGATGGATATAAAAAAACTGGCAGCTCACGTTTTTGTGGGTGAGTGAACAACTGGGTAAGTCGCGTGTGTGATCTCAACGCGACTGACATGTGTCATATGAAAAAAAAAACCGCACACATAATATAATGAACCGTTTTCTATTCGAGGACTTTTTGGCACACCCGGTACGCAAATTGAACGGTTCCAAAACGACTCGTTTGATTTATGCTGTCTTTGATTGGCGAACCGACTGATTTATCGATAAAAACTCTTATGACTCACGAGCTCTACTTTATTGTGTTATACTTTTCATAATGCACTTTTTATTATTTATTAAATTTTAATTTTTATACGGAATTTGTCTAATTTTAAGTTCATCGGATATTTTTGAATCGCCCTACTTTGATTTTTGCAATATAATATAATATAACCAATACAAATTTTTCGTTTCAAATGAAATATCAAATACACAAATATTCATAATTGAGTTACAATAAATATCTTTAATATCTCAAAATATATGTAATTCATATCGAATTTATTAAAAAAAAAAAAAAAAAAACACTATTTTAGTCCATATAAGTATCATTGGGCCAACCTAGTTAAATTTTTTCAATGATTTTCATATCAAATAGTAATATAATTAATATGATATATTACATAAGCATTTATATAGTAATTCAGTTGTATTGTCTTTTTTAATTAGTATTAGTATTTCTAGGCCGGCTTAGATAGATTTTTTCAATGATTTTCATATGAAAAATTCATATATGATACATAAGCATTGAATTAATAATTAAGTTATATTAACTATAGTATAATTAATATTGAATTGATTAATATAAAAAATAAAACTATTTTAATCAATATAAACATCACTGAGCCGGCCTAGTTAGATTTTTCCAATACTAGACATAAAATTTGCATATGAAACACTTTCATAATATTTGGAAACGTTCGGAAAAACTCGGACGCGCAATGCACGAGCCGAATCCAATTTTCACAAATTCCTACATTGAAAATCGATTTTCCGGACCAATCGGAAGTACGAATTCGGTTCAAAAATTTTCCACAGATCGGATTTAAGCCGATTTTCCGGTCGAACGCACTAGACGGTCGCGCTCTATAAATCGTCATTGGGACCCGTCGACGTGCAAAAAACAAGAGTATTAAAACGTTTAATACAAATAATTTTTAAAGCATAATCTGGCTTTTGGACCAGCGAAATAATACGGTGTTAAATTGGATTGGATCCGAGCTCAAAGGAGTTTTTCGCTTTTCCGAATTTTCAGCTTTTAATTCGATCGGACCGACTCTGAAAGGCGCACGTTCGTCTTTTCTATATTAATTAACGAGTTTTATATTTGAAGGATTTTATATTTTGCACTTTTTTTCGATTAGTCAGCGCTGAAGTGTACGAACTAGTTTATTTTGTATTTTTTTTTCAGCTTTAAGTTCAAACAACTTTTTCTACGTCCATTATCGGAATTGGTATTGCGTCAAAATGAATGCTGGCTTTCACTAGCATTATTCTGAAGGGGAATTTTATCAAAAATTTCATCGGAATTTTTTTATAGAAATATATTTTGTCATTTTTTTTATATAAAGCTTATTGATTGACGTGTATTAAATTAATTATTTTTAATCACTTTAATATGTTTTTGCCGAAGAATATTGAATCATAATTTATTCATTAAAAATTTTAATACGATGATGTACTTAATAACCAATTACTTTCCATATTCATTAACATTTTCATGAAAATTAAAATAATTTACATTTTGAAATAAAAACTAGTACAATAAGGTGCACTTATGTATATTGAAAGTGTAGAAAAATTGAAGCTACGTAATGAGTTATTTTCGACCACACCACATTGTGTTGAAAAAACGATCAAAACAAAAAATCTAAAGCGAGGATGAAAAAAAGCGGTAGATTCGCACTGCGATAAAAACGGATGATTAATGAGATGCAATCCTCAAAGTGACATTCAAACATAATAGCGAGATTGTTTAATTAAAGGGAAAAAAATTGTTGCCTTTTTTTCCAGGCAGTTTCTGTTCTTTTGCGATTCTTCTTGTTTCGCTTATCGTTCTTGTTATACACAAATTCAAATGGACCGTGAATTTTACGAGATTATCTCACGAGATTGTACGAATTTTTTTTAGAATTAAATTTCATCCTCTGCGGTTAAAGTATGGATGTTGTTTATTATTATTATTTGATCAATTATTTTTTTAAGTTGAGTGATTTATTAATCGAAGAAAAAATTTATATAACTTTTTAACATTAACTTGAGATCATTCGAAAATATTTCAGTATTTCCTTTGATTTTATTATATTATATAATATAATATCTATTATAATACTTTTATACTACAAATTTAACCTTATATAAATCAAATTCAACTTTTTAAAACTTCAAATTGAACCATTCAAAGTTAAAAAGATCGAATTTGATTCGTAAAAGGTTAAATTTGTAATATAAAACTTGTATGAAGAAAAATTTAAAAAATAAATATAATTTTAACAATAAAAAATATATGAACTGTTTATAATGATTAAATCAATATCAGAAAACAAAAAGATCATTTCTGGAAATCGAATTTTATACATAAAAATATTCGCAAAAACAACACATTCAATTCAATGGAAGGAATTTATCTGAATCGCTTAATTAAAAGCTTTCAACCAAAATACAATTGAATACAGTTTTTTTTAATAATACACATAATTTAAAATTTCGATAAATTTCCGGTTTTTACCGTACATTTAGAAAAATTCCATAATTACACATGTTAACCGGAGAAGAATCGAAACAGCACAATACAATTTTCGCGCACGTTATTTCACCTTTTCACAAATAATAATACGCACGTATCGGAAACGAGGCGCAAAAAAGAGTGTCTATTGTTTTCAGCAATTTTTTTTTCACAAATCACAATGCCTCATAACAATTATACGAGACTTAATTGCAGAAGCGTGCCTCTTTTGCTTTATCTTGTTGAAGAAATCGCCCGTGACTTATATGAATCCGATACATATTGTTACGAATTTTAATTGAATGCATTAAAAAATTGTAACAATAGAGCCTTCGTGTTCATAAATTTATATTTTTGATCGTTGCGTAGCAAAGTTTTTATAATTTAGACGTGATCTTATAGTTTAATGTTTGATTTTGTTGATCAAAGTCATTCATTTTTGATTAGATCGAAAAAATCTAATTAATGTCGTTTAAAATCTAATAAAAAAGATTTAAATGGCAGAGTTTCGTAATGTTTTTTGAATAGATCAAAATAACAATTTGTATTCTGTATTTGGTAGTGACTTTGGAATGTGAATCGATAGAAAAAAACACAATTTAGAAACACTCCATATTGAGAAAACATTGATCATTCTAAAAGAGTTAATTTATTTATGGATCCGAATAAAATTTTTCATTCGGCTATCGGATCCGTATTTATTTTCGAATGAATTATTTTTTCAGTGAGTTTTATTCAGATAGAAACCATTCGTTCTGAATATAATATGTCAGGATACTTTTCAGAGTAGTATAAGCCTAGTTTTGAAAGAAAAGGTTAAATGTTATACAAAATTTTCAATATAGTAAATTTGTTTTAAATTTAAGTTCTTGTAGAATGCAAAATAGTATAGCGCCATATGCGATATAGTTGAATGATGCTATTTTTGATGTTTTTCAAAACTAAATGTTTTCGTTATTTGAAGTTATTTTTCATTGCCATTCTTTCAATTTAATGAAACTTTTGTCTTGTTGATAACAATCAGAGTTTAAAACTAAAAAAAAACCTAACCATTGACAAGTCAAAGACCATGAAAAAGAAAATGTATGGAAACGAAGATAATTGAAAAGGAAGAAGTCCAAATTTTAATTTAGAAAAAGCATCAACAAAGCGCTATCTTACTATATTCACATATGACCCAAAACAGTTTTGCGTCGCAAAGTTAAGCAATTTCGCAAACAACCATCGATTTAAAAATTCAAAAAATTACAACCAGACTTACACCACTCAAAAAATCCATCCGACACATCGACAATGCGAGACTTTCGGCCTGTTCATCGTCAAGAGCCGGCATTATACAAATTCACTTATGTTTTCGAGTTTTTTGTTTACCTCGTGCCGGAAAATCTATCCGGCCTGTGAAAATAAACGGAATCGCTTTCTCTGCAATTTTCGTACGTGTGCGCCGAACATCGGAAAAACGCATCGAAAATAAACCGTTGCTGTTCGCTCGACTTGTTTATAAAGTGTATTGAAAGGTTTCTAAAGTTAAATGTGTGTGTTTTTAGCGTTCGGACCGAATGGAAATTTTGCAGATTGGGGTATGGCGTGTTTGTTTTAGAAACTATTGGTTTTGGACGGGGAAATATCTCGAATGTATAACTGTTTGTTTTAAAATATGCTTTTATTGATCGAGTCTTGTATAATACGCTTATAGTCTTCGAAATCGATCATAAATTTTAAAGATATTATATAATTTTAATTACAATTAACTAATGAATAGTTGAACATTATATTTACAAATTCAGCCTTTTACAAATCAAATTCAAATATTTTCCAACCAAATTCAACCTTCTTTAAATTTAATTAACCAAGCGGAAGTTTTTGTATATATTTTTTTAGAGATCATGGATTTTTTAAATATTATAGAAATTAATATTAATCAGAACAATATCCATGTGACAAGAAAACTTTTATTCTTGTAGTTTATATTAAAAAAATTGGCGAAATCACCAAATGGAAAGATTAAAGTTAAATCGATTAAAATTAGAATTAAATGATTACTTTGACAATGGTCTTACAAGTTTTACACTTCAAAATTAACCCTTTAAACATTGAATTCAACCATCATAAAGTATTGAAGATCTTTGTCATAGTAATCAATGAAAAATTTATTGATTACCATTAAATATTTGAATTTGAAATATAAAATCTGTATAAATAACTTTTTGATGACTGAATTTGATTTTTATTATTAAAATTTGAATTTTATTTGATAAAGATTGAATCCGATGTGTAAAAGACTGAATTTAATTTGAAAACAATTGAATTCGATGTGTAAAAAACTGAATTAGATTTGGAAACGTTTGAATTCGATTTGTAAAAAACTGAATTTGAAGTGTAAAACCTGTATTAATACATATTCGATGATTAAATTTGATTTGTAAAAGGCTGAATTTAATTTAAAAAAGTTTAAATTCGACTTGTAAAAGGCTGAATTCGGAGTTTAAAACTTGTACTATGTTAATACATATTCGAATATTAAATTTGGTTTTTAAAAAGTTGAATTTGATCTGAAAACATTTGAATTCAATATGTAAAATACTGGATTCAAAATGTAAAACCTTTAATTTTCCATCATCTATCAAAAATTCAAATCACATCACACCAAATAAACGAAAACACCTCTTCTGTACCAATCCACACAAACCAACCCATAAAACTACTTAACAAACCTCACTGAAACACCATCCGATTTTCCCATAGAAAAGCGTCATTTCGCAAAACTCACGCGATCCAACCGGTTCTCAAATCGCTCACATTAATATTTAATTCAAAACAAATTACAATAATAATCGCATACATTTATTAAACAGTGAGTCACGCGTGTGAAGCAAATCGGCTAACAGTTATCGCCCGATAATGACCACGAGCCGTTATCAATTTACGTCTCAATCGAAAAGCTGGTTTTCGTCGACGGGCTATTTGCAGGTTTTTACGGTTCGGGTCTAAAATTTGCCATGGGCGACTTTTGGCGGGGTTTAGAGCCGATTTTTTGGCGTTTTGAATCGTCGTGTTCGCGCGTTTTTCGGCTTGATAATGAACAGATGGTGGGTTCGTGCGAGATTGTCTGTCCGTGTTAAATAATTTATTGAGTAATGGTGTGTGATTGATTCGTGTTGGAATAGTTTGGGATTGATGGATTGTCGTTGGGTTGTTTTGTTTGTGGTTTGAAATAATGGTGGTCTTTGAAAAATTATGGAATTATTGATGTTCGGTTGGGCGTTAGATAAATTTGTGCTTTCTTCGTCGACTTTGAACTTTCTCGAAACTTTGAACTCGGTCAGAAATAGATGTTCCGGGAAATTAAATAAGCGTGTGTATAATAATTTTCTCAGTTCATTGATGTAGAAATTTAATGTGTTTATTATAGTTTTCTAAACTCTTATTTCATTACTAAAACTTCAACAGCACATTCCGAAAGTTTTTTCTTTTCCAGAATATAAACATAAAAATAGCGAAAATGACTCATCAAAATAAATAATTGCCGGTAACAATTTAATTTGCTAATTCTATCATATTAACATATCAAGAACAACGTTTTTGTATAAATTACAAATATTCAAACATACTTTATTATACACTAAACCTTCACCTATTTCAGATATACATTATGCACGTTCTTGAAAACAGTTATCTCAATACAAAATTCCCTCGATCAATTAAATTTATCCTTTACGTATCCAACAACATTGATCAAACTTCCACACCAGAGCTCCAAAATATCCGTCGAATTCTACTATTCGAATAAATAATATCAAATTCAAATATTCGAATGTATTATATTCAAAAATTTATATATATTTTTTATTTTAATTTAAAAAATAATAATAATAAAAATCCTATATTGCACATGATTTTTATTTTTATTTTATTATTTTATTTAAATTGATGTTTTGATTAAAGCAAAAAAATAAATGCTTGATAGTTTATGAGCTCAACTATGTATTTATCACACTGGGAATGAAATGACTACGAAAACTTCTATGTTTCAAAATTCTTTAAAAAAAAAAATTCTTTTCTTATAAAAAATGTACATGAAAAATATTTAAATATTTTGTCAATACACCCAATCCTGTTTTTGCACGGTTCTGAAATAACACAGTTCAAGGAAGAAAAATTGATTATTTTGTTTACACGATTTTTTTCACTTTAACACGTTAAAAAAATGTATTAATATTCCACGATAATAAGATTCGGTTCAGGTCAATACACTGTTATATTATATGTATGTAATTATAGTTATTAAATAAAAAAAATGATGTTTTTTGAAGATTTTACATGCCAAAATTTTTTCACATTACACTTTTTTTTAAGTTCATTTGGATGGAAGTTCTATCAAAATACACTGATGAAACCTATCTCCAATTTTTATATAGTCACCATACATTTTTTTACAAGTCAATTTCTGGAACATATCCTCCGCGTAAAAAGAGGATTGTATGTGTGTACTTCGAATAATGAACAGTTATAAAACAAGCTAACAATTCGAATATTAAACCAATTTTTTTTACACGATAGTCCCTGGAACGTATCCTCCAAGCAAAAAGATGATTCAGTATATCTCAAATTATGAACAGTTATAAAACAAGCTAACATTAAACCAATTTTTTTTACACGATAGTCCCTGGAACGTATCCTCCAAGCAAAAAGATGATTCAGTATATCTCAAATTATGAACAGTTATAAAACAAGCTAACAATTCGATTACTGAACCAAATTTTTTTACACGATAGTCCCTGGAACGTATCCTCCAAGCAAAAAGATGATTCAGTATATCTCAAATTGCGAACAGTTACAAAACGAACTAATAATTCGAATGTTAATAAGATCCCCATTCCACACCATTAACATTCAACATCTCACATAACATCAAACATCAAAACAAACCCAAACCGTTATCCAACATCAAAACCCCGCAGAGCCGAGCTCGCCCTTTCTCCTCCGACTTTGAACCTCCTAGCTCGCCTCGCATCCAAAATAGCCGTTCCAGGAAATCGACTGGGTGTGTGTATAACAGTTTAGTGTGTCCATTGCTCGATAATTTCAATATTTGTGGCGGTGTTGTTGGCCCGCAGCGGGGGACTTGGAGCTAATCCAAAGCACTTCTATTCCGGTGCTCAGGTTTGGGGAATACCCGTTGACCGTGCTCTGTTCCAGAATACCTATGTGCTGTGTGTGCTTCGGGTGATTTGTGGGTGCCTGGGTGTTTGGGGGGGTGGGGGGTGGAAATTTTGGGTTTTGGTTGGTTTTTAGTTGGTTTTTGGGGAGGAGTTTGATTGGGTTTGTTTGGAGAAGTGTTGTTTTTGATTGGTTTTGATTTTGGTTTTGTTAGGTTTAGAGTAGGTGATTTTGGTTTTGTTAGGTTTTTGATTGAAGGTGAATTTTTATGTAATTGTTATTAAAGTTGAAGAAATACATTAAAATCCTGTTGTTAACATGCCCGGAATTTATGTTTTTTTTTTAAATATTTGCAGTCCCGTCTCATTTCAGTACATACATATAATACCCAATTTTACGTTTTTATTTCTATAAATTTACGTCTGAAATATGAATTCGATTAGTTCCATAAAAATATTTAAATAAATTGGCGGCAATTGACAATCATTGTACATATGTTATGTTCAATCGCTTGTTGCTGACAAATGTCAGCAACAAGTAAATTTGTAATTTTTTGTTTCTATCATTCAAACGGTTTTTTGATCTTGTCTTTAATGTGATGACATTCGAAAGTTCGAATCCATTTATATCATCGAAAGAGTTCTTATGAACTCAAACATATGTGCCAAATGTGTGATTTTTAACTAAAATTCATTATTCGCGTATTTTTTTTAATAAAAATAATTTTCGACTATTTTTCATTAAATATTTTAAACCCTCAATCTATATTTTTTCTCTAATAATGTATTTTTTTTTTGGATCCCTTCAAAAACGTGAAAACGGAGCTTCATTGTACAGTTTTTACATTCCAAATTCAACCTTTCAAACTTCAAATTCAACAAATTTCAATAAAACTTCATTATTTACTATGACAATGGTCTAAATAATACTTCCTGATGGTGTTAAACCTTTTGAACTTCAAAGTTAATCAATTTCAATGAAATTTCATTGATCACCATACCAGTGGCCTTAACAATACTTTCCGATGGTTGAATTTGAAGTTCAAAAGGTTTAACCATCAGAAAGTAACCAATTTCAATGAAATTTCATTGGTCACTATGACAATGGTCTTATAAATACTTTCCGATAATCGAATTTAAAATTAAAAATGTTGAATTTGATATTTAAAAGGTTTAACCATCAAAAAGTATTAATATGACAATTGTCATAATAATCAATGAAATTTCATTGAAATTGTTCGAATGTGAATTTCAAAAAGTTAAATTTGACACATAAAAACTGTAAACATCATACTAAAATCATAATTAAAAATCGACATCAACCGCAACACTTCTCCACACAAAACCGACATCAAACAAAACACCGATTCCCAAACATCCCACGCCTCAAATCGAAATCCGCATTTGCCAAAACGGCAATCTAATTTCAGACAGCCGCTGACGCAACGCCGTTTTTTCAGCGCCATTTTTCAAATGGACTCTCCTTTGTTGCTGTTGGCCCGCCGACCGAAGCCGGCTTGACGCCTGAAAATCTCGGCTTTTTCAGCTGAACCTAATCTTCTTTGTCTGTGTACCTCCTTCGAAAACCGCCGGCGGGCAATTTGATGGGCACCAATTGGTTGTTTGCATACAATCGCAGTGACGCAAGCGGGCCGAACGAAAAATAACCAATTGATTGTGGCCAATTGGTGCCCTCTGCTGTTTTTTTTATTGTCGGCGTTTTGAGAGTTGTGGTTGTGTGTGGAGTGGACGAGGTGAGGTCTTTTGGGTGATAATGCCCAAAAGACGATGTATTGAGAGTGTGAGGGAGTGGTTGTGTATGGAATGGATGAGGTGAGGTCTTTTGGGTAACGCCCAAAAGACAATATGATTTCCGTTATAGATCTGCGAACTCGATTTCATGCAAATCAATTTAAATTCGTCTATGAGAGATTTATCAAAATTTCATGAAAAAATAAAAGAAGTGTGTGTTCATTGGGTTGTAAATTACAACCCAATGAACGTACGCTTTTACGTTTTACGTACGTAATTACAACTTGTAATTAATGAAATATAATTTTTTCTTCGATTTGACTTTATATTGACAGTTTTACTTTTATCCTCCAAATTCAACGTTTTATGAAAATTTCATTGATTACTGTAAAAAGTTTAAAAAGTTTAATTTGAAATTTAAAATATTGAATTTGAAGGAAAAAGCCTATAGTAATCAATGATATATAATCTTTTCTAAAATTTGAGTCTAGTAATCTCTCTTTTCGATGACTTTTTTATTGCTGGTACATCTTTTACTCTCCAAATTCAACTTCAGTCTTTTAAACTTAAAATTATACCTTTTTAAAATCAAATTCAATCATCGAAAAGTATCATTAAGACCGTTGTCAATCAAATATAATCTATTCTTAAATTTGACTTTGATAATCTCAATTGGTGATTTTTACAAATATTTACACACACAATAAATTACATTGTTTAATAAATCAATCTGAATATAGGTAACAAGGATATGTACTTAACTTTTCTTTTATATTTATCATGAAATCATTAAAATTGGAAAAATTTAGAATGTTTTAATTTAATTTGTAAAAGGTTTGATTTTATGTTTAAAAAGTTTAATTTTTGGTTTGAATAGTTCAATTTTAAGTTTAAAATGTTTAATTTGTTTTTTAAAAAATTGAATTTGGAGTGTGAAAGCTGTAGAAACGATAGTGTATAAAATTGGCCGAAAAAATTGAAAATTCGGTTGTTAAATATGAACTAATCGAATTGTTAAATTAAAATCGTGATTGTACGCTTTTTTGTGTATTAGACATTGTTGGATTTCAACAATGGATGTGCTTCGATAAATTATTAAGCACGGGTCAAAGGTCGGAACTTTTTCGTTTGGTGTACAGTTAAAAACATTTGATCCAATCTAGATGAAAGTTTATTATTTAGCGATGATCTAATGCTTTTTATCAATTTCTAAATGTTTGTACGAAATATAAAAAAAAAGCCAAAAGGAAGTTTGTATGAACTTAATTTTTAATAATGAAGAAGTTTTAAAGAAACTATAAAATAACTTCTGAAAGAACATGTACGAGTAAAAAAAAATACATACATAAATATTAAATAAAACTTATATAAAGATTATACGTGTGAAGTATAAAGCATATTATAATTTTTTAACACACAGTTATAAAAACTTAAAGATAAAAGCGTCGAAATCATCAAAGCGAAACCTTTAATAAAATTTAAATTCGTGCCGTATAAAATATCAAAGGCTCCATTCATAAAAATAAACATGTTAAAAACATTTCAGATTCGAAATGTGATTGAAAAAAAAAATTATTACGAAACGTTCGAACAATTTCCATTGCCGTTTTGCGCGAAATGCATTTTGCATAACGCGTCTGTGACCCAAATGCATTCGATGTGTGGAAAACTGCATTTGTTCAATCAATTTATGTGTTCAGCAATAAAATAAAAATAGGCTGCGTTGTTAGTTGCTATGCGTTTATTAAGGGTAATTCTGTCGATGTGCTCACACTCTAATGGCAGCGAATTGCATTTAATCAGTGGTTGAAATAAAATTCTCCATATATTTCGATGCATAAATAATTCAATTTATAATGATTATGTATTCTAATTTTGAAAAAAATATTTATGCTTTCTAAATTGAATTAGCATCGACGTGCGTAAAAATATAAAAATGTTTTAGCGTAAAGTTCTCACAGCGAATCGACACCGTTTTGTTTCAATACATACGTTTTCATTAATTAGTACTTCTATGTGAATTTTCGCAATTCGTTCTAAATTTGGATAGCACGTGTGGTCGTTTTATAATAGTATTTTTTTTACGAAATTGATTAGTTTGCTGTTTTTTCCGTTGGAATTGTTAATTTTGCAAAAATTTCGTATGCGTTTCATTTATACCTGCACATGTTGTGTAATGTTTATTAATTTGTTGAATCAGCATATAAATTATTATGTAAAAAAAAATTTTGATGTGTATTAATTTTATCTAATGATGCAAGTTTATATTTAAGTTTTCCTCAATATAAAATGATTTATGGATTTAATAACCACATTATGAATAAATTTGTGATGAATAATATTTGAAAATCTAACCAAACACAGCTTCAAGGTGAAAACATTAACAATATTTGATCATGTGATTTTTATCAATCGATAAATTTATCAGTACTAATAGGAAATGTAATTAGGTTGTATTTTTTTTAATCATTTTATAAAGTAGTTTTAAATGATTCATACTATACTTTTTCTATTGTATAAAGATAGTCCTCGATTTACAACTATTCGAATTATGATGGTTCACAGTGTTCACACTTACGACTGAAAAAAAAATACAATAGTATGAATATTTTTCAAAAATTACTTACTATATCGCGAACATACATAGTTAATGCATTTTGAAAAAATATAGACTTATTCGAGTTATTGTATTAAAAATGGAAATTATGATATAGAATACATAAAATTTATTGTTTTTTTTTTGTATATATTCGACTTATGACTAACGTCGTTGAGGCTTTGGAACATTCATCTTAAGTATAGAAATATCTGTAATTTTAACGATCACCGATGTATATTTTGATTTTGTTAACTGAATATTTTAACGATTTATTATTTTTATCATATGAAATATAATACTATTGTAAAATAACTGATATCTGATTCAAAATGCAAATAAATTCAATTTTCAATAACACATAATATAAAATAAATATTTATCATACATTACAACATGTCCCAACAATCAATAAATGTATAAAAATACAACCCATCAACGCACTTACTATACATTTAAAATCCACAATAAAAACGCATTTAAACAACCATCCGATCTTCAATACCACATAAATAAACAACCATTTAAAAACCAATGCCACCAAACACAGAACGCATACCCGTATTGATTGGTTCCATTGAATAATTGCCATACGCGCGTTATGCGAGACATTGCGGAAGGTCATGATCGTAGGTCACTTTAACCCAACATTGTCGTATTTTCTTTGCACAATGGCACCAGATTACACACACACATTCCCCAGTATGTCATGATGTGGATATTTAGTGTCTGTGACGTGATTTTGTGGCGTTTTGTGCGAGTTGCGGAGGTAATGGCTCGCCCTCTTGTCGTCTGTTTGTTCTGAATCGTAATGAGAGGTAATGAATGTCTCGTTGTTGTGTTTCATTGTATGCATTATGCTGTGTGTGTGTTCTCTTTTTGTGTAAGAAATGTAGGTTCGTCGAGCGTGGAGGAGCGATCGGCATAGCAACGTTTCTTGTGCTGTTCAGTGTTGGTCAATTCTTGTCTTTTGGAATATGATTGATGGTTTTGATTGGGATTTATGTATTTCGAGTGTTCGATGATTTTATTGTATGATTTTAGTTTAATAAGCATTTTTAAATGCGGTGTATTTGAATAAATTACTAACCGTCGATTTGTAATCGCTCAATAAAAGATTCGAGTAATAAAAGTAATTTTCTGATAATAAAAACTTGTTTAGTGATCTACAATTATTATTAATAAACATATACATTGATATTGCCGATTTCAAACAATTTTCGATTTAATAGAACTTTTTTTTTAAAGTGATCCAAAATATACTCACTCATATCAAATAACATTACATTTTAGAAACAATCGATCATTGAGTTTTTTTGAAACATTGAAAACTTTGAAGCTTCTATCGATCATATCGAACAACATTATACGCAATCAATACATGGATATTATCATAATTGATCTTGAATCATTTAAAAACGTTTCTAATATTTATTTCGTCGAAAATTGTCTTTTACAAATGAAAGATGTCATTTTCTATTACTAAATATGAAGATTTTTATTGATTTTGGTACAGTATAATAAGATTAATTAATTAATAATAGTAGATTAATTTTCCGGTCTAAAATTTACTTAATACAAATTCAAATCATATTGAACAACTATATACATAATCATTACATAGGTACAATCATCATTTAAGAACATTTTGAATATTTAGCTCTTCAAAATTTGCCTTTTACGAATGAAAGACCTCATTTTTTATCACTAAATATGAATATTTTTATCGATTTTGTAAAAATAAAGATTATTTTCTTTATGCAAAATATACTTAATATAAATTCAAATAATATCATATAAAATTTTGATATGCTTTCAATACAAAAATCAGACATTGGAAGCATCTGAAGTCGAGCACACACGGCACATATGCGTGACTTGAAACAATCGCGCGTAATTGTCGTATCAAACATGTCGGCCATAAGTACGAACGCATTTTACAAGTGATACAGACAAAATTTCAGTGTGTCAAATCAAAATTTAGATTTTTTACGTTCCATTACATGACCACACGCTCATAAAAATGGCGTGTATGGGAAAAGCTCTAAATTACACACATCAAGTCCGCAGGAAAAACGTGCGTAAATCTAACTGTTATAACAGATGTTCGTACTATTGTTCGCTTTTTTCGCAAATCATACGAATTTCCGCAAACCAAACGATTTTATAATGTCGATGAACTCCATGTGGTTTTTATGTAATGGAAATAATCTATAGAAAGGTCTCTTTGTGCGCTCTGAATGGGGTTTTGTTTTCGTTTGTTTCGATCGGGTCTTTGAATGCGTTCTTCCCTTCAGGTCGTTGCATAATAAAACTTTTTTGAATCGTGTTAAACTGGACGAAAGGATGGAGGGTGTCTTTGCACGATGTCACAATAAAAAATGGATTTAAAATAAACGATCCTTTGTGAAGAGCGAGTTTTTCGTGAGCGATGTTGCTCAAGTGCAATTGACGTGATAAATGGACGCGGAAAAATATGTATAATTTTATAATTACACAACTGAATTTTTGCCTGAAATATTATATTATGGTGTTTTATATTACATCACCTTCCCCCAAATGTGACGTAATGTGACCCGAGGACTTTGAAGAGAGTTTAACGACCTCAAACTTTGTCCTTTTTCCGTTTGTGGAGCGGAACTAAAAAGCTTTTTCATTCAAAGTCCCATTCGTTCATTGAGATTCCCACAGGAGAGGGTTGAACGTGCTCGGTTCAAAGAACTCATATTTGTATCATGAAATCTGAATTAATCTCGTTCAAAGTGAGTTTTTTTCAACACAAAAGAACGAGTATATTACAAAACTAGTATATAGAGTATCTCACTTTTTTTTTTTTTTTAAACAATTTCATAAAATCGACATCAAAATTTTTATTATCATTTTATTCAAGTCCATATAATCAAATAGCTTGTACAACAAACAGTAAAAGCAATCCGGAGCTGTTAAAAAAAACACAATGATTGTTAAAAGGGGCATAATGTGGATCTCGACATTGCCTGCTTGCAGCAATCAAAACACTTCTTTACTGGCAATTAAAGGGTTTATTCCGTACACAATGTACTTAAATTCGTGATTTATGTACGTAGATCTCACATCGAGCGTTTTAATGATGTTCGTACGTAGCTCACAATCCCATAAGTAGAAAATTAAGTGACTAATAAAATATGACTTTAGCCGTCGGGGATGATGTCCAGATGAACGTCGTAAATATGAGAAACGAGCCGGGGTCAAGATTGTCATAAATTATGGGTCGTAATCGTCTACTTTTCCCTCTAATATAGTTATGATATTTGTATTGAAATGTGGACCGAGTTACTTGAGAAATTGCGATTCTTACTCATCATCATCATACATTCTATGTACATGAAAGTCTATATACATTTTGCTACAGAAACGTAAAATAAATACATCTATCTATTGATTCAATAGAAAAATTCTTCAAATTGACTTTGAGGAACAAAATATTTGATCAGTTTTTAAATATTATTTGGATCAATATAAGTAATCCATAAAATATTTTATTGATCACTATGACAATGATTTTAATAATATTTTGGTTGAATTTGAAGGGTAAAAACTGTAATGCAAAAAGTTGTCGCATATCTATGTTGTTAAAAATATTGATACTAACCATTCGTCAAAATAAAAAAAATACCATTCAATATAAATATTACTATTTACTTTAAATACTGATCATCTATGCACTGAAAAAAAAATGAGAACCTTTGAATGTAATCTTTTTTCATTGAAAAAATAATAAATGAAAACTCTTAAGTATGCTAAAATCTATATAAATTTGAATTCAGCACTAAACACTTCGATTCAATCGTAAAAAATGCTTTCGAAAACGCACCGAAATGGAAAAATGTTCGACAGAATAATACTACTTTATATTACGATCCAGGTTCGAAATAATCGTAAATTTCTGTTTATACTTTCTTCACAATACGAACTGTAAAACGCGATAGAAACTTTCGGTGCATTACGAATCCTATCTTTATAGCCCGCGCTGTGCAACTATGGTAAATCCCGGTTAATAAAACGTTTGTTTTATTCATATTTAAAATCGTTTAGCGATTTGTACTGTTATGCGGTTTTCTCAAATGCGAAAACATTTGCATAATATAATATTGTAAATTATTTATGCAACTTAATTCAATTTTATTTCACAAGATTTCCTATGCATGTATCAAATTGATAGCCGTTCTGCACACTTCATATGCAAATCAGATTTATTCGAAATCTCCGCTTTTTCAGCACTCAATCAGTCGATTGCTAAATTAACAACATTTCATATATATATAAAGCATGACTCACACCCGGTTGCATCGCGAACAATAAAAGCGGAACGATATCGCTAAAACACATAAAGGAATGAAAAAACGATGAGTAAGTAAGTGTATTATTGTATTATATATATCGCGAAGGACACAAAGGAAATTCGCTGTGATGAAACGCAGGTGTCACTTTTCGCAATTTGCTCGTAAAACGCTAATGAGTCATATGTGTAAACCGCATATGAGTCTTTACGGGCTTTCCTTATATGGAAATTGTCTGGTTTAGTTTTTTTTTTGTTTTATCTAGTGTAAATTTATGAAAGTTTACCTTTTAGTGGTTTTATGTGTGTTAGATTTTTTGTGAGATACGTGAGATAGTGGTACATTTTAGAAAATTTTGTATGTAAGTTATAAGATGTTTTTAAAAATTTTCAAAGCACTTAAGGATACTTTTAGAACCTTCAAAAGTTTTTAAGAATAATTTGAATAGTTCAAAAAACTATCTGTGTATAAAGTTATAGAATTTTAAATAAAAAATAGTAATCAACGCATGATTTATGTTGATTCTTTACAAAAAAAATCAACATCATTTTCGTATATACTTCAAAACTTCATTGCAATAAAATCGTATGAAAATTCTTCACATATTCAAAAAAGTAAAATAGAGTACCGAAAAAGTTTTCGTTAAAGTTTATTCTTGAAAATTTTCTTAATCAATAAATTATATTAACATACTTAATGATAATTTGTCACTGCAAAAAAATTCTGATGTCATTTTATCTATATCATATTACAATATATTTTAAATGAAATCTTTATCTTATGAAACTCATCTGTTGTATTGAATGTATTGAAGTACTGCGATTTTCTAAATGTCGAATATTAACTTACCAATATATAAAACTTGATACGAAAATAATGAGGATGTAAAATTTAATACGAAAAATTCAAATATATTTATTTTTAAACATTCAGAATCATCTGAAAAAATCATTGAAAAAAAAATTGAAAAACGTCAAATGTCAAATTTGCAACGAACCGAACGTCAATTAAAAGCATCGCACACATCGTTCAAAACGAATTTTATTAAATATATATTAACGGATTTTTCTCACGGATACCGAATTCGAAACGGCAATCATGTCTACGACTTTCGACGTAGTCATCGAATGATTATAATTTGTCGAAAACGAGCGTTTGTCGTCGAAACGAACGCTTCTTCTACCGTATAATTAGGGACGTGTCTCACTTGCGGGACTTTCTTTATTTCATACTCGTTTTGCGTGTCGCGAAAGCGAATTATTTATTTTGTTTATTATATACTTTTTTGCTTTGATTCGACTTTTATTAGAAATAATATATGGAAAATATTTGAATTCATATGATTAAACTTTTGCTTGGTTTCGATATGAGACTTGAAAGTTAACGATATGTTCAATAGTTGAACGAATATTTATATTGAAAGGTTTGTTTAAAAATTATATTTTTTTTATATATGTTGAAGATTGGATTGAAGTAAAAATGAATATATAAATAAATTTGTATTAAAAAAATATATGTTATTAATTTTTCATAATATAACTTTGATCGTGTATATCCGATTCTTTCAAACTTTTGTTAGGGAAAAGTTTCAAAAAAGTATTCTATATTAAAAATAATATATATTAATAATATTTTATATATAAAATATAATATTAGCGAGGCGCCGCTTCGTCGAAAGCGGATGTTTTTGCCGGCTTTATAAATTGTACCAAGTTGTGCTCGGCTATCGGCTAACGATTTATCAAACACAAAGAGGCACCTCCTATTTCCTCGATGTGAATAATCGAACCTTCCGAAGAAAATGTATGACTTTTTAACAATATTTATGTACGTCGTAAAATGTTTTATTTTCGTTGCCGAACTTCTGGGCCTTATGTAAATGTCGAAAACGTGAGCGCCACATTTAACTGCACTCGAATTTTTCTTTCCAACTTTTTTCGAAACAAAGACTCGCATTTCGAAACACACACTTTATACGTGTTTTGAAAATCGTAATAATAAATCGATTCGATTGAATGCGAATAATTAATTCGGCGACCGCACAAAAGAACATTAACTTTCTAAACTGATTACCCACAAACATAATTTATGCTCAATCATCGACATTTAAAAACCGTAAAGCCTCAACGGTTAAGCATTGAAAAATACAGCAAAGTCATACATCGCACGACACAAACCAACAAGACAACGTTCAATTGAAACTAAACCGCCCACGCAATGGAAAATTTTGTACGGCATGATTTTAGTTTTTTTTTTTCTAGAACGACGATGGCTTATGATATCATCGCGAAAAAAAAATGCAAAATCAAAACCGACCGGTTATGAAAGGCGGGTCGGATTTTGTCGTTTTGATTTTGTTCGATATCGGCCGGTGCATTTCCTATGACACCAAAAATCGGGTGTACGTACATATATCGTTTTTAGGGTGAGTATTGTTTTAATATAAAAATTTGGGACTTTTGGGAATATTTTTTATTCAAATATATCTTTATGGATGTAATTTTGTTTGACTTTCAATAGATTAAAATTTTAATAATGATTTCTATTGATAAATAAAGTTAAGTGACGTGTGATAAGATCGTTATATGAATGTGTTATTGGTTTGATTCGATTTTGTAATGATTTTTGATGTTTTTATCAAAGTCTTTGTATATGTTACGGGCCATTTGTAAAATTGCTTAGTTCGCGTATGAAGCGAAACAGATTTGAGTCATATACCGACAGTAATAGAAAGTTGGTGTTTTGTTGATGTTTTTCAAAATTAAACATTTTCATTATTTGAAATTTAAACTTCTTTTTCATTTGCCTTTCTACCTAATGAAATTTTACCATTGTTGATGATAATTAGACCTTCAAGCTAAAAAAATAAACAAACTCAACCTAACCTAACCTAACCATTGATTCTTTCAAAACTATTATATGAAAAAAAAGAATGTGAAAATGAACATAATGAAAAAGAAAAAGTACAAATTTTGGATAAAACATAAAAAAAAACACTTTTCTACTATATAATTTATTAAAAATTGTATCGTACGTGAACTAAGTAATTTTGCAAATGACGCATAACAATATACATTGGATGTTGAATAAAAATCATATATGATAATAGCACTATGAGACAACTTCATTTAAAAAAATATTTACATTTTCCTCAACTCCATTAGTTCTCATGACTAAAAACTGTGTCAATAACGAAGACGATTCATTATTTGAACAGAAACACTTTCATTTTCCTTCCCGAAAACCACACTTATTCATTTTTAACCACAAATACATACACTAAACCCTTTTCTAAATTCATACAAAACATTAAACGACCATACATGGTCACCGTATCCATAATAAATCGAACCATGCAAATTGGCACTTTCCAAATTTTGCTCTACTCTTTTTCGACCTGCATAATGGTTGTGCATAGATATTAGCACTGGTTTATTTTTCATGTATAAGCATATAATTTTTTGCACATAGTGAGACTAGTCTGTATCACTAATTGCTTATCGCTCCGAAAGAAACTTTCCGTTCGACAGGACATGACTGAAATATGGGCGTGATGTAATTTTGTAAGAATTTCACGTCGGGTCGCTGAACTGGATATTTTTTCATTCTATTTGGATACGAATTCGATTTTTGGAAAATAAATATTTTCCCAACGAAACGTTCTATTATTTTCGGTTCGAGCACGTTTTAAAATCGGTGATATATTTATTTAATTCAAGATGGTATCGGATTTTAATTGAAATTCAATCGAAATGGATCTGATATGGAAAACAATGAAAATATAAATTTTAAAACAACTCCTCGATTATACGATTACAACGTGACTACGAACAATCATGGTTCGTTTACGAAATACGAATTTAACAAAAAAAAAGAAAAGCACCTGTTCAACGTTTTCATAATGCATAATTAAAATGTCCCTAATTGTTGGTGCATTACAAAAATGAAAAAATCATCAGGAAATGCGGGTCTTTGTTCTTTAACAACACCTATTTATTTTTTTAATATATTTACATTTCTTTGTTTCAGAGATTAATTACAACGCGTTCTGCAATCATAATGAGCTTAACATTTATAAAAGAAATATATAAGTGTGGCAAAATTTATTACAAACAATCAAAAATGAATATGTTGAAGTGCAAAGTATTTGATCATGTACTTGTACTAGAGAAAATTCCGGGACAAATTTCCACATAGACTTTTCCTCTGGGAAATTCAGCGTCGTCGCCGGAAATTTTCCATGTGGGAACCGAAAAAGGAAAAAAATAATCGCGTTCAATCTTCCCAACAGCTCTCTCATCAATCATCCACAATCATCAGACGTGTCACGCCATATGTTGTTCATTTTCACCATACGCTAATAGCGCAATCATTCTTCAGTTTGTTCTATCGGAGAAATAAACTTTTTTTTCGCATATATACAACAAAATAATAAACACGGATGATGGTTTTGGTGTTCAGGTTCGCGTGGGTTCAGATGCGATTAATATTTTTTTCATAATCGTTTGATTTATTGAAAAGTTTCGTAGTTGAATAAACGCTGTGTCTAACGCACGATAATTGCGAGTAGAATTTTCCGCTCGTGCAATGGAAAATTATTTTCCAGGTACTATTATATATGATTGTGCAATTGGATGATTGGAACTGTGATGTAATGTCGTATCAAAAAATATTCAATTAGCCGTCCCGCGAATTTCACAAGTCTTGATGGGATCGAACACAAATTTTCGCTTAAAAACCATGAAATATCACAAAGAATTTGCCGTTTTCACAACCGCACGAATATCGAGTGAAAATGTGAATGCATAAATCCACGAAAATCGCGAGCGATATTGAGCAATTTTCTCGAAAACGGAGAATTTTCGCAGGAGGTGTCATCTCGTGCGGCACGCTCGTCGAGCGGATAATTATTGTCGTCGACGCGGTCCGTTGCCATTTGCAACACACATACACACGAAATACCATTTCATAAATACATATTTGAAAATGAACAGAAGCAAAACTCGCAATACAAAAAAGAATCATTAATTTCTGCCTAAAAATGAATAAGTTATATTCATTCGAATGAACCGATATGACATCAAATATGACATCGATTTTTTTCAATATGTATAAATAAATAATATATGTTAAACAAAGTTTTTGTAATCACATTTTTCATGAAAAATGCAATTTTTTGCGTATTTTGTAAAATTTAACGTCGTCTGTTGGTGTTATTAAAAAAATAAATGCTTAACGTCATCTGTCAAATATGATAGTTGGCGGGTCTTTTGATATATCTATAGAAGGTTGGGAAAAACTTGAATTATTAACACCAGAGTGGCATAATGTGGTTGAAAAGGGCGTTGAGTACCATAAATGCAAGGTTCTGCATTGTAAATCATAAAAGATTTCATTTTAGAAGACAAAGTTTAATTGAAAACATGATTTTGATACGGATGTTAAATATTGCTTTTAATATTATTTAAATTTCCCAAAAAAACGTAATTTTTTTTGCATTTTTTAATAAAAAACGCTATTACACAAACTTTGCGTAAATACAAGTCTTTCCCAGCCTTCTATGGATACTTTATAAAACACGTCAATTGTCGTATTCGACAGATGTCAATTAACATTTAATTCTTTAATAATACCACACGTCAACAGATAACATTAAATTTCACAAAAAACGCAAGATTTTTTGGTTTTCATAGAAAATGCCATTGCACAAATATTGACAAATATATACATATGTACATATATTGCCTTATTTATCGATTAAAATCGAATCACGTTACAATTTCCATTTATATTTTATAATTTTTATGCCCAATAACAATTAAAATTCATACAAAAATAAAAAAGGGAAGAATTTTACGCATATAACTCATCGATCAGCGCCATCTATCTTTCACACTTCAAAACAATTTTTTTTTTAATTATGTTAATTTCGAATCTGAATCCCTTACATATCGAATATGAAACAATATTGTGTGTGTGTACACGCCGAGGAACGGTTGCCGCAATTACCGACCACGACCACCGGTTAATTGCACCGCAAGAGCTAGTGGGTTACTTGGCTAACGCGACGTGACCTGCGCCGAACGCCGTTAACCTTTAAAATATTAACTGGTACACGAATGTGTTGGACTTTGGTTGTCGACTAGTCATTCACGACAGTGTGCTGCTTCGTTTCAATGTAAATTTCGGTCGATTTGTGTCGAATCGGACGTTAAAAGTTGACGAAAACGCTGAAAAACTGGCGAACTTTTCGTATGTAAATTTTTCGAATGATACGCGGTTTTAATGATGTTGCAAATTTATAATATCGTATTAATACGACTTTCTAATGATCAATTTTTTATAATTTCTCGTATCATATTTTATATCTGAGATCATATAATTATAAACCATAAACAGAACAGAGAAACTCGCTTAAAAAAAACTAATAAATCAAAAACTCGCCCACGTGAAATGAACTCGATTTTGTCAATTCGATATGTGCATATCGAATTTCGATACTGTATAATACAATTTTCAGCGAAAAAAAATCGGAAAAGCAACGATCACTGTTCGGAGATCGAAACAACTTTTCCACATGGCCCGGGAAAACCGCAGAGTCGATGTTGAAACTTTTCCGCTGCGTGCCAGAAACTAATCGTTGGTACCACCGAGTGCCCAGCTCGGAAAATAGCTTTCTTGTGAAAGTATCCGATGCCGAAGTTTTCCCTTAGCCCTTACACGGATTTTCCGCTTTTTTCCGGGTGTTTTTGTATCGGTTTTGCGCCCGTGTGTGTTTAGCATTGATGGAAAGTTCGATGAAGACCGTTTTCGAGTTTTGAAACTGTGGTCGGGTTCTTAATGATGGGTACTATTTATAGGTTCGAGTTTATTGATATTAATATAACGATTGAAATGTAGAGGGCACTGTTCGAAAATTTATTTTGTAAAATTGATAACGTTTATTATAGTACTTTGAAGCTGATAAAACATCGGATGATGTTTTGTTTGTAAAATATCAAGATTGTGAGAGTCGTTGATTATAAAAGTTTAATTTAAGAATCGAATCGATGTTTTTCTGATTTGAAAGACGCCAACGTGTTTTCAGCTGTCTTGAAATCGTTATGAAATTCATCAAGATGCTGATACGTTTCAGCGAATGTACGCAAATTGGCATCGTCCGTTGCCAACTTGCGTGAATCAAATCAATTTTTTTTTCAAAGTCAAAAACATCACCTTTTGAAAACACGACAAATGCCAAAATATTTCAAACTATCTCATAATCAATTTAAAATTTAATAAGACAGCAATACGTTTCAGCGAGAGCGTAAATTGGCATCATACATCGACTAAAATTGTTTTAGTTTATAAATAATATTTTTTTCTATCCAAAAACATGACATTTTCAAAATTAAATAATCCAAAATAATGTAAGTCATTTAGAAATTATTACAAAATTCAATTAAGCATTGATACGCTTCAGTGTGTATGTTTAAATTCGCATCGCATACATACACGTATCGTTTGTGTATGCAATGTTTCGACATACGTTTTTTCATACCATCTTTTTTCATTGAAAACATCATAATTTCAAAATTTTTACATTTTCAAAATACTTTCAAATGTATTAAAATTAATTTATAATTAAGAAATAATATAATAAATTTCCATAAATTAATATGAAATTCGTTAAAATTTCGGAAAGTTTACGCAAACTTCCATCAATTGTGCAAATCGTTTTATTTTTTTTTTTATTAAAAAAAATCATATTTTTTAAATTTTAAAAATTATAATATATTTTTAATAGTATTGAGATTAATAAAAAAATTAAATTAATTTATTTTAATTAAAAAATATATATTTAAAAAATTATTTAATTAAAAAATAATTTTTTGATAAAAATCGATTTTTTCCACTAAAAATCGTCGCATTTTCAAAATTCAAAAAACCCCAAAATATCCCCCGACACCTGAAGACACCTACAAAATTCAAAAAATTCCCGCCACGTTTCAGCAAGTGTACGCAAATTGGCATCGTACGCCGGCGTCGCGCAGTCTGGCCACGGCGAGTGGGCGTCTCCTCGCAAAGAGCGCGGCGTTACGGTCACGTTACGTTGGATTTGCATATGCGAATCGAACCGTGACGTGTACACATACGTATCTACGTTTTTCGTTTGTTTTTTCGTAATATATATATGCCCGTTGCGTCGGATGGATGTGTGTATGTTGGATGTGTCGAATCGGTTTTTTGTTGCTTGTCGATGTGTGTGTTGGTAATCGATTTGTTCTGTTTTTGCATTTTTTTATATGTTGTGTTGAGTTGCATCATCGTCGTGTTTAGAAGTTAATCGTTCGTTTATGGAGGAGTGTTTTTTAATCTTATTATACGTCGAGTTGTTTTGCTCGAGTTTGTGCAATGGAAATTGCTGGTTGGTTGTTTGCGTATGGAGTAATATTGATTATTTATTAGGAACGTTCTAGAGAAGTTGATAAGTTTTAATATAATGTGTTAGATTTTTTTTATATTGTTTCAACATCATTCGATAAAATATTTACTGAAAAATAAGATCTTTTAGATGTTAAGATCATTTTTTTTCGAATTTCATACTGAAGCCAACTTCTTAGATCAACAATTTCATCATTACGACATAACAAATCACTTAACTTAAATTATCATTAATTAATTTGGTACAGATAAACCATCAACTTCATCTTACACAAAATACTTTCATAAAATAAATATCATTATATAAAACATTTAGAACTTCTATAAGATATCGTTCCAAATTTCACACATGACAAAATTTTCGAATTTCTAAACGTTTGCAAATCTTATCGAAAATAATTGTATATTCGATCATCATATCTTGTTTGTGCAAAGATTGTTTATATAGAAATGTCACTTTCAGGATCGAGACACACTTACGTCAATTGTAATATGGCAATATCGTAAATAAGCAAATAATACACTTTCACAAACAAATACGTGGCAAACATACAAAGTTCAAAAGGTCATCATGTCGTCTATGGTTGCTGTGTTATCGAATCGAGTATGATCTGGTTTAGTTGCATCCTCGTTTCATATTATAAAATTAGATGTGTCATTTCAATCATTTATGAGATTTCAATCCATAGAAATGCGAGTATATATTGTAAAGAATATAAGTATTAAAAAAATGTGATAGTATTAGTGGGATTAAAATAAATCGTTCTTACTACAATAGAAAAAAACTTTTGGAATCCTTGCAAATTACACGCAAAGTAAATTAAAAGTTGTGGGAGTTTTTTTTTGTGCGAGTCTAAAAAACACAAAGACCAGTTTTAATGTTTTTTGTGTGCCGAATTTTAGTAACGATTTTTTTCTTCACAATTTCGTGCCAACGATTCTCAATGGTCTGAATTGATTTATTTTTAAACTGGTATATTTGTAAAATTAATATCAGATCCCATTTTTTATAATAATTGAATTTTTTTCATTAAAATGACAACACGATTTATTACAAAAATACAAAATCATACAACAACTAGTGAGAACTAAACGGACGCATAATTTGAAAAATACGATTCGAATACACGAATAAAAACTGAAATATTAAAGATCATTAACACAGATAGATAAAAATCGATTATTATATATTAAAATACATAATAATATATAAATGAAATACGATTTCACCAAGATTACAACGCTGTCCACATATATAGTTCAAGGTGTCCTTTTGCAGCGAGACAAGTGCACCGAGCACGTGCACAAAATGCACGTTGCACACACCTCGGCGATTTCGCATACAATATATAAAATGAGGCTCACATTTTGCCCACAAGTGTGTATGTGGGCATATCAATTGCAGTGGACGGCCGTGATCTTGAAAATGCAGTCGAGTGCACTCGTCTCTGTGCATCTTTCGTTCGCATGATGCAATATCGGCTTACAGTTGACGCGAATGCACTCTAGACATTGTGGCTGCGTGGTGATTGTTGTTTTGTTGATTGTGTGTTTGGATTTAGTTGGATTTGTATAAATAGTTTTTTTGTTTGGAAGGTGTTTTTGTTCGATTGGTTTTGAGAGTTGTCCTGAAGTAATGGTTGATTTGTTATTTTTTCCCGAAGTAATAGTTTTTTCGTTTTTTTCCTGAAGTAATGGTTGGTTTGTTATTTTGCTCCATTTTGGATTGAAATTATTTGAAAATGTGGTGATGAAAGGTTGATCTGTTGATTGTTTGATATTTATTTAGACTAATTTGTCTTTTGTCGATTTGGAAAGTTATTCTGAAGTCCTGGTTGGTTTGTCCTTTCGTCCCGCTTTGTATTGAAATTATTTGAAAATGTGGTGATGAAAGGTTGATCTGTTGATTGTTTGATATTTATTTAGATTAATTTGTCTTTTGTCGATTTGGAAAGTTATTCTGAAGTCCTGGTTGGTTTGTCCTTTTGTCCCGCTTTGTAATGAAATTATTAGAAAACAATGAACAATGGTTTGGGGTTAAGAAAATTGATCAATTTGACTTTGATGAGGTGAAAAAAAAAGGTTGTCTATACAAATTGGAAAATTTTGAGTTCGACTCTGAAATTATGGAAAACTAGGCTGAAAACTATCCTCTTTTGTCGTCTTAAAAGGAAAATTATTCCCCTCTATAAAAATTATTATATTTTAATTAATTAAAAAATAAAACAAGCTAAATGCATCTTTAACACAAGCAATTTTTTTTCAAAATGTTAACGTCAATGTAAACGTTTGTTTTTCAATTTGAATTCTCAAATATTATAACAATTTTTTATCAATATACTCCTTCAATATTTTTAAAATTCGGTCACCTTATAAATCCAGTCAAATATTTAAAATTTCAAAAATATTTATATAAATAATATCAAATCCCTGATTCAAAAATATCGATTGGCGCTCGAGTCGCGTTCGTGTTCGGACGTGCATTTCGGCTATCGCGCCCGATTTAAACCTACCTACCTGTTCAAAACTTTCGGAAGTATCCAAAAGTCCTGTTTTTTCGGGCTAAAAAAGTGCCACAGTTCATCGATCATTTTTCATTTTTCCTGTGGTTCGCTTGCTTGTTTGTTCTGTGAGGTTTTCCGTGTTTAATGCGCATACATATATTCTTTTGAAAGTGATGAAACAATTTGAAACCATTCCATAATTAAATCAAATTTGACTTGCTGCTGCTTCTCCAACTGTGCGGGCGTGTCTAACAAGGGGAGGGTGGACCTTCTTCCTTCCGGCTCCGGCCGGAGCTCTCACACCGGACGGCGCATGACGGGTGTCCGTTTGCTTTGGATTGTTGCACGCAGAATCAACACCTCGCTTGGCTAATTGTAAGCGCTTCCTGCTAGGGGCGCGCACCCATCTGCCCTTTACCCTTCAAACATGGATCTTCGCACCAGAGAGGACTATGAAAGTGAAATTGAACGTCTGCATCTCGAGATCGCCGTCCTCAAAGCAGCCGTCTTTGGTGGACCACATCCTCCGCTTTCTACTAATACGACAACGGATGAGGTAGTCGATGATGAAACCGGCTATCAAAAGGTAACCCACAAAGCTAAAAAAAACAAGAAGCCTCTGCTCAGATTCGGACGGCTCGCGAACCACTTCCCCAATTCCTTTACCAACCAAAGATGTATTTCCGGATCTTGCCTCGATCACTGACTCCCAATCCACCATCATGTTTTCGACACCCGAGCCCAGACCGATCATTGCTATGCCCAGTACGTCTGCTCCATCCACTTCCACTTCTGCACCTCCTATACTCACACATACATCCACACCTACACCTACACAGACACCCACATTAAACGCCACCAACCCTACATCCCGCCCCTCGCGTCGAACCCCTCCAATCTACCTAAATAAAGGTAGTGACCACCTCACCGTTCGTTCAGCTTTTCGGCATGCCGGCATCTCGTTTGAGGCCACCTACACCGAAGGAAGAATTAGATTTGTCGTTCGAGATGAATCTCAATTTCGTCTGGCTAACAATATTTTAAGGGAGAGAAATATTGAATATTTTTCATTTTCCCTTGAATCCGACAAAAATCCAAAGGTTGTCATCAGAGGCCTTCCGATTGAATTCACCTCTGAAGAAATCGCTGCTGATCTCAGCACGTCCGGTTACGCGATAGTTAGAGTCTCCAGAATGCGCGGTGGCGCCGACCGTCATCCCATCCCTCTTGTCTTGGTAGAATACCAAAAAACTCATTCTAATCTAGATATATTTGACCTGAGAGAAGTACTTGACATCAAAGTCAAAATTGAAGCCCCACACAAAAAAAAAAATACTTCCCAATGCTATAGATGTCAACAGTTTAAGCATACCTCCGCTGTTTGTAATCTTCCTCCAAAATGTTTAAAATGCGCTGGTAATCATTTAACCTTAGACTGCCCCAAACCGGATCACGCCTCACCAAAATGTGCTAACTGTGGCGGTCCCCATCCTGCAAACTACAGCGGTTGCCCCCGCCATCCATCCCACAAAAATTCTGAAATTTCTTCAAACCCCGCGCTTATTCAATCTTCTTCTTCTCCTCCTTTACTTAATTCCTTCTCGAATGTCGTTAAAACTAACAAAAACAATACAACCAAACCCAACATAACTCCCCCTTCCTACTCCGCTACTCCCAGTTCAGCTAATGCAGAGAACTCGCTTTTGGCCCCCATTAATCTGTCAGCCATCCTTGATAAAATAATGAAAATCGTCCCTATTTTGGAACGCTTGGAGAGGTTTGACTTGGACAAATTTCAAGCGATTTCCACCCTCATTGCAACAATCAACTAATGGCTTCTCCAACAACCACTTCAACCCTTCGCTCAGTTAAAATCGCCTTTTGGAACGCGAACAGTGTTCGCAATAAAAAAAATCTGAGCTCGAATCCTTTATCGCGCAGCACAACATCGATATACTCCTTCTTAGTGAGACTAAACTCAGTCCTAATGACAGATTCGCAATTGCTAACTATATATCAATTCGCACTGATGCACCCCTCCCCCCCCGCGGATCACATATTCATGGTGGCACAGCAGTGATTATCAAAAAGTCGCTGAAGTACGAACCCCTACCAATTACTTTCAATAATCGTCTCGAAATGACGGCCATAAAGCTATTTGTTGGTCGTTCGTCATTTATTAAGATCGCCTCCGTTTACGCGCGTCCTATTCAACACCCTTCAACCTCTGATTTCGATAATATATTTGACAGTGACATTCCCACGATAGCTGCTGGTGATTTTAATGCAAAACACATCTCGTGGGACCGCAAAACGTGTCAATTGGGCAAACTCATTTTTGATTATGCAAATGATAAGGGAGTGAAAATAATCACTCCCTCCTCGCCGACACATTTTGGTCAAAATCACGACCCAACCACCATTGACTTTGCCCTAGCGAATAAATTGAATTATTCGTACAATATTTATTCTGTTTCTGCCTTGAGCTCGGACCACGACCCGGTCATTCTTGAACTTGCGAGCGTTGATGCTTCAGAAAACTTCGCCTCCCGCAAACATTCCGTGAACTGGGAATCCTTTCATCATCACACATATCATAACGTCACATACCCTTCCCGACTCACAACACATTTACAGATCAACGAAGCCATCCTTACATACAACACTCAACTCAGAACAGCTATTAACGCAGCCACTATAGACTCCCCAGCTGACCTGCCACCATTCCTCCCCCGTAATATTCTGACCCTTATCAAAAAAAAAAAAATCGGACCCGTAAACAATGGCAACTCACTCGTGACCCTCTGTTAAAACCTCTCTAAATCATCAAATTGCAGCAATCAAGCTCAAAATCGCAGATTACAGGAACTCTCTCTGGAGTTCACATCTCGAGCGCCTAACAGTTTCAGATGGTTCTATTTGGAAAACTATCAAATCCCTCACAAAAGATCCTTTCCAATCCAACGTCACTCTCAAAGACCAAAATGGCTCACTAGTTACCTCTTTCAAAGGAGTTGTTGAACTCTTTTCGCGGACTCGCTTGAACTTCAGTTTAAGCTCAACTCCCCGGTCACACCCTCCGATAACGAAATGATTCGCAATGATCACTCACCTCAATCACCACTCCCTTATGTTACTCCTAGAGATATCGCCCGTATAATCAAAACTCTAGTAATCAAAAGCTCCCTGGTCCCGATAAAATAACACCTCTCATGCTCAAAAAATGCCGATTTTAAAGCTACAGCCGCTCTTACAGCCATAATCAATGCATGCATTAGAACACAAACCTTCCCAGATGCTTGAAGACTGCGGATGTCATACTTTTCCGGAAAAAAAGCATTCCAGTGGCACTGATCCAAAACTATCGCCCTATTAGTCTCCTCTCCATCCCTCTAAAATATTAGAACGCATTATTAACTATCACCTGATTAAAGATGTAATCAAAACAAAAATACTCCCCGACACCCAACATGGATTCCGAGCATTGCATTCCACCACCCACCAAATAACTACGGTTACCGAGCATATTCTGGAGGGCTTCACTGTATGAACGTTACCGGAGCGGTTTTCTTGGATGTTTCGAAGGCCTTTGATCGCGTTTGGCATGATGGTCTCCTTTTTTAAAATGTTCCGAGCTGGTTTCTCCTCCAGTAATCACCATAGTCAAATCATTCCTAACAAACCGTAAATTCCAAGTCAAATATAACAATACTTACTCCTCTTGTCGCAGCATCGGGGCCGGCGTTCCGCAAGGTTCCGTCCTCGCTCCGATGCTGTACAACATTTTACTCATGACATTCCTCAACCCACAACTAACAGATCAATAATCGCCCAGTATGCAGATGACACTGCCATTCTGCTTCTTCCTCCATCTCGACGCGGGGAGTACTCCGCTACCTCAATACACACCTTCGAATCCTCGAAGACTGGTTTTCCACTTGGAAAATCAACATCAACACTGAGAAGAGCGCGGCTATGTTCTTCACCAGAAGGAAATGGTCGCGCTTTAACAAAGCGCCTACTACCCCTCTACACATGTACAACACCCCCATTCAATGGAAAAACACCACCAAATACCTTGGTGTCTTTTATGACAAACGACTGTCATGGTCGCATCACATCGACAACACTGTCAAAAAGGCGAAGAGCGCCAGAGCACGTCTCTTTCCTTTACTAAAGCAAGACTCTACGCTCTCCACCAAAAACAAAATCACACTATACAAAACCCTCCTTCGTCCTATCATGACATATGCCTCTCCATCCTGGGGCTACGCACTCCTTCATCACCGTTCCACAAACAATCTTCAGACTTTTCAGAACGCAACAATTAGGCGCTGTCTCAACACCAACAAATACGTTTCGAATCATCGTATACATGTTGACCTGAAAATTCCATCCATCCTAGACACTATAAAGTCTCAATCCATAAATTTCTTCAATTCCATCCGCAACACAAATAACAGATCCCTATACAAACTTCAGGAACACTACGCGATTAACACAATCCCTCGGCCTCGAAACATTCTGAGCGAATTTCCTTTTGTCCCACCATGATTCTCCCCTGTGAATTCTCTCATATCTTCCTACATCGTAGGATTCCCAGCATCTTATCCTGCATCGTAGGATACCCAGCACAGCATGTGCTCCTACAGATTGTCACATCCTAGTTTTTTTTTTTGTCCCTTGTGGCGTCCGTTGTTTCCTTATGTTCCTTCCCATGTGGCAATTGGACTTGGTTCCAGATACCACCAAGCAATGACAACACTACGATTGCACTACGATTGCGATTCAAAAATATAACATTCAACAATTTACAAATTCAACCCCAATAGAAACAAACCATCCATCCATCAATTTTTCCAGACAAAATCAACATCCATCAACTTTCCCAATCCAGATTCAACCTAGCACACATTCAAAAGCCCAAAAATTCCACATCATCGATTTAAAACCCGACATTACACACTTCCAACTCAATCATATCTCCCCTCTTTTTACAACAGTACATAAAACAGATAAGAGTTCTGATCAGACAGACCGGCGACACATCTGTCTGATAAAACTCGATCGCTTTTCCTCGTCTGAACTCTATCGTGTACGAAGGTCGTATTTTTTGCAATTTGCTCGATTGCGAATCGAACGAGGATAAAGTTCATAAGTCTATTTCGATTTTCTATAGGTGTCAGCGCGGATCTTGCTCGTTTTGTGTGTGTGACTAATCTGGTGACGAATGATCGTATGATTTTTGTTTGGGTTTCGTTTTTAGATTGGTTTGTCTGGTTTTGTGAATTTGGATCTTGAATATGATTGGTTTTTAATATTGTATGATATTACAAAAAAGCGTGGTAGATAGAGGGATTTTCATACTTATTATAGTATAGATATTGGTTGTTGAAGTTTAACGAGTGGTGCGTTCAATATATGGATGTATATTTTATCTATGTTCTGAGAATTTAACGAGAAATAGTTTTAATACGGCTTCTGTTCAAATTTTTAACCATTCAACCTTTAAAACTTCAATTTCACTTTTTAAACATCAAAATCAACCTTTTAAACTTCAAATAAAACCTTTTACAAATCAAATTCAGTCATCAAAAAGTATTATGATCGTTGTCATAGTAATTAATGAAATTTATACTATATTATTTTAATGTTTCATTGATTACTAATTTAAAATGTCTTAATAATACTGTATGATAATTGAATTTGATTTATAAAAGGTTTGAAGTTTGAAAAGTTGAATTTGAAGTACTCGTATAAAAACTGTATCTACATACATATGTATGTATATCTATAATTGTATCTAACAAGTATAAATGTTTTTATACTTCAAATTCAATCTTTCCAACTCCACACCTTTTATAAATCAAATTCAATTGTCAGAAAGTATTGTTAAGACCTTTATTATAGTAAATCAGTAATTAATGAAATATTAAAATAATATTTTTTGAATTTCATTAATTACTATGACAATGATCTTAATAATTTCCTACGGTTGAATTTGATTAGTAAAGGGTTTTATTTAATGTTTAAAAGATTGAATTTTATATTTAAAAGATACAATATGATATATGTAATATGAAACTCGCATTTTATTTATTATGATATAATAAAAACGTTGAATAAAGAAAAAATTAAAATTGGAAATCAAAAAGATCTTATTCAGACGTTATATAATATACATTACACATGATGATGATTGATGAACAACGTTGAAAAGTCAAAGTGAATAAAAAAGAATTATATCAATTCAATTCAAAGATAAATCTTCTATTATAAAAAGAACATACATTGGCATAATTACGAATTCACACGATCAATCTTCTAGATGCATTTTCGTTTCCAAGGATTAAAAATCAATTATTTCTCGATCACCAATTAAAAAATTAACATTTAATCTGCTTGAATTACTCCGTGCACATACTACACACGTCTGAGTGTGTTAACAATTAAAGTGCCCCATGTAAATACACTTATTACTGTAAATTGTAATACATCGAACGTACTCGTACAATAATAACGCTCGCCATAAAAAAATGGTAACCACCAGTGGCGTGATGATGACGACGATGATGTCTGTACTTCTAACGCGTTTCGACAGCCTCATACATTTATTCATGATCGACCTTCGTTACGATTAAGGCCAAAACAATATATTTAATATGGCATGATCTCGAAGATATTTTATTTGTTTAGATAAAAACGTTTCGATGATTCAATTCGATCGAATTTTTGATCAATTGGTTCGGATGAAAAAATTGGGAATAGTTTGACCTTGTTCGATATAATTGTTTTTTTATTGATTGTTGGAGTTAAGAGAGAATTTATGCGGACAATATATGAATGTGATCCATATAAAAGTTTATGTAGTGATTTTTAGTATTTCTGTTTTGTAGAGTTTCTGTACCCTTATTATAACCTTTTTTTTAAACTTCTGTTATTCAAAATTATTGTACTAATAACATTCACATATGTCACAGACCATGTATATTATTAGTCTATGTATATTTGACCCAATCCAACTTAATCTAACCCAAATCAAAACTTCAGTCAAAACAAAAGTAATTGCCGAAAAAAATCTAACCAAATCTTACCAAGCCCAGCTCAACACCAAAAATGTGTATTTATGACCAATCCAAATATACAAGGACTGAAATACATTTGTTCATAATCAATATTTTTCAATAATTTTTAATATATTCTTCAAGATTTCTTACAACTTTCATCCAAAATACACTTTGTTCCACTAAATTTCGTCAACACACACACAATTTAAAACGAAAGTATACAAAATCGCTAAAAAGGCCTACAATAGAGCGGCCGGGTGCGTTGCGTCACCGCTAGAAATTTGCGATTCGAGCCATTTTTTCGTTCGCTCTTTATTTTATGTATTTTTTGTCGTTATGGTTTAATTGAACCGCCATTGTGTTGTTACCCGGTATCGGACAATGGGTCCGAGTTCAAATTCTCATCGTGAGAAAAATACAGTTGTTTCGCGGATGGAAAAAGAAAACGCGTTGCCATGCGCCGCTGCCAACGGAAAAAGCCTGTTGCTAAGCGGGGCAAAAACTAGAAACGTTGTTCACGCACTGTTCCACTATTTTCTGGGTGCAGAATTGCTTAGTGATGTATTCGATCTGAAAATGAAAAAAAAAATTGTTAAAATTGAAGGAAAATCAATAAAAAAACCGACGAAATTTTTTAAAAAATCGAGTAATGTAAAGATACTGTATATGCCCTTATAATTGTTGAATACGAAGTGTATTATTCATGATTCGATTGTTATATATTAAAAACTATGAATTATATATTAAAAAAATGGAGTTGAATAAGGAAGTTAGGAATACTCATGCGTTGTTCTATTAATCATAAGTCAGTTGATACGGTTGGTTCGGAAATGAGGAAAAATTATTAGAATTGGGGTAAATCTGAAAATAAATGATAGTAGGTGCTTCAGATATTTTTGTATGATGACGTAAATGCGCTATTGTACTAATATTTGATAAATTTTTGATACGGTTTACCTATGAGTAATTCAAATATGCGGGTAAATTTCTGATGAAATTTTATATAAAGAAATGCAAAGAAACAGACTGGGGTTAAGATTCTATAAAACTTTATTTGTTTTACTGATAATTATTCATTTTTCGCGTACGGTTTTGTTAAGTATTATCAATAAGATAAGGAGATGCAAATCTTATATTTCAGAGAATGAGATTTTTAAAAATTATTAAAATAAATATACATATGTATATAGTCAAACATTTTGATTGCTTAGTATAAACATTGCTCAGTATCAACATTGCTTAGTATCAACTTAATTTTTTTCATAAATGTTTTTCTTTCCTAATAATTATATAATGAACGTTTTCTATGTTATCTATTAATTGAGACAGATTAGTTTTGAGCCATTATAGATCATTGTATATTCACATATTGTAAAACTATTATTTTTCGCTTTTAACTAGTTACTTATCTTTCGATATTAATTTACTTGAGATTGTGATAATTTACTGTTTAAGCCATTTCAAGATTGCACCGGTTTACGAAATTATTTAAACAGAACATTTCATATTGAAATGATTCGTATTTTCAATATGATTTTCATAAGTCATTGACAATAGGAAAATTTTGAACTTGAATTATTCTTCAACAAAATCTCATGCATTTTACAACCAAATCCTAAAGGAAAAAAACACATTGGAATTTCAATATACTTGCAACATTTTCCCTCTACATTTAAAATGCACATAAATGAACATATCCACTAAAAATATTTATGACTTTAAAATAACCTAATTTAATTTTCGTTACCCTCTCGCGGGGGTGTTATTAATGCGATTCCGCAAACCGACTTTCAATCATACGAAAGGATGTTTTTTCGCTAACGATTCGATCGCGTGTTCTCAAATGTGTACGCAGAAAATGTAATTCCGCCATTATGCTTTCGAAGCGAATTATAATGTGTTTGATGTTAAAAAAAGTTTGACGAGCTCTGACCGCCGCAAAACTACTGTAACTATGCGGCTTTTTAACCGTCGAGTTTCCGAATAAGTTTTCATGATTTCGTTGTTCGAAACGAGTACGATTTTTATATAACGTTCAAATGTCTATCATCTATTCGTTTGATTGTGGCAAGGCAATTGGACGGTGGATGGACATGTTAAGTATTAAAACGGTATCTGAATGATTGAAGATAAAATGGAGATGTATTGGATAAGATTGATAGAAGTGGAAGAAGATTTGAAAGATTAATTTTAAGTCGGTAAACTGTTGTGTGTATATGATAATGAAAGACATTGAAATTAGCAAAATATTTTTTTTTATATGTAAAAGAACATTGGATGAATATTGAAAAATCGATAGAAATAGAGGTATTTATTTGATAATAAATTATAAACGAAAATTTATGATTTAGAAAATGAAAATTATGCTTTTTTGTTTCAAAATATGTATATTATATATTGAATGATAGATAGATGAGATAAATTATATATATTTGACAGGAGTTTCAAAAAATTATTACAAATGATAATCACGATGATATTTCATAAAAATTAATGAAATTATTTCGATTGATGATAATTATATGGAATATTAATGATTGAGCAATTAACGTAACAGACTCGAAGTGCAAATAATTTAATTTATATTGATTAAAATAACTTAAAATGTATTTTCAGTCATTATTTCATTTGTTAAAGGTTATGTTTAGCGCTAGACAGCTGTCAGCGTATCGAACACGCCAGTATACAATTACTAACTGTCAGTCGATATGCTCTCAGTTATCGATACATTTTATAGCAAAATAATAAGCAATTTTCAAATATAATTACTGAAGTTACAATCTACGGTATATTTTCCGTACTTTCATCAAAAAAAATTATAACAAAACCGTTTCCTATTACAAAAAATATCACATCAAAAACAACATTTACACTAATTCAACACAAGATTTATAGATCGTATTAAAAAAACATGCAAGTTTTATCATAAATATTATTTAATACGATAACGATATCTTTAATGCTTCAATCAAACGTTATTTATAGCGATTTCGTTGAATATGTACATTGGAAAATTTTCAACATTACATTGTAATATGATAGATGTTACTCCGCCATGCCACTCGAATTGAACTCGGACTTATGGTTTTAATAACCATGCTTTTCTATTGTACACTTCGGGCATAAAGTATGGATGAACAAGACAAACAAGATACGGCCCGGATGAAAAAATTGTTCTATCAGTGTCTGTATATGTATTTATTTAATATAAGAAACTAATACTAGTTGAAAAGTTAACCGGTCGTCGTGAATATGTGGGTATCCAATGTGGAGGTCACGACAGGCACGTACTAGCACTGATTTCCATTCAATTTTCACGATTAAGTTAGATTTTTTCTGACATTTTTAATATAGGAAGTGTTTGGGTTAAGTCGATAATTTCGAAAATGAAAAATAAATTGGGAAAAGTGTAGGTTTTCTATCGAATTTTTTGTATTGTATATAAAAAAGTTTATGATTCCTTACAATATTTTTATCGTACAATATAAAATTGTGAACAATAAGATAATAAAATGGTTTATAATTAAGTTGTTTGATAAAAAAATCAATTTGAATAATATAATCCTTGCAATTATATAGATTAGTCAGACCTTGTATGTAAATCCGAATAATAAAGAATAAACACTTTTATTTTCGGATTATACAAATATATTGTATCATTAAATTTGTTTTGCATCTTGAGTTCGTATTCATGTTTTAGCACTGCGAAAATTTTGAAACTCCGAAGTCGTGCTTTGAAGATTTTTGTACATTTTGAAGTTTCTCGAATACGGCATTATTAGATTACGACTAACTCAATGTTGAGCTCCGACATGAAAAGATGATAAACTTTTGAATCGTACGACGCCGAAAAACTCTCAGCCAATTTTCTTAAAAAATTCCTAATTAATTTTCTTAAAAATCAGACTGTATTTAAATAGAAATTCTGTTTATTTCTTTTTTAATATGAAAATTCATACTGAATCTTTTCAAATAACATTTTTATCAAACTTAATAATCAAGCCACATATAACACGATCAATAGATAGATTTGACCTATAATATACCTTGAAATCTGAATCAAACTCTGAATTAAAATACTTCCATAGAAGACACAAAATTACAAGTTTTTGTCCTTTAAACATTCAGCAGCTTCCACATACAACAATCAAGAATCAAAAACTACCAAAACCTAAATCTCATATTAAATCGAACGTCATTTTTATCGATCTTCAAAGTTAAACCATATATGATATGATCAATAGATAAATTTAACCATTACTTTGAAATCTGAATTACTTCCCCAAAACAAATCTGAATACAATTTCTACTCTTTTAAACTCAGCATCTTCCATATACAACAACCAAGAAAATTTCAAAAACCACCAAAACCCAAATCTCACACTAAATCAATCTTCACGTTAAACCTCATATAACACGAGCAATATGCACATCTGACCATCACCTTGAAATATAAATCTAACTTTAACAACGAGTTACTTCCTCCAAAGACATTTAATTACAATTTTTCGCCCTTCAAACTTTCAGCCCCTTCCGCGCACAAAAGTCACTTCAATTTCGAAAAACCCCGAATCCGTCCCTGCTTTAACCTTGTTCTCGACTCGGTACAAGTTGTTTGTCCATATAAGATGGCCCGGCTCGGTTACGATCGCTCCACGAAAGATGGTATATAAAAAAAACCCGCTCTTCGGGTTACAAGAAGCGGCCAACTCCTCCTACACAACACGACCAACAAAAAGCCATCATCCGTGGCCCGTCATCTTTCACGTGTACTCGTATTATTTTTTTTCCCTCTCGTATAATGTATGCGGTCGTATATGAAATTTGACACATATCGCCGATAACACGTAACAAAGAATAGGCCCTCCGGCTACTGTTGTGGGCTTCTTTTGAGTTTGGAGTGTTAGATTAGTAGTTTTTTGGATTTTGGTTTTGTGTGAAGGTTGAAATGTTGCTGATTGTGGTTGTGATTTGTATGTTTGAGACTTTTCGTTTGAAGGTTGATATTATATTGATAGTGTTTTTTTTATCATTTTGAATATGGATTGAATACAATTTTTACACTATAAATTTAACCTCATATAAATCAAATTCAACCTTTTAAACTGTAAATCCAATCTTTTAAACTTCAAATAAACCTTTCGCAAATCAAATTCAATCATCACAAATTTGTTTTTTCTTAATTTTTTATATGATTTTATGAAAAATATACAAAAGAAACCTTAGTTACATATCCATGATACCTATTTTCTACCTAGTTGCAAAATGGTGCAATTTAAAGTTCAAAACGTGGAATTTAATTTTAAAAGGGTCAAATTTCATCTACATAAAATTGAATTTGGAGTGTAAAAGATGCACCAGCGATAAAAAAGTTATCGAAAACTGAGATTATCAGAGTTAATTTGATGAAAAGATTATATTTCGTGATTACTACAGGTTTAATAACTAACCTTTTTAAGTACATTCAAATTATTAAAATTGATTTGTAAAAAACTGAATTTGATTTTAAAAAGGTTGAATTTTTTAATTTTGAGTTAAAAGATTGAATTTGAAATTCAAAAGATTGAATTTTAACTGTAAAAGCTGTATGAGTGAAATTAATACTATTGAAAGATTGATCATACTTTTCATAATCATTTGAATTACATAATGTAATACATCATATAATATATACTTCAATTGAAAATAAATGTAAATATATTGTAAAACACACCATTTATATTTCCCTGTTCTATAAAAAAATCTATTTACACCAAGATTTATTACCATTTAACTTCCGCAAATCAACGAAGAAAAGCAAACAGTGGAAAATTTTATTTAATCTTTTTTACTCAACAATTTTCGCACCGGACAATATCGAAAAACGACCGACAAAACATTTCGAAAAACCTATAATTTGGCAAAACGAGCAGACCGAACCTGATTTACATCCCATTCAAATTTCAGTCGATTTTTACTGCGGAAAACGAAAAATATTGTTTTTCAGCCCAGTCGTAAACTGCATACGTTCTGTTCCGAAATTGCATGCGATGCATAACATTTGAGGCGTCGTAAAAATTTTCTGGCAACGAAAGACAATGGTCGTATAAAAAGGATCGAGCAATAAAATCGAACGAGTAAACATCGCGGAAGATGAATTTTGATTTTTTCAGGAATAAACTTTCAATATATCGACATATATCCGAAGAATAATCGTTAAAATTTGATGAATTTTGATGAGGTTTTTTTAAATATATTAATTTATTCATATTCGATCGAATTATATATCATTTTATGTATATTTTTTTGATATTTGCGATTCGCCACAGGTCTTCAGGTAGGAGATTTAACCGCGAGGATATCCGCAGTTTAATGTGCGGAATATGGAGATTTTTAAATGGACATTCGCGAAATCGCATTAAGTTAAATAATGGTTGAAAAAAATATGGTATAAAAAGTGTTTTTTGATATATATATTTTTTATCTCGTGTTTAATTAGGTCTTAAACGGATTAATTATGAAGATTAATAATATCGATAACGATTTATTACGGGCTGTTATTGTGGTTAATAATGAATATTTTTTTTATTTGTATATATTGGGTCAAATGTTGGGTACTTGATTCATTTTTTGTGGTGAGTCAGTTTTTTCATATTTAATTATGGGGGCTACTGTGCGTTTTATACGATGCCTTCAAATTACACTTTCGTAGTTTTTTCCTTGTTTTTTTCTGACACGGTTGCATCGGAAAGGTTATTATATAAAAAAAAGCTTGAAAAACAAAGGAAAATATAGCCACAAAATACTACCTAATGAATGTTGCATTTTAATTTTTTTTAATGTTTCAGATCAATTTGATAATATAATAAAATATATGAATTTCAGTCAGTTTTCCTTATATTATATATTTATTTATTTCCTTAAAAAATATTCTATTTTGCTTTTGTTACAACTTTTACACTTCAAATTCAACCCTTTTCAAACCAAATTTAACCTTTGGAACTTCAAATAGTTCCCTTTTCAAATCAAAATCAACAATCGGAGACTATTATTAAGACTGTTGTCATAATAATCAATTAAATACAATAAATTCTTCAATTTAACTTTGATAAACTCAATTGGTGAATTTGATAATTTTTTACATACTCAATTAATTAATTTTTTCAATGTATCAACCTGAAAATAGATAACATGAATACGCATCTATCGTTTCTCGTATATTCTTCATTAAAAAAATTGAAAAATAAGTTGAATTCAATTTATAAAATTATCGTATACAAGAAAATTTTCATCAAAATCAAAAACCAAACATCGATTACATCATATTCTGTAATTTAAATAAAAATAAAACATAACACACCCATCTGATTATAAACGAGGAAAAACACTTTCATATTCGTACATTTTGCATCAAAAAAACATCAATTCATACAAACCAAATTACCAAAACGAAACAACACCGAACCTACACATCGAAAGAAACAACGACGTCGATTGGAAGCGCTTTTGAAAAATCGATTTTGAAAATATAATAACTCATACTCGGTTTTGTGAATCCTCCATTGGGCGAAACCGGTCTTCGCGAAGAAGCGAAACAAAACTCTCCACTCGGCCAAAAACAAAAACAGAGAAACAAAACCGAACCACAAACCGAAAAAAAAAACCATAAAAATCGACGAAAAAATAATAAGATGGACCGGCACGACGCGGGCGGACCGGTTTTTTCAGTGCGCCCGGTAGCCGTCGAGGGAAAGAGATGAGATATATTGGACTACAGTTTGATTCAAAAAGTGTTGTACTAAAAAAATATATATAAGTTTTTGTTGTAGAGGAAAAGACGAAAACTTTGAAGTATAAGTTTTTATTGTATTGTAGATTTTATAACAAATTTTCAATTTACTTTTATAATTGATTCATAGATGGTATGAGTGTTTGATCATATGCGATTTTTGGACCGTTCTTTTTTGTTATAAATTATTTTGATTAATTAATATTTGAATTAAGCATCATATGAATTAATTATTAAATGAAAAGGGAACCATATCGTATGTCATTGGTCTAAAAATATTCGGTTTAATATAATAATAATAATAATAATAATAATAATAATATTAATTTATTTCTATTGCTATAAAAATTTGAATTATCAAAGGTATCAGAAAAGTATTTTCAATTATAGATATTATTGCAATAGATTAAAGATATAATGATAGTGGTGATACAATTCATTATGATATAGAATAAGATCTATATTATAGATCTTACGCAAGGCTAATATAATCGCATTTTCCACGAAAAATGTTTAAAATTTTGCGTTTTTTTTTTTTTAATTTAATGTTATCGATTGGTGTTCTGCCTTTTCCCTTTGTTGGTGTTATTAAAAAAAATTACGTAAAATTAATTTCCGTGTTTTAGGATATATTTATGGAAAACTGGGAAAAATTTTACTAACACTAAAGTGTCGCAATGTGGTCAACAAGGATGTTGAAGATCACAAATGTAAGACTCGTTTTGTAAATAATAAAAGGGTTCATTATAAAAGATGAAAGTCTGTTGAAAAATATAATTTTGATACAGATATCAAATTTTGCTTCAATGTTATTTTAATTTCATCGAAATCGCAATATTTTTTTGCATTTTTCACAAAAAAAAAACGATTACACAAACTTTGTGTAACATAGACACTCATTATCTATTATTATAAATTGATCCTGTTCTCAAGTATATTTTCTACTTAATTTTTTATATGATAAAATCTTCTAAACTATTTCAAATACACATTTCCCATTCATACATCTTATCACATAATCAACCCACAACTATATCAATCTCAAAATGTCACACTTCTCACCCTTCCTCTAATCACTAAACTTTCCACACTTCATCGTACTACATTTCCACAACAATACAATCATCGCCCCATCATTTCCCGACCACTCTGTACCAACAAGAGCAACAAAGACAAGCACACGATGATGAGCGTTCGGTTTCCGATGACTTTTTCGCCTTGTTCGAGTCCTCTCAGAGGTCAACAGGAAGGAGCCAAGGAGGAAAGCCTCTCTTGGCGAAAGTTGCAACCGACCACATGGGATAGGAAGCCGATGCACTTTTTACGCGAGCTTTCGTGTATTTTTTGTCGCTTTCGATAACTATTGTCGGCCCGAAAGTTCAGGAAGCGAGTTTCGAAGACTTGTAAGTGACGGGTTTTAAGTTAGGGTTAGTTCGATGATTGTGCGTTAACTTTTCGATATTGTATATATAGGAAATTAGTGAAAATATCGATGTGCGTTAAAGATTAACCTTTTCAATATTGCGTTTATTGAAAATGAGTGAAAATGTGTGTAATTTTGAAATTTGCGTTGTGAAAGATTTCGTTGCATAAAAAGAGGGAAAATTGCGATTTTTTTTTCATTGTGCAAATATAATAGATATTGTAAATGCTCGTTTCGAGTATGTTCCGATATGAGTAATCGCTTTTTTATTTGTATATCTTATCGAAATCACGCGATATTTTCGCATCGACGAACTCAATTATTTTACGATTCAACATTTGTAAATTGTACTCAAATTGGTGCAATACTAATCGATTACAATGAAGCTATTATTAACACACTTGAATGAGTCGAAACTAAAATAAAAACCATAACATACAATTTTCATTTATAAAACAAACACTATTGCAATCAATTGGTTATTTATTTCAAAAATATATATATTAGAACACGTTTATAGTTTAACTTCGATATACAACTTATGCATTCAATAAAGTCTATATTTATTCAAATGATCGCTAGTGGTTGTTGGCATTTGACGATTTTCAGGTTTGAAATGTAAATACGACATTTTATGTAAATATAAAATGCATTTTGTGTATATGGACAAGCATTTAACATTGGTAAGCTGACACACTCTGTTGTGTACATTATTGATAAATGTAAAAAACGCGTAAGTCGGTAGTGGCAAGTCGAAAAGTCAGTGGCATCACGTAATTCTATCTATTTATTTTTTTTGTATTATATTTGTTCAGGTATGGTGCAAATTTCAAAGTTCAATATGAAAAGTAATGATATTGTATATTTGTTCGTTTTAATCGGCGGTGTTAATTGACTAATGGCTTGTATTTTGTTGCGAAATTTTTAAATTGTATTTATTTTTATCGCAACTGTGTGGTATCTATCATTAATCATGATGGAATCGAGAATATTCTAAAGCAATCAATCAAATATACGTGTTTCAATGAATCGAAAATTTATCAATGACGAAGAATATTCATTTCAAAAGAGAAAATCAAGATTAATTCCAACCATAATAATTCATCAATATTTTATACTTCACATAAGATTTGTATCAATTACTTTCATTTCATATAAAACATTAATTTAATTTTAATCTTCTGACGATGAAAAAACCACAAAAACACAATACATTTCATCAATGATTTCTTGAGTCGTTTCTGATTCATTTTTATGTATCGATTATATCTAATTATTAATTACTGAAGTTGAGCAGATCTCAAATAGCCAATATATGAATATAAATTGATATTAATAAAATATAATTTAAAAATTAACCCAAACTTTCAATAGATTGAAAACGCGTTCAAGTCTCCATCCCGCAATATTCATTACAGTTTTTATACTCCGAATTCAATGTTTTTTAAATCAAATTTAATATATTAAACTTGAAATTTAATCTTTTAAACTTCAAATTCAACCTTTTAAGCTTCAAATTCAATCTTACAAATCAAACTCAACTATTGCAATTTATTTTCTTAATTTATCAATTTTTTTTATGATTACGTTTAAAATATCAAAGAAACTTTAAATATATCTAAAGTACCTGTTTTCAAATTGATTCATTAAATTTTTTTATTAATTTTGTATGTAAAAATTTATAAAAATCACTAATAGAGATTATCAAAGTCAAATTGAAAAATAAATCGTGTATTATTGGTTACTATGATAATGGTCTTAATAATAATGTACTTTCCGATCGTAGAATTTAATTTGTAAAAAGTTTAATTTGAAGTTTAAATGTTGAATTCGATATTTAAAAGTTTTAATTTAAATTGAAAATTATTGAATTCGATTTAAAAATTATTGAAATCGATTCAAAAAAGATCTCATTCGATTCGTAAAATATCTCATTCAATCCACACGATACAAAACCGAATTCTAAACACAAAACCTGCAAAAAACCCATTTAATCAAAGTTCAAACATTCACACACCTTATCACACTTCCTTCACAACGAACGGCCGCCTTTTCCGACATCGTACCCATTTTTTTCCCGTTTCAAATCGGTAGCCATTATGCGGAGTGCGATTGTCGTCCGGCCGAGATCGATCTGTTCCAGAATCACGAGGCTGCCCTGAGGGCCGGTTTTGGAACCGGTCCTTCTCGTTTTGGAAAATAATACCTGGCCATAATACACGTTACCACGAGCGTTAGCTTCGGACGAGTTGCTGTTGCTGGTGCTGGTGCGAGAGGTGCTTTCGAACGGGGGCTTTCGGCGTCGAGGTTTTATGTGGGTTTATGGGGTGTTTGGGTGGGTTTGATTGGGTTTGGGGTTTTTTTGGGTGTGAATGATATGATATGATATTTTTTAAGGTATGGGATGTTTCAGGTTGAGTTTGATGTGATTTTTTTAAGTATACGAATGTTGTATGTTTGAGGTGAGAGATGTTGAACTTTTTGACATAATCGACTTGCTGAAAAAAAAATTTTTTTTCGTTATTAACTATTTATTACGATTAACTAATATTATAAAAAGATATAATACTATAAAAAATTTAATTAGTATAATAGATTCAAGAAGTAAGATATATGTAATATCCATTACTCCTATAGTTACTATAATATAATGGATCAAAAATTACATAGAAGACAAATTATAAATTGGTTCCAAAAATGAAAATAAAATATGTATAATACTTATATAGTGGATTTATAAAAAGAAATTATAAGTACTTAATGATTGATTATGATTAATTAATATTATGATAAGCTTCTGTAAAATTTCCGTTTTATATATTCGAAAAGAAAGATATGATATCTAAGTTACTAGATTAAAAGTTATAGAGAAGACAAATTATAAATTGGTACAAAAAATGAAAATAGGATATGTACTTTTAAAGTGGATTGTTAAAAAAAGACTTTGTAAATATCTAACCATAAATTACGATTAATAATATTATAACAAGCTTCTATAAAAATTTCGTTTTATAAATTTGAAAAGAAAGATATGAGGTCTATTAATCCCATAGTGACTAGATTAAAAATTTCAAAATATTATAGATATCATAAATTGGTGCAAAAAATAAAAATACGATATCTATTTTAAAGTGGATTGTTAAAAAATTGACTTTGTAAATACCTAACCATAAATTACGATTAACTAATATTACGACGAGCTTCTATAAAATTTTCGTTTTATAGATTTGAAAAGAAAGATATAACGTGTATTAATCCCATAGTAACTAGATAAAAATTTACAAAAATGACATATCGCAAATTGTTGCAAAAAATGAAAAAGTACTTATCTATAAGTACGCTGAAAAAAATTGACGTAAGCATTCAAATATATTTATTTATAGAACAGTTTATCGTAATACTGTCAATTTAGTCATATACTTTTCAATAGAAATTCCTTATATCTTAACAGTAACAGATAACTATTATATTATACCTATATATATTAAATCATCATACGTCAAACCTTCCGATAAAATTTTTCTTACAATTGCATCAGACTTTTACGAAAACCGTTTATTTTAACCGAAAAAAGACTGACACGTCCTCTTTTATACTAAGTACTCCTACATATTAGATAAACCGAATCAATCGCAATATTTCATCAAATCTTAACTGAATACATATATTAAACGAAACCATATTGCATCACCAAACCAATTTCAAAGAAAAAAACTATCAATTTCATACAATCAACTCTATATTTCAGATCTTAATCGTAAAGAGCAAAAGACACTCAAAAATACACAAACACCAAAAAATTCCGTCTCGTCAGATCGGCGACAACCTCCTCCCATCTCCTATCTTCAATTGGCACCATTTTTTCCACACTTACCACTCTAATTCATGAAAAAACCCAACATTGTTCCATTCTGTTGCAACCGAGATAAAAGCGAGCCATATAAGTACCAATACTCGGGCAGAAACACGTTTCGAGCACCTCTAAATTATGGTGCACCGTGAAACTGACCCGAGGAATGAAAAGGCGAAACGTCGTCGTTTTTTTGGCCCTACCTGTACGTAAAGGTTCTATCGGTGAAGGGTTCGTATGATTTATGATGGGCAATTACGGTGATGGGTCACGTCTAAATTTTGCATCGGTTTTTTTTTTTGGTGTCGACTTTGGGTTGCCCTTTCATGTGATTTGAGGTTTTGAAAGGATGAAAGTTTTGTATTATGAACTTTGATCGTTTGTGCGAAAATATTTTTGATTAATCAAGGTTTTCAGTTATCGTTATTATTGAAAATATATTCGTCGTAAATTATATGCACTTATCAGTATTTATATATAATTTTTAATACGTTTTGATAAGTTGCAAAAAAAAGACCTATTGAACTTGATACATTTTTCGCCTGACCTTCCGAATTCCACATACATATATGATAATTTCTAATTATATATTCAAATATTTCACCACAAAATATATAAAGGAATGAGAAATCGCTGGGGAAAAACGCACTTTGAAGACGCCTTATCTCTTTCACGCAATACTTTCAGGTCGGTTGAGTTTCTCCTTATCCCCGGGATTCCATTTCAGAGTCCTCTGGGATTTTCAGGAGCTTAGATTTCGAAAGGCAACCGTCGGAAAACCGAAGGACAATTCTCAAAGGGCTGTCTTGACCGAGCGGTGTCCGCTTTTTCCCCTTCGTTCGCAGGAAAAGCGTCTCCGAGGAAATCGCGTGTCAAAACGTCGACTTTTCACGGAATTTTCTATTTATTTGTTCGTCGGTGTTAATATATTTTCGAATAAGGATGTGGTCTTCGTAATGTGTGTTCTTTTGTACGAAAAATTATCGCAGGATGTGAATCGATTATGTTTTTGTGTGCGAAAAAAAAATTATATGTTTTCCTCTATTTTAACGATCCGATTGAGGAAACGATAAAATTGATTTAATAAAAAGAGCTTGTTTATATATGAAATCATCAATCACGCCATTTTATTACTCATACACGATTTGTCGTCGTTGAAATAAAAATTATACGATCTTTTCTAAAGAAAATCTTTTTCGTTCAAAAATTGTAACAGTTCTATAATATCAAATTTCAAACATTAAGTTCTACACTTAAAATTAAACCCTTTTCAAATCAAATTCAACCATCAAAAAGACCGAAGATTGGTCATTAAGAACTTTGTCGTAGTGATCAATGAAAATTTTCAATTAGAATTTGTAGTTTAAAATCTATATAAAAAGTTTTTTATATACGATAGATAGTTAATAAACGTTTCTTTGTAAAATTGAATTTTTATTTTCTGCGATAATACATTTTTGCAGACAGTTTACCCGCAACACGTAATAAAGTTTGCCTGAGCGATTTCCATACGGAACGGACCACGGGTAAAAGTCGGTAAAAACTTTTTGCCCGAAATTAAATTTGGTAGCTTATCAGTCGTTCACCTGAAGGGACGGAAAACGCCCTGCCTTGTTCTGAAAGGAGGTATAGAAAAACTTTGGTAATATCTTTACCTTTTTTTCCTACACCGGTAAAAAGGGACATTATTACCTCGGCGAAAAGTTTACCGCTTTCTGGAAATTTTCTTTTTTTCCTATTCCATAGTACATCGTTTAAAATAAAATACGATTTAAGTATATGCTGAATTTTTTATGACTGTGTAATATTCTGATGTAATAATATTAAAGTCAAAGTTTATCTATTATATGTAATTAATTTTTAGTTTCACCATATTTCACCATAAGAAATATCACAGTAGAATGATGCAATTCGAACAGTTAAACCACATCAGTCACTACCGATTTACGATAAGGTGTAAAATTCAAAATAATTTTTTTTTATTACACATAAAAGTGATAACCGTATCATTAATATCGCAAAGTATTTGTCACCGCATAATAAAATTGAATTGTTTAGAATTTCGTCAGAATAGTCAACGGAATTTTTTTTTAATTTTCCGGCACAGTCAATATCGATTTATTTGTAGAGTGACCATTAAAAGACTGAAGGATTTGCAAAAGTCATAGCTTGTTCATTTTCAATCTTTTTTATTTTATTTTTCACATGATTTAGAGTATATTTTAAAGATTAAAATGGTTTTATATGATGTCTGAAAACAATTAAAAATCTTTTTATTTTATTCCAATGAAAGATAAGTTATTGAAACTCAAAGAAAATACCGGATATATTTTATAACTTTCAATAATTGATCTTTCATTGGACTAAAAAAAAATTAGTTTTAATATTTTCTGGATATTATATTCAGCCATTTTGATTTCCAAAAGATGCTCTATATTTTGTAAAAATAAATTTAAATTAAAAAAAAGATTGAAAATGAACATGTTATGACTTTTCCAAATCATTCAGTCTTTCAATAGCCACTATATACAAAATCATAGGAGTTAATTAATAAATAAAATGGTTTCTATAATATAATATATTGGTTTGGTTTATATACATAGATATATGAATTCATTTGAAAATGGGTATTAAAAAATCATTAAGAAAATCATAACTTCGATACATTCGTTATATATGTAGAATGTATTAATACACGATACGTCCGACCTTCTAAAGATTTTCCGAAAGATATTTTCCTACATACAACGTTCAACACAATCAATACAAAGTACACATACAAAGTACATAAAAAAAGCCATATTTTGCACTGAATTAGTCATGAAAAAAAATGGAAAATTTCACCGAGGAAGCGCGTTTTTCCTATCGCAAACACACATGGGCATTCTCTATGCAATTTGAATAATCGCTCTGTTATAAATACATAATGCATCGCTTGCATGAGTAATGCACCCGAAGGTCAACCCGACAGGTTGCACAATGAAGCCTATGCACACACACACATCAATGTTGAGAAAATTTATGGCTAGTGCGGTTAATCGGGCCACCGGCTATGAATCATATTTATTGTTTGTGGCGCGATATTATCCACTGTCATTGTCACTGATATTCGTTATCTGTGCAGGATGTGTTGGCGAGGTGATTTTTTTTCAAAGGATGTGGATTTGCGGTTTTAATCGATGATTGATTGGGTGTGAATATTGGTTGGATTGTGGGGCAAGGTCTTTTTGATGTTCAGTATTTATTTGTAGTTTAAGTTCAACGATTCAATCTTGTGATGATGAAGAAACCATCGAAAAATTGACAATACAATAAATTTCGTTAATTATTTATTTAGTCATTTCTTATGTATCTATCGATAATAATTCATTAATTAATTATAGAATTAGCTAGACCTAAATTGGTTATTATATGAATATGAATTCATATTAATAAAAAAACAACTTAAAAATTCATCTAAACTTTTAATAGCATGAAAGCGATTCCCCATTCTACATCTATTACAAATTTTACACTCCAAATTTATTTATTTATTTTACAATTTTTTTTTATGATTTCATGAAAAATATAAAAAAAACGTTAGCTACATAGCTGTGATTTCAGATTGATATATCAAAAAAAAATTATTATGTATGTAAAAAATTGTAAAAATCACCAACTGAGATTATCAAAGTTAAATTAAAGAATAGATTGTATTTCATTGATTATCATGATAATGGTCGTAAAAATACTTTCCAATAGTTTAATTTGAAATTTAAAAGGTTGATTTTGATTTGAAAAACGTTAAATTTGAATTGTAAAAACTGTATGTAGATGTTTGTAGATGTACTGTATGTAGATGTTTCTTTGTCATATGATAATTTATGAAAAAATTATTTTCAGATCAAAAAAACGTGCTGATGTCTCTTTTTTATCCATTTTACATTTCGCTCAACTTTGATTATCCATAACTAACAAGAAATACGTATTCGATTCATTTCTAAAAATATTTAATAAATAAATAATATATACAGAAAATCTCAAAATAATCGATCACCCACTACGGATTCTCTAAATACGCACCCGAAGCACACTTTCGGCTAAAATTTGGAGCCTAGGGCTTTCAGCTGAAATCCCAGCCTCCGAAGGTTTGCATGAAGTGGAAGAGGCTTTGCGGAAAGTTTTTCTTTTTGGCGTTTTAGTGCACGCAGCTGCGGCCGACGTTTTACGACTCGTTCGCCTCTTGATTAATTAATTCAAAAACTAATTACGGGAAGAGCTCATGAAAACGACGCCAGATGCGACTTTTGCACGCAGCCTTAATATTTTAATATATGGACGAAAAATTTGGATTTTGAGACGTGATTGATAATTTTGCGCGCGAAAATTTCGTTATATTTCTAATTATGAAGGTTTGTGAATTTTAAAATGCACCGTTGCAAACTTATTTCAAGTTGGTCCGCTTGTAGAGTAAAAGTTTTCAGTTTCCATTCTCGTGTATATTCTGTCGAATTTAAGTTTGGTGAACTTAATTTAAATATACAGAGGAAATCGTTTTATATGAATAACGCGAGAAATCTGTTAAATTGAAATAATATTGCACTCTTGATAAAATATTTATATTATGATTTTTTTAACAAAAAAAAATTTAGATACTTTCAGTTTCATGATAAACATTTTCTATTATAAATAGAATTTATTTAGCGAACATGAATCACAAAATATAATTTATGAATGCATCATTATCTATCGAACGAAATTCATAGCTGTTGTCAACGAAATTAAAAATAATCAATATGAATCATCGAATTGCGATAGCGTACAAATGTCATTGTGTTGCTGAAAATGCAATTCGAAACAATGACCTTAATCTGTATTAAGATTAGATTAAATTTTTTTCGATTAAAAATTATTTGTGTTGTTACCAAGTGGATGCTGTTGCAACCGAGCGTCATCCGGAACTGCATATTATACACACATCCGATAGTGATTACGGTTGATAACCTTTCATTGTGGCAATCAAACAATGCTTATGACTCTTCTTATTATATGAGAAAGCATCGACATTCACATGGAGATAATAAAAATATAATTGGATATTGAATATGGCAATCGCTGAAGACGTGGTGCTTCTTTGTGCGAAGTTTTTCCGATAACGTTTGAAGATTTCTGGATATTTTCATTATAGAATTATTGAAATTGAAAATATTTATAGTAAGACGGTTTTAGATTAATAATACGTTATCATATCTATATAAATTAAATTTAAAATACAGCATTAATGAACAGTACAAGTACAAGTATCTTTCATATAATTTTAGATTTTTTTCTATTGAAAAATTTATTATCAAATAATCTAATTGTAAGATTAATATACGTGTTTATATCTAAATACTTCAAACTTAACTATAATAAATTTTGAGAGCCATTCGATAAGATGTGATCTACATAAATATATTAAAAAAAATTTATATCTAAAAGCATGATGCAATACTTCAACGGGATTTCATCGGTCAGAAAACGTTCCGTTTTCAATCAATCAACAATAAAGTTTATTTGCAATATACGTCCATCGAAAGCGATTAGAAAACGTCATTATAATTATTGAGAGCGATGCACTTCAACAGCGCGTATTGAAGATAGATAAAAAAGGTTTATAAATACTATAATATATTAAAAGGACTCGAGATAACGCGTGTTTCAACCGTGGTTTTTGTTAATAATTCATCGGAAAGTTTTCGTGTTGTTAACGATTGTGTGTTTTATATATGTATATATTTGTATATATTATGTAGGAGGCGAGGGTAAATGGGGAAAAAATGATGGTGCCTAAATTATATAGAAATTGATTTAGTGCTTATCGGCACGTTTCCTCGAAGGCGTCTACCCTTCAATGGAAGAATATTTTCTCGCGCATATAACCCAATCGCTTTTCGGTTTCCTTCGAAATGGGGCATTTTTACGAGACGATCGGACATTCTCAAATATTCAATAATATTTTTGGCATTGAATATCGAAATAATGCCTCATAAATTATAATTATTTGGTTTACATCATAACTTTTCGATTTATGATGACTATACCTTAAAAAATACAAAAATACTAACTTTATACTTTCAAATGAATAAAAAAATAACGATTTGAATAGAGAAAGTATTTTCACTTAAGTCAGCCGTTTATACACCATCTACTGACTCATATTTTTACTTGTACAATAGCTTCAATGGTACATTATAGTAATTTAGCGAATTTAGCAAATAGAGGAAGTATTGTCACTCAAATCAACCGCTTATACGCCATCTATTTGAGCGATATATGTATGTATCATCGATCGTACATTATAGTATTATAGTGAACAAAATAAGTTTTGTCACTCAAATCAACCGCTAATACGTCATCTATTGATCAATGTTTATACTTTGTATATTTTACTAAATTAATCATCAATATAACATTAAATTAAAACTTAAAACATTTCTAACACATCATCAAAAGCTTTAAAATAATTTCATGAAAGAAAATTTTAAATCCTATGAATCATCTATTCAAAATGAACCATGTCACTTACCGCTTAACTCAAACAATCAACAGTACATTAACATTAAAAAAATCCAATTTGCATTTAAAAAACATCACTAAATCAATAAAAAAAACCCATTCAAATTTCCATAGAGCACACGGTTTCCCAAAACGTCACCATCGATTGACGAACGCTTCAAAGTGCCGAATTTTCCACTCGCACTTTTCGCGCCAGGCTTTTAAAGACCGGAAATTGCCAACGTTTCCGCCGGAAGGGAGCCGCAGGGGTGTGGGAAAACCGAGGAGGGGGGCGGGGGTGTTAACAGAAAAACGCTTTTCCCGCTTTTCGCGCGGCAAATTCGAATTTGCGTCCCGCTATTTTTTTTTCACCCCCTTTTTCGGCCTTCGGTTTGTGTATGTGTGTGTGTTTTTTTTTTGCAAAATCAATCTCCTGACAATATTTCGTATTGATTTAATTTGTTTTTTATAGATATTGTATTTTTGTTGAAGTAATAATTTTGTTGTTGTTCATATAAATTTTTTTTATCTTGAAGGTTTTCTTATCGAAAAATTATATTTATTCTGAAATTTTATTATTAGTTTTTTAAAAATAATATTTTGTAATTGATTCGATGAAATTTCAGGTATGAATAAATTATATTTATAAAGAATTTTTGTAAGTTCCAAGAATTAATTATATTGAAAAAATGAGAAAATACAGATTGACTTTGAACATAATTAAAAGTAAAAAAGTATATGAATTTGTGGAAAAATACACTTTTTATTTATAATTCGATGATAGTTTTTCAGCGCTTCGAAGAAATAAAAGTATTAAAATTACCATTCGAATGTATTAATGCGACCTTTGATTTTCTGTTAGCATAAACTTTCAATTATTTTATTACAATAACAATTTTTTTTATCATAATATTTTCACTAAAATTTTACATTTATTATACCAATACATTTTTTCAAAAGAAACGAAACATCTAACATAATTGCGGCTAGAAATAAAAATTTTCCATAAACACTTATCAATATCTATAAACACACCACAAAATAAAATTATTGAAAACATGATAAACACTTAATAACAATCATTAATCGAAATATCACATGATTCAAAATGATTAAGATTATTTGAAATATGTATTTACCTGTGGATATCGAAATATAAAAAAAAATAATAGGCCCTATAAAATATAATATTACAGTTAAGCGAAAAATTATACAATCAATATATAGATTCGACTATTGATTTAAATATTCAATTCTTTAAAAAAAGATTGAAATATTAGTAAAAGGATCAATTTTAAATCATCGATGACACTGATAAGATCATAAAGTCATTCGAAACACGAATTTCTGTCAAATATGAGATCAATATCTTCCCATCGATCATCGAAAGCTCCTTGAATTCACCTTCGAAGCCTTCACAATGACGATGCCTACAGCCGGATTTTTCTTTTTGGAAACGAATCTCGAAATGACGTTTCTAATGATTCGTTAGACGTCTCTTTAGAACGATGGTATTGTGTTCTGTAGCCCGAGGGCGTCACTTCCGAAAGTGGATAAATGTTTTTTTTTCAAATGAAATTCGTGAAAGTGGCTTTTAAGCGTTTTCATTGTATCTTTTTTTCGATGTTTCTGATTAATCGAAAATGAATTTCTATTTCATTGAAATGTCATTGGGTTTTGATCGATAGGAATTAGTCGATTGGTTTGTTACAAAATCAAAATTATACGAAATCTGTTATGTAAAAGATTCAAAAATAAAATCAATTTTAAAACAATTTGCATATTAAAACACGCGATAACCTCAGCCAAAGAAAAGAATTTATTTAAATATACAATTGTGATATCGTTGTTTTAATTTCGCTGCCTGTTTATTTAGGTCATCAGAAAAACATGCACATATTGCATTCATGAAATCATCTGGAAATACAAAATATTTTCCATTTTAATCTTCAGATATATGCGTTATCGGATAAATAATTTGATCTTTTAATTACAAGTGTTTGTTCGTCAACAATACCTATTTATATGAGTTCAATCCAATTGTTTTCCGATCGAGAAATTTTATCTAATCATAGTTTTTCTATCGAATCTTGTGCAACAAAAATGTACTTTTAGGGAGTGCAACGACTGATAAAACTAAAAGGGTTATTAATCTTAGTTAAACCTGGAAAAGAGGGAACGATATTGATAACTTTTATCAATCTAACCCCCAAATAACACTATCAGCACATATTTGAACAGCTTTTTCAACACAAAACGATTGAAAAGTTAAAACAGTGACATCATATCCCGCCTTGTTAGTGTTTCGCTTGTACCGACATGTAAAAAAAAAAAAAAAAATAAATATTTATATTAAAAAGGCATTAAATAAAACGATGATATCAAAACCGAAGTGCGGTTTCGATTGGGTAATCGCTTAGCAAACGAGCAATATCACGCCGCGTTTCAAAAACAGGATGCGATACAGTCGACTTTCAAAAGCGATGATATATTATTTTTTTTAAATTAAAAAATATATAAAATGGAGGCGGAATATAATGAGGAGTGTTCTAGTGATAAGAAAGATCAATCGGATGCGACAAAGATGGAAAATTTTAACTGTTTGTCTGAAAAAATGTATGATTTGTACGGAAATATTTTGTATTAAATGTAGTTTTTTTAACTGTCGAGTGTTTGACTTTTGTGTGTCAATAGTTCAATCCGTTATTTAACTTGGTCAAATAAGTTTTGCGATAGTGAAATATCGTTCCTCTTTTTTCGATGTAGGTCGTTGGTTTTGTGTTGAAAAAATATTTTAGGTATCGAAATGTATAATTTGTATTGAGAATTGTCAAATACGAGGTTTATTGATTGTTTTGAATCGATTATCATAATTTTGTCATTATTTATTTATGTGATTCCAAAAACTGTCAAATCGCTGGTAATTTGTTTTGAATATTCATCGGTTATCATTATTACCGAATCGATTTTATTTATAAGAAAAAATAAAATTTATTACAAATCAAATCTTAAAGGTTAAAATATAGGGAAGAAACTTTGGTAATTCCGTGATATCAAGCGCCCGTTGTCATTATATTGCATTCTAATATAAAATAATTTAAAAAAAATTATTATCATAAAAATCTACAATCTTTTTCAACAAATTCAGATGTTATACATTTTTACTAATTTTGTGTGGCATTTCCTCAAAGAATCAAGTTTGTTACGTCTAATTTTATGATATTATGGTCAATTCAAATTCATAAGGCTATAATATTCATCCCTGTAGATATGTGATAGAAAAATGTTATAAAATTCTTCACATAACTCTATCCTATATATTGATAGTAAAAATTTTTTTTTTTATGTAAATGGAAAGCCTTATTTTATTCATCTGAATCATGCGTGTTTTCCACACGTCGAAAAAACCGAAAACCGTTTCGAAACATGTCTATACTTGCATCACACCTGGACAGTTATCACTAAATTATATCAATATAAATTTCTGTATCTATTGGCAAACTTGTAGTCGATAAAATTTTCGAAAAAAAAAACCTTTGCATTATTAAAAAAAATCGACATTATTCAAACTACCTATCATGTTATTATCCATATCACGTATTTATCCGAATTTCCCCTATAAATTTTTATTTGAAAAATAATCGAATCAAATAACACTTACTACAACATCTTTCAAGCCTCATAAAAGTAATTCAATATAAATTTCAACGATTTTTAATTATACGAAGCAACGTCGACGGATACACATCTCGTTTGAGCGCTTCTAAATATAAAACAAGCCGAAGCCATTATGTACAGGATGTCACAAAATTACCATAAATATTGCCAAGTGCAATAAACACGGGCCACATACTGTTTTCGTCTAGGAATCGTTTAGAAATTTAAGAAATTAGCATTCGAAACGCGACGTTTTTACATCCCTCTATTGTATTAGAAATCGTTGATATTTCGAATATAATTGTGCAATAAAATCGATTGATTTTTATTATGGGATGATTGAATCGATGATCATTTATGGATATTTTATATTTCCGATTCGGATCCTTTTATTCGCCCTTTGTGTATATTTGATCGTGTTAGAATCGTGTGCCATTAGAATGGAAACAGATTTTATATTATAGTTTCAGTTAATTTAAATCATTTTGATTGCATATTACATGTTAAAAGAATCTGTATTTTAAGCGAATTTTTATTTTTAATACAAAGAATCTGTACAAAAATAAAGTGTTCCTTATCGAAATACATTTTATCTAACTTCTAACACCGTAAAAAAAAAACTTTACCCAACACAACCTTTTTTATGAAGAGCAAAATTCAGATTCACTTTCACCATAACTTTATATTTACATATATAATATATGTTACAGCGAATCATAACATATATTTTGTGTATATGGAATTTGTACAGAAATAAAGATACACTTTATCTAACTTCTAACACTTTTATCAAAAAGAAAAATCTACTTCAATCCAATATTTTTTTATGATCAGAAAAAATATACTTTTAACTAATTATTTTTTAATTTTTATTGCTCGATGTCCATATAATATCCATTTATATAATATACAATACCTATTTACATATTCAGAAGAATTAAGACGTGTATTCTGAAAAATAATACTTGAATACATTACATAATGATACGTTGTCAAACTTCTAACGCACAACATACGAAAATTCGAACCGAGTTCATTATTTTGTAAAATTCAAACAATGCGCATTGTTGTTAATTTATTTAACAAAAAAAATCTAGAAAAAATCGCACTCGAAAAAATTCTTCGAACAATCACCCATTCAAAGCGCACTTGTATGGGTTAACGCCTTTTATTGTTTCCAATTCATAATTTTGTACATATTACATTAGTACAAAACGTGTACACTTTACAAATTTGAATTATTCAGGTCGACCTAGAGATTTTGAGGTCGACATTATATTTCGACTATGAATTCAATTATATACTTCGAAGAATATGGATTTTTCAATGAAATGTATTGTAGTAATGAATGCTTCAATATCTTTATTGTTTTTAATGTATGAACCTTCGAATTTAAACGATTTTTATATGCAATGAAATCTGTATTATTATTATATGTATAAATAGTGATCGAAACATTCCTTGAAAAGGAAAATTGTTAATATAAAATTTATAATTGATTACTCGAATAATTATTGTATGATACATTTTATTGTACGATGTACAAATGGTTTAACTTTAATTTCGTAAATGTTATCAGGGTCATATTGATAATTGGTAATTAATTTAAAAAAATGTATATTTAAACTGTATAATAACGATAATTTGAATGTTTTATATATTCTGAGCGTTTTGTAAATTTTCCAGATTATTAATTCGATTCAAACATTTTTTTCAAATTACGAAGACGTTTTCGAAACGGTATTACCGTGTTAATCAAGTTTTTTTTATAATACACAATATTTTTTCCGCAACCATAAATTTCCACTTTTAAATTAATCGATCATGTTTTATTTAAATTTTATAAAAATATATATGTATTTCAAGTACTAAAAAATTATCTAATCTTACACACACAAATTGATTTTTTATCGATTTTCATTATTTAATTAAGATTATTTCCGTGTCGCGTTATATATGACATCAACCAATTAGGAAAACACATTTTTTACTTCAAAAATAATTACGATATAATAAATTATTTTACGAACATCGATACTAATTCAAATAGCAACAGCGGTTCGAATATATGAGTATATCTTCTTATAACAACAATAATTTGAATACGTAATACATATCTACTTATATTTCATCCAAAATAATTAAAAAAAATCATTAATATTTAACAACAACAATAAAACAGTGATAAAAAACGCAGTTGGCAACGGCACTAATAACCCGTTGCACTTTATCGCTTTCGCTCAACACCATGACTGTGATGATGATGGTGATGGTGATGGCGATAACGTTGGTCATCTGAGGTCGTTGTCGATTTCGTATTTGTACATATTGCAATTATGATTCGTTGTATTGTCGTAGCAACGATTGATTGACAACGACAGCCGACAATCAACAGTCGTTGTACGGACGGAGTTAACCTTTGTTGTTTGAGAAATTGGTTGTTTTGATTATTGTAATGATTTTTTTTTTAATTATTGTATTGTTTAAAGTTTGATAAGGAAAAATTCTAGTTTTTCGGTTGATTTGTATGAAAAAAATGATAGTGATTATGTAATGAATAAATTTGATTTGATCAATAAAAATAAAGTTTAGGACATCGATGGTAAAAGAATGGTTATGTAAGGTGATCACTGAAAGGTTTGGAAAAGTAATAACTTGTTCATTTTTTATATTATTTTTCAGGTTAAAGAACATCTTTTGGTGATTAAAATGGCTACATATGATGTCTATCGATTAAGACTCAATAGGTTTTTCTATTCCAAAGAAAGACCAAATTATTGAAACTCAGAGAAAATACCAGAAATATTTTGTAACTTTCAATAATTGATCTTTTATTGGAATAGAAAAACATAATTTCACTCATTGCTTGGACATTATATGCAGTCATTTTAATCTTTAGCTTTCTCTATAACATGTAAAAAAATTATATGAAAAAGATTGAAAATTAACAAGTTTTTTCAAACAAGACAAGGTAAAAATGACTTTTTCAAACCCTTCAGTTTTTCAGTAGCCACTCTGTATAATATATAAATTGATTGAATGACAAATTAATTGAAAATCAATTCATTAGATTATCAATACCAATAAGATATCGAATTTTATATAAATATAAAGTAAATTTAATCAAAAATCATTTAATTGTATGACAAATCAATCAAACAACTCAAATATCAATTAGATAATGATGATTATTATAATTTTTCACAAAATTCGCGGTTTTTAAAGATTCACACATTATAAAATGATTAGACCCAAAACGTTTTTCGAGCACGTGAAATATCCTCCATAGAAATGTGAGCGTTAAAACGCCAATTATTCAACAATTATCCCGAACTGTATGAAAGTTAGACGTCTAACAAACGAGACGGAAACTTTCCATCTATTATATAAAATTCAACATTGTACAGAAGAGCACTTAGTGTCAGTACATACTCATCGCAATTACGAAATGTTTATCCAGACAACAATAGGCGATAACAATTTTGAAATGTCGTCCGTGAAAAAGGCGTTTCGATACATCTTATCTGTAAAAAAAATTGTATTTATCACCTATTTGTATTTTCGATTGATAAATTTGTTTGATTAAAGGTTTTTACAGACAGACTGGCATCGACAACGTTCAATAAAATCACTTATATTTAATATAATTGACATTGATGTATCAATCTATAAAATACATAGAAAATGTCAAAACAATCTTATTTTTCTCATTATTATAAGAAATATTTTATACTAAATTATATTTAAAAATGAAGTATTATAATTAAAACTCTCTTCTTTTATTATATATTTTAAAAAATCAATAATCCTTCAATATACTTAAAATTAATTCTATTTATAAAATAAAATACGCGATTCAATCGAAATATAGGCGCACAACACGTGCCGAATATTTCCGATTGTTTATCCACGATTCTATCAAACCGGGTCGAATTATTGAAAAAGTACAAATATAGCATCATATCGAAATATTTAAGAAGGAAAAACAAGATCGGCTTAAACAATAATCAACAATTAAGCCCGTCTAATGCTGATAAGCCGCTGCGGTGGTACCGAATTGTCTGATGCTCGCGACGTTTCGTAATCTCTCTTATCAGTCGTAAAAGTGGTCAGACCATTTTATATTCCGAGATAAGATAGTCTAGAATGTTTGCCGGAGTCAAGTGTGGATTAGTTTTGGATTGGTTCCATTTTTTCGGCTGTTTCGAAACGGTGAAATGAGGTAAATGGTATTGATAGTTGTTTTATGCTGCGTTGATTGAATGATAACGTTGATATTGATAAAGTATTGAATTTATGATGATTTGATATGAATATCTTGACATTTGTAATTCGTATTATGTATTCAATATCTGATATTGAGTTTGTATTATATAACGATATTAAACTTCTAGGAAGTTATATTTAAAAAAAAATGAAACTTTTGATCGTACAAACGAAAGATTGAAGGATTTGGAAAAGTCACAACTTGTTCATTTTCAATCTTTTTTATTTTATTTTTTTGCAGATAATAGAGAAACTTTTGTAGATTAAAAAGGTTACAAATGATGTTCAGTTATGAGTAAAATTCATTGTTCTATTCCAATGAAAGATCAATTATTGAAAGTCATAAAATACTTATACATATCTGGTATTTTCTGAGTTTCAATAATTAATTTTTCACTGGAATAGAAAAATCTAATGAGTTTTAATCGTTGCTGGTCATCATTTGTAATCATTTTAATTACCAAAAGATGCTCTATAATCTGTAAAAAAAATATCAAAAATGAACAAGATTTGACTTTTCCAAATCCTTCAGTCTTTTTATGACCACCCGTAATATAATGAAAGCATATCAAATTGTCTTTTTTACCATTTAAATTTATCAAAAGTTTCAAAATCAATATAAAATATAGATTTTATCGAAACGATTATTATGATTACTCAAAAATATTTGCATGAAAAACAACTTATAAGAAAATTATTGTTTGTTCAATCATAATCAATGGGAAAATAATCGAATCGAACATTTCCCGATAACTGAATAAATCACGTTTTTCAGCATGACGTATAATGAAACACAAACATACTGTTATTACAATGATTAACAAACACAAAGTTCTCCTATTTAGGTCAATTAGAATTTCATTTTAAGAAAGCCACGTCATACCAGATTAAGGTTAGAATAAGAAAGATTAAGCACAACCAAATTAGATTACGTCAAGCTTCTAAAACCTTAATTTTCTCACCTTTTATTAAAAAATAACATACAAATCAAAATACGTCAATCGCTAAGTTCAACGACCAAAATCTCATATTGTGTCGTCAATGAAAAGCGAACAAACTAGCCCAGATAGAGAGCCATAAAACGGAATCTTTCATATATGTATTTCAAATTCGGTGTGTGTGTATGTGCAAGTGGTTTTATTATCGTTTTGACCGTGCACATAATAAAATATCGTTCGTTGTTGTTATTGCAGGTTGCGAAACTGGATTTGTGCGATTGGATTTGGTCGTTTTTTTAATAGAACTGTTGTTTGTTGAAAATTCAATAATGTTTTCTGAAGAGTTTATTTCGATTGGTTTGAAGTATGTCAATATCGTATATGAAAACGAGTGTTTTTTTGATAAAAATGTTATAAAACTAATGCCGATTGTAATTGAAGGACAAAAACAATTTACATCTGTTAAAATCCAATATGGTTTCATAATTTTTCAAATGTTATCGAAAGTAAATGTTTATGGTTATTTGAATCAATTTTTCGCTATCAATTTTATTCGACGGATGTTTTGTTAGTATATCAAAGCCAGATTTGTAATGAAACTGCGCAGAATTGCGATGTAAAAACGTTTATTTTTATTTTCTTGTTTGCCGCAAAATGATAACTGACCGCAAATAATTGATATTATAAATTCATGTTTTTGTTAAATGGCTAATTGTCGTCCATGTATTTTGAAAACTGGTTTAAAGCCGTTTGATATATCGAAAAAATCGAACATAAAAATTATTTTAACGAATAATTAAAAGGTAAATATCATCAATAATGTACTGAAAATCATGAGCGGAGGTAATTCAATAAACTTTTTTTTTTTTTTTTGACCGATCATCAAAGGTTAATGATACATAATTTTAAATCAAAACTCACAAACAATTCATTGGAAGATCATTCGATAATTCAAACAATATGTATAATTTACATAATCACTTGTTATCATAATCGAACTTTCATAAACAAAACGTCATTTCTACTCGCGTCACACTTCGACATTCGTGAACCCGTCAAAACACCTATATTCGAAAACACCCCACTATCACTCGAATCCAAAAAAACAAATCCAAAACCGAACTTTGCTTTCTCGAAAATAATCAAAAAAAAAAAACGCGACCCGAATCTCGAACGGCCTTTTCGGCGCACAATCGAATTACGCTCGCCAATTACGCGATCGTGCGAAATTTATTTCGCACATTCGCTAGAAATTTCGTACATATCCTCATGTATATATTTATGTATATGTATGTGTGTATGTTTGTTTGTTCGTTTGGGAGATAAGTGGCACGTACGCTGTTCGGGGCCGAGCAATTTCGTCAATGGGACCTGCGATAAACTCGAGAAAACAATTTAATTTCAATAAACGTTTTTAATGTATTTTTTATGTGAGGTCGTAATTAACGTATGATAATGCCGCTGCATCGTTTGATGTATTAATTTTTATGTTTTTTTGATGTTTTTCGTATAACGGAGTGTCATAATGTCTGCGTTATGTGTGCGTTACTGTAAAAGTTTAAAGTTTGGTGGGTCTTAAGTTTTGGCGGTAATTCGTATTATTTGATGGTAAAAGTCTGAAGAAATGTGTGTTGATAAAAAATGTGGAATTTGTACAATAGATATCTTATAAAAAATGATTTTATCCATGTACTGATCATATCGTTTATAGCTTAACTTAGTTCATAGTAATTAATGCATTCAATAAAACTAAAATGTTTTAATCAATATAAAAGTACTTTCAAATCAATTGATAAAAATTGTTTTCATATAAAATTTAAAAATTATTTAAATTTGATATGAAAACAGATTTAGATTTTATCCATATATCGATCGTTTCACTTCTAGCTTAACTCAATGAATCGAAATCAATACATTCAGTAAAACAGCAATGTTTCAATCAATATAAGCAAAAGTAACTTCAAATTAATCGATAAAAATTGTTTACGTATAATATTTTAATAGTTTTTAATGCAATCAATATTTAATGATCGAATGATTTTTTTGTATGTAATCAAATAATTATTTGTATATTAAAAACAAATTTATGTATTTAGATCACAATAATAGTAAAATTATCTTCGAATTATCATCATTCATACTATAAAAATGTTTTTTGAAAACAACCCGTTTTATCAATGTGCAAAATTTGAATAAACAATTATGTACGTATGATAATTCGGTACTAATCGAAAACACGAAAAGAAAACTCAAGGAAAATATTGATATTTTCCGATAAAAAATTTTCTTGCATGACGAATCTTTAAGTAAACATTTTCGAAATTCGATACACGTTCATTATGCAATATTATTGCATAATTTTGTATAAGATTATTATTACGATACGAAAATGTGTCATTTATAATTGAAAATGACAGTCTGTCCATACATTAGTTGTCATTTTCGTTTACATTGTTAGATTTAATCGAGCGACAAGGTCATATAAAAAAATCGGGCGAATTAATATAATACATATCTATAATGTATTATTTATATTAATAAATGATGTGTTAACTTTTTTTGTATAGGTAATAGTAGGTAGTTATAGGTATAGTCTTATGATTTTTTTTTTTTATTAATTTCTATATATAAAAATTTCGTATTTTGATATAAAATATTATATTTTTATATAAATTGATTTATCAATAAACATTTCCCTGTCGAAATTATATTATTTTCGAAATAACAAGCCAATAAAGCATTCCATAAGTCAATCGAATCCCAACACAATCAGAAGCTATAAAAATGCACTAAATCTTCAGTACGGATTTCAAATTTTCGATATTCGCAATCATTAAGGTTTTACGATTACGATGATGTTTACATTTATTGCAAATTACCGTCGAGTTAAACGAGCATAAAACTTAACATTTTATTGACGACTATACGCCGTTAAAAAGCACAAAACTTCTCATGTCGTCGAGGAAAATTTGAATCTTTTGACACTTTCCAACTTTCCAAATCGGACTTTATAAATATTTATGGAAATTTATGACGCGTTGATAAAATTTCACGACCGAAACGTGCATTACACGAAGTGCATCCTGCATTCGAGACGTATCCCGTATGCAGTTTTATGCAAAAACCGCAGTTTCGCCGATTAGAAGAAGTGCATTACGTATGTATTGGGCTTTCGCAAACGACAAACAACATCACAGTGGACCGCCTTGGAGCCATTCCAGTGCAATAGACGTCTTGTGGAAAGTTGAATTGGCAAATGTCGAGCCGTAATTTGTGCAAATGGATGCGCCAAAGTGGTCGCGGTTCAACGTACTTGCGACTCTATTCTGAAGAATGATAGGAGTATCGTTTTGGAATTAGGCGAGGTTGTTTGTTGGGATAGGGACTAGGCTTTTGTGGTGGAAAATTTCAGTTGGAAGGTGCATAGTTGGATTTAGACGAAAAATACTATTGATTGTGATATAAAATGTATTTGTTCACGGTTCAATGTACTTACGACTCTATCCTGGAGAACGATAGGAGTGAACAGCATATGGTATAATTGCAAGATGAATATTGTCAAGGTTTGCATTCAATTGCGTTAAAAAAAGGTTAGAGTTTAACATATTTGTGACTTTATTCTGGAGAACGATAGGAGTATCGTTTTGGTATTACGTAAGGATGTTTATTGGGATAGGGACTAGGCTTTTGTAGAGAAATATTTTAGTTAAAAGGTGCATAGTTATATTTAGTTGAAGAAAACTGTTGATTGTGCTATAAAATGCAATTGCTTGATTTGGTATTCAAGAATGCCAATTGAAAAATATATCTTCAAATTTGCAAGTTAAATATTGTTATGGTTTGAGCTCAATTGCGTTAAAGTATTTACGGTTCAATTTACTTGCGACTCTGTTCTGAAAAACGATAGAATTATTGTTTTGAAATTAGATAAAGTTGTTTATAGGAAGCTTTAAGAGAGCTTTTGTGATGAAAATTTTCCGTTAAAAAGTGTACAATTGGATTTAGACGAAGAAAACTGTTGAATATGTTATAAAATGCATTGAAATAAAGGATGATTGATATTCAAGAATGCCAAATAAAAAACATATCGTCTGATTTACAAGATGAATATTGTCAAGGTTCGCATTCAATTGCAATGGTTGCAGATCGATGTATTCAAAACTTTACTGTTATAAAATTAAGCGAGGATGTTTATCGAGGTTGTTATCAAACTTCGATGATAGAATATTTCGATTGAAAAGCTTAAATTTAAATTTAGACCAAGAAAATGCACTAGAATAATGCAGAACGATGGGTAAGGTCAGAGATGAACGTCCAAGGGTGTCGATTGAAAAGCATATGGTCTGATTTGGAAGATGGAAACTGTCTGGGTCGAGGTTTGCGTTCAATTGCCAGCACCAAGGTTGGTCGTCGGCTCTCGGCAATTGCGATTATTTAATCTCGTTGCGGTCGTTAAGCGTTTGTGTATTTTTTTTCATATACTCTAGTTGATATACGTCAAATTATGTTACGAATTAACTGACGCAACGAATGAGCCCACTTGGCAGCCGAGTGGAGAAAAACGCCATAATTGGTAATTGCGACATGTTGAATTGAAGGAAAGGACACTAATTAGGAAAGGCGTTATGAGCTTTCTCGGATTCAAACGTTTCCTGTGTTTCGAACGCTTCCATTAATTGTAGCAACTTTTTTATCTACGATAATTTTAGTACAGAAATATTCTTCAAATAGTGAGTAATCCGATGAGTATCAACGGATGTGTATTTGAAAAAAAATTTAAACTAAAATATAAAATTTTAAAATTATCCACAAATATAAACTGAAATATTAACGGTTTATTTTTATCATATCAATTGTTATCATAGTAACTGAATTTCCTATGAGTAGATACCACAGACAAATGATAATAATAATAATAATAGTGATAGTCATAGAAATATTCTAGCAATATATTAGAATTAGAAATATAAATAATAATTGTAATACTAATCGTGATTATGATAGTAATAGTAATAGTGATAGTAGTTGTGATAGTGGTGGCATTGGTGGTGATAGTAGTAATAATAATAGTGGTATATAAAATTATATCAATAATAATAGTAACAATTAATGTAATAGCAACGGTAACAACAACAACGACGACGACAACAACGACAACAACAACGACGACAACGACAACGACAACGACGACGAAAACAACGACGACGAAAACAACAACGATGACGACAACAACGACGACGATGAAATCAAAAACAATAATAATAAGGGTAATAATAAGATTAATAGCAATAGTAAAAGTAAAAGTAATAATAATAGTAATAGTAATTGGCTATAATGTTAATAATAATTTAAGAGAAAAAAATCGGAAAAAACCGGCTATGTTCCAGGCCGCCATATTTCAAGTGGCGTAAAAATGTACAAATGGCGATAAATTAACATGGCCGCGAGTACGGCCCGCTCGAATTTACAATTCATGAAAATTTCTCGCATTGTTGTACACACGTATTGTATATATAAATAATCGTGTTGCCAGTTCATACGAATAATTAATCCGAGCAAACGATTACGGAATGCTTTTAAGGCGAAAAAAGAGAGAAAAATTATCATAAACACTCGAACGTGATATCATCGATCATTTGATGGAGTTGTGAATGTTTTTCGGAAAATGTCGGTGGAAAATTTATTGCGGAATTTAAGTTTATTTAGTATATAAACATCGGTTTTTTTCATATTATTGAAAAAGTATCTAATATCATATTTTTTGTTAAAATATTTAACATTTTATTATAAGATCATAAAAAAATTCAGCCTCGACGGAATGTATCGGCATTTATCGATTACCAAAGTTGAGTAATATAAATTCGTGTAATTTTATAAATTTAATGATGATTGATTTCAGTAGTCAGTTCATTGAAAATCAACTTTCTTTTCATCGTCACATATTAACATGATACAACACTTTTTCTAATATCACAGAAAGTTCAAGTATTTTTTTGTCAATAATATCTGACAAATTCAATATTGAGGTTTATATTACAAAATCATGAAATTCATGATGAAAATTAAATCCTTAATTCTCTGGATTCATCGCACTAAAATCTCCATATTTTAATATAGTAATTTAAAACTAAGGATTAAACTCTATACTGAACGTAAAGTGTGAGCATATTTCATGATAATGAAACTGTACACTATCGCTATCGCTCACTATGGAGTTTCACATAAACATTATAAAACCTCAAATCTTATCCCACACCATAAAAAATTTCACACTCAAAACAAAAGACCAACACAAAAAAACCCGAATTCGAAACCGCTCAAAACATTAACGAGCCCAATTGAATATTTCACAACCAAACCGTCCATGAAAACTGAAGAGGGTCCCGAAACGTCATTGCATGCACTCACCGACACACACACACAATTTAATTATGCATTATGTATGCGCGTGTCACATTATCGCTACTTTGTATATAACCCACCCTTGCGGTATGGAGGTCTTCCAAACCAACCCTTCGACACTTTTGTTTTCCCCACAGGGTTTTTCCCCTATCTGTGTCGTTTTCCCGACGCTCATTAACCGTGGGGGACATTCGTCGGGTTCAAATAAGACCAAAACGTATCGGGGCTATTTAAAAGCGGTTGTCTGATTTGAATATTTCAGGCGGTTTGACTGAAGGGTTTTTGAATTTTTAATAAACCCGAAATATCGCTCTTTTATAATCAAGTCGTATTTATTTCGAAATTAACGCGTAATGTATTAAAATGTAAACGGAACTGTTAAAAAATGTTATGCATTAGAAATTATTAATTAAATTTCATTTGGAATGTATTTTTATTCTGATATGAATGAGTCGTTTTGTTGAAATAAATAAAAATAAAAATAAATTATTTAAAAGTTTGACAAGCGCAGGGTGTGTCCATTATGGTGCTCAAACCAATCATCTTTAAAATTCATAAAAACCCTAGAGTTGTCTCGAATGATGTGTACTGACTGAAAAAGCGTAACCGAACCGAAAAAATATGCCCATCGGGGAAACGGTGTGACCAATCGTCCCGACGAAAAAGCGGGACTGCGAAACGTGCGTGTCTGTGAAATTCGACTTTCACGCTTATTATAATGATCCTTTGTTTAAAACGTAAAGCTTCTCAACTATACAACCTTATATTGTATAGTAGGCGTGCTGTATCGAAGCTCGCAATTTAATTATTTTTTAATAATGTTTCAGTTTCAAACTGAAACATTATTAGTTTTTTAGTACTTTGTTTTGTTTTGTTTTGTTTTGTTTTGTTTTGTTTTGTTTTGTTTTGTTTTGTTTTGTTTTGTTTTGTTTTGTTTTGTTTTGTTTTGTTTTGTTTTGTTTTGTTTTGTTTTGTTTTGTTTTGTTTTGTTTTGTTTTGTTTTGTTTTATTTGTTTTTGTTTTGTTTTTTTTTGTTTTTTTTTTGTTTTGTTTGTATTTTGTTTGGGAATTTTGGAATATTTTATTGTTTCAATTTTCAAAAGAAAAAAATCTATCAAAATAATAATAATTTTTTTATCTTATTGTTCATCTTTTATCTTCTCTTTTTTTCATTATTTTATTATCTAAATCTATTCAAATTAAATTGCTTATATTGAAAATTATTTTTGTACTATTTTTACAAAAAATTTACTTAAATTAATAAGAGTAAATCTAATATTCATCATGAAAATACTTCTTTCTCAGAAATAATCACTTATTCTTCTAAAAAAATGAAAATTATATTATAATTTCATCTTGCAATAATTTCAACTAAATTTTAGAAAAAAAAATGTATTTGACTACAATTTGAACTATACTGCAACGAAAAATTTATTTCATTTATTATTATTTACTATAACAGTACATAACATCCACAACAAAACAAAAACTTTTCTAATACCGTCGAAACTTTAGACATTTTTCCACACAAAACAAACCCAACTTTCGAAAACATAAACACTAAAACCATCCCTTATCTAATAATCCTATATCACCTAATCACATTTATCTTCAGATTTCTACAAACACATCTTACCAAAAATAAAAAAACCACCGACTTTTGACACTACCCACCTCATGTATAATAAACACTCGCATATTATACACGTGTTATATCCAAGCCCCGAAATAATTTCGAGTCCATCACACAAAGGAACATGGCTGACGAGGGGACGTCGCTCGCCCGTACAAATTCGGGAAACAAACTTTGGCGGAGAGGCCAGCTCTCCTCAAACTGTCAAATCTTGACGGCCGATAGGGATTGGGAAGCGCTGATATTGTTATGTCACTGTTGCGGAATACGACAGCCGATTGGGACGCGCTTTCTTTGGGAGCGCTCACTCGGACGGGTTGATGTGACACTTTCGGGATGGGTTTGTTGTTTGGGTAGTTTTGAATGAGGTTGTGTTGTTTTGTTTGGATTTTGTTTGGGTGTGGGTGTTTTGTTTGTTTTTGGAGTCGATTTTGGTGAAAATTTTGGGTTGGGTTTGGGTTTGGGACGTTTTGTGTGTCGCTTAACTTTGGTTGTTGGTGGGAAATTGATTAGTTTTTGGACTAGTCTGAAAGTGGTTTAAAAGTTTTTTGAGGATTTTTTTTGAGTCGTAATATTTTAAGCAGAGTAAGAGTTCCAAAAATCAATCGGCTCTGACTCATTTTTGTTATTGATATTATAGCTAAAACTGTTTATTTACATTGTTTCAAACAGATTGTCAAAACAAAGGATTCGTTATGTTTTGTTAATATATTCATGTCCATACACACATGTTGGACGGTTATTTTTTAAGTAAATATTATGATATTTTTTGAAAAAAATGTAACAATTTCAACATCAAAAATCCAAAATTTTATTGATTTATCGTTATGATGAAATGTTAAAGTTTAGGACAACTATTTTGTTCCAAAATTTTAATTCAAAAGATTTTTGCGATATTTATTTATTTATTTATTTATTGTGAAAATCGTTATTATTATATTTCTGTTTCCTACTATTGATTTTGTACATCAGCAAAATAATTTGATCTTATTATAAATTTACACTTCAAATTCAATACATCTACAAAAACAGATTGTTTTACATTAATTTTTACGACAAATAATTTAACGCTCCTTTTATATAATTTTTTTTTTTATTGAAATTTCAACCAATTTCTCATAGTTGAATTTAAAGTTTAAAACGTTGAATTTGAAGTTCAAAAACAGTAAAATCACTTAAGTTAGAGTCGAAGTCGGAGTCAAAGCTATGGCAAAAATCAATTTTGAAGTCGGAGTTGGTAAATTTTGATATAAATTTACATCCTTATTCAAAATGTAAAAGTTATTAAAAAAAAATCAAAAATTTCTAAAAAATAAATATTTTTTATACTCATAGTTTAAGTATCAAGATTTTTATAATATTTTTAAATGTTTCTCAATACTACATACATCAATTTTTTATTCAATATATAACATTTTCGCACAATTACATATTTTTTTAAAACTCACAGTTTAACTATCAAAATTTTTATAACATTTTCCAACGTTTCTCAACACTAAATCAATTTTTTTTTATTAAATAAAATTTCGCACAATTTATAATACAAACCCGCTTCACATCGACTGGAAAATTCCCATCAAAAGTTGTAGAACTGCACCGTTCCCCGAGCCCTAATCCACATGATCCCTCGTAATTTCAATGGCTTATAATATGAGTGCGTGCACATAATTATGGAGATTGTACCCCCCGGACTGAGGGACGAGGAGATTGCACACGAGTACTACAAGCTACGCATTATCCACGCTTCCTCTGCGTTGGAGAGATCTTCATTCCTCTCTTTGTTTGTCCAATATGCCCGTTTTTCTACACACCCACCTCGCCAATCAAAACGAGGGGTTTTGAATGCGAAATTGATTTTTTATGAGCCGAAATTGACTTGCAGACGCCGTCGTGGCGATTTCTAAACCGATACATCTTTGTAAGGCGTGACGCGAATGCACAAAACTGATCCTGTCGTCCTTTTGAGATTTGTTTTCTGTATTTTTTCGACTCGTTGAGATTACCGGGTGTTAGTAGATTATTTTAATATATTTTCAGTTGAAAATTTATATAATTTGCCTATATAGCGATTCCTAAATCGATATATCTTGGAAAAGCGTGACACAAATGCACAAATTTAATCCTGTCATCCTTCTGAGATTTGTTTTTAGAGTTTTTTTGACTCATTGAGATTACCGGGTGTTAGTAAATAATTTTTAAATAATTTCAGTTAAAAATTCGTATAATTTGTCATCGTTTATACGCATTAACTGTTTAGGAAGGGTGCGTTGATTAAGCGCGCTCTCGTCTCTCATCCCTTGCCCTCGTCGTTAATTAAATCTCGCGACTAAATCGCGAAGATTAACCTGACATTAATCAAGTGCTTCAGAAATTAACGTGAAAGTTCCACGTTATATCCAAGGTTGACCTTCGGATGGTTCATCGAGAGTCGTCCAATTATCCGCGTTCCGAAACCTTTCCCAATCGATTTTTAGGTACCTAAGGATGTATTACAGTTATCCACCGATGCAACACTTCGGTGCTTAAGTACTACCTGTTGGTCTCGAAATTGTCCGGATCAGGTCCGGAGATGGTCCATTCATGCATTCCTGTGCTTTTTGCTGTTCACGATTCGGAGATGCGCTTTGAATACGTAATCGATGGGACGGAGACAATGGGGACGGTTCGAGACAGTAACCTGAAATGTTAGAAGTGCCGATTTTGTAATAACCATTGTCATAGAATTGTATGTGAACTATAAAAAAGTTGGCGGTTTAGACTCGTGAAATGTTTAAGTTAAGCGAAAAGTGGGGCGATCAATAGATAAATGTTGAATTTAATGTGAAATAGATGTTACACTTGGGCCTCGTATAATGCGGTTGTATGGTTCCATAAAAAAGTTGTGTAATACAAATCCGTGTTGTGGGTTTGAAGTTTATACAAAATTAGGTTTAAAGTTTCAAAAAAATATTGAAGTTTGTTAATACCCTTTTCTTTTGAATAAACAATACAGAAAAAAATTACGTTTATGTATTTAGATAAAACGCATTATAGTGGCTTAAATTAAATTTCTTAATGTGTTTCACGCATAATTTATGCATTATAAGTCTGCAAATTAGATTTCTTGACGAATTTACGTGTGGATGTTAGGGGGAAGTTATGTTTGATAGTTTTTACAAATAATTTTCCATTACATCGCCAAAATTTACACTTGCTAACAATTTGGATAGCAAAAGTTACTACTGGACAAACATACAATATAAACCCGAAACTCATTGAAATATGGTCAAAATTTGATAAATATAACTTCCAAACTACACGCAAAATTCATTAAAAAAATAATTTACGCGCTTATAATGCACGAATTATGCGTGAAATTCGTTAATAATCTCAATTTGAACACTTATAATGCATTTTTATTTATGTCAAAATGCAAATTTGTCAGTGAATAATTTATATACCTAAATAAAACATTATCCAATTCATCTTTAATTTTTTTTTTCTAAAACCATGTTATATAAAACGTGTCGTTTAATTCAATTAAACGATTGAAGCTAAGTAACGATTGATAAAAAAAATGTTCGAACTTCCGTTCTATTAGAAAAGTTTTACCTTGAAACGAACATTATATAAATTAAAAAATGACATCAGACATCACACAAAGAAAACCCAACTAATCACTAACACCAAACACCATATCAAATTCGCAATTAAACCCAGCAAAACGAAGCAAGCATGATTACATCATCCCCGAATGACATCACCCCTTCGCGAGGGGCGAATTCAAAGTGGGACGAGTGATATCCACGTGACGTTTCACCTAGAGGGCTAGACGAGGTGCTGGCTTATGTCATGTCCACCCAGCCACCCGCAGACCTCCCCGGCAACACTCAACCCCCGGCAAGGTGGGTTCTTGGGAGGAAAGTGGGAGTGCGAATCGATACCGGGCCGCCGCGGGGAATATGATATTTTTAAATTCGGACCCCCGATTTGTCGATTGCTGCTTTTTATTTCGGGATTTGGCAGCCCTTTGTTGGGGATGCCTTTGTGTCCTTTTGAATGGAATGCAAAACGGGGTTGCGTTTTGTGCGTATAACTTTAATTTAATCCAACCGGACTGGTCGGTTTTGTATTTTTTCGGTACATATAAATGTGATGATCTTTTCATCTCGTTCTGGTTTGGATTGTGTATGGAAAAAAATGGATAATGATCGGTCAAAGTATGTTAATTTTGTATACAATATGCAAGATGGATCAAAACTGCATCCATTTAAAAAAAATATTCAAATGTAAACGTTGCTCATCTGCTGAATTCAATTATTGAAATATACAATTTTCGAAATGGACGTATGAATATTCAAAGCGGCGTTAATTGTTCGCAACTGTTTCAAAACTGAATTTGAACAAATTCGATTTGGAGACGCGGAATTTAGCGTGTGCACATGTTGCATTCGTTTTTAGGCATTTGAACACAAACACAGTATACCAAGTTTTCCACGATGCAATTCCGATTTACATAACAGATAGACACGTACGTTGTTCCATTATGCATAATGCTGCATAAATTGCGAGCAATTAATTTGCAACATGTACGAAGCGTTAAAAAATAAAACGGGCGATGAGTCATACAAGTGCAACAGTTTTGCCTACAAGAAAATGCAACGACCGTGGCCAAGAAATGGTTTTGGTTCGTTTTTGTGGTGGTTTTTTTTTTGTGAAAAATTTCCATTTCGGTTTGATTCGTTGTGTTTTTTATGTTTGTTATATGCAGTTTTTATAAGTACTATTGGAAGTTGGATTTTTTATTGACTAATTAATGATAGATGATCGTTTTATGTATACGAAGTGATTTCTTTTTAATGTTTCAATTATCTAATAGTTGTTTATATAAATGAAGTATTTTTTTTATATTGTTAGAATGGAAAATCGATAATAATTGGTCTTATTATCAGATCAAAGATTAACAATTAGAAATTGCATGAATATATAATACTTATCGCTTCTCATATTGCTTAACTTTGTCAAGATTGAATTTTAAAAAAATTCAATGTCAACCGTAAAATAGTCGATGAACTAACCTTTAATTTTCAAATGGTCCAAACAATGAACATGCAAATGTCTAAAAAATTTTATGACAGGTAATAAACTATTCTAATATAACAAAAAACAAAATGACAATTCGAATATGATATGACATAAAAACAATGCGCAAATTTAATTTTTTTTCATACAAAAAAACATTTTATGATCCACTAAAACACATTTCAATCCACTTTCATTGTCTCACAAACGACCTTTATACATTTTCACAAAAATAAATAAAAATTAAATTAATTAAAAATTGAAATACCCCTCTCACTAAACATGGAACGAAAACAAACAAAAGCGCATAATTTATTCGGCAATAGGTGGCGCGCGCGTCTACGTAAAATCGCGTGCATCCAAAAGCAACGCGACGCCGAAACGACGCAAGCGCCACCATAGCTGACCTTGAAACATATTACGTAAAGGTCCCCCTCACCCCCTGCGTCCAATGCGCCCCTCGATATAGAACTGCAACCAAGTTTTACGACCAAAAATGCGGCACTATTTACATTTTCAAAAACCCACCATCACTATTTCAAAACGATATCAAAAAACGACATTAATTACAATATCTTATCGAAATGCAATGGTCACCGAATACGCATACTAGGACCATTTTGCCGCACACCAGGATGAAGGTGATCCAAGTCACGTACGCCATAAATCCAAATTGCACGAACTGGATATATTATACCAGTTAAAGTTGCATATTTATATGTTTGTCTCTTTCGCACTTATGTAAAAGGGCTTCGGTTGTGTTTCTGCTTCGAATGGTATTTTCACTTCGTGCGTTTTCGTGGACGTTCGATTCTCCGCTTAGCAACAGCGCTCTCTTCCCCTATTCACGATCGTAAACCTTTTATTTACGAACCATTATTTATTTAATTAATCAATTTTTATTTTAAATTTAAAAAAATATAATATTTTCAAAATCGATTCAAATGATGAATTAAAATAGAATGTGTATCATAAAAATAATTTAATTAAAATTTATATTTGAATCGTTTTTCGTATCGAAATATAAGATTGAATCTATCGAAGAAATTTAAATGATTTTTTAAAATTTTAAATAAATTCCTTTGTTACGAATAGTTCGAAAAATGTGTGAAATGGTTTAGCATCGCTGTGATGCACGTGCCGGGGCTCGAACCCCCGAATGTTGCCGAACGTTGACGGAAACGGCCGAACATTCCCGAAGCTTGCGAACAAAGGAATTGTATGAAGCCACGCGTCGAAGGGTGTCCAAATAATGTACAAAAAAAAACGGACAAATAAATCATCGTTTTGTACATGTTTGCCAAAATCGATGACAGTTCCAGATCATTCCACGTAATTGACTTGTTACAATATGTCATTAGAAACCTTCTTTCGATAAAACTGAATCTCGAATTGCACAATATGAGAAAGTTCATATTGAATGTCATAAATCGCGCAGATTTATAAAGGTATTTACTTTTTCGCACATACGAACATGAATGCTCGTCATAAAAACGGGAAAGGTTTTATTACCACGCAATGTCGTGTCGGATGCACTAATAACCCGTCAAAAGACCCATTTTATCGACGATTCGAAATTGATTACACATTCGTTATAAACTCGATGCCGTAACAAAGTATTGGACATGAAAATTGCATAAAAAATATGGCACATTTTTACTATACGATGGGACATAATATTTCAAATCGAATAAATACATTTTTTCTTTTGATATAGCGAAAAGGCATTGCTCATCGCGAATTCTGTACGCGAATGCCTGTCAGTGCCCAATTCGCACCGTTTCGGTCACCGATGGGTTAAAAATGGTCGGATTATGCATACGGTCCGTTCGAAATTGATATTTTTCGCATTCGGTGCCCTCATAAGACGATTTTCGTTCGAATTTCGCTTTTTTTCTTCCTTGCGCCTTTTGTTATCTCGTTTTTATTACCTTTGCGTGTCTAGCGCGTCGTTTTCTATGTGCACTTCCATTTTTTTCCCTTTACTTTTTTCCTCCGAAAATTTATTTTATGTTCAGCTCTGCTTTCGAAAAAAAGAACAAAGGAGAGTGGGTTGTTTACGAGTCCCTACTTATTTTTTCTTCTCGTCCCGAAGTAGTGGAGATAAAGTAGAAGAAAGAATTTTTTCTAGAGCACTGATGGGTTAACTTTTGACAATGCATAACTATTAGCTATGCAGCCGAATGGTGCAATAAATCAATTAGAAAACTATTTTTTATATTACAATACATTTTTCGTATATAATAGTTGAAAATATAGCTCTTTTTTTTTCTTATAAATTGTAAAAGTTAAGTCTTTCAAAATTTTAATGTGATGTATCAAATCAGTCACATCACTTTTTCATAATAAAATATGATTAATTTGTGCATAAAAAAATCCTATTATAGGCCCGTTGATTGATTGCATTTGCATAAAAAGAGGAGATTTTTTTTCGCCGAAGCCCAAATGAAGTTTTAATGTTTGCGCCGAACAATAAGTTTACTTTAGTGTGAAATTTGCAAGGATGCAAAAAAAAATTTTTCAGCATCATCGCCGCATTCTAACGACTATGTAGTCCCCCTTCAGAATCTTTTTTCAGCAATCTCGTAAAAGCTTTCGCTGATATAAGCGTTTTTAATCGCACCATTCATCCGGAATCCCCCGAAAGCATCGAAAGCAGACAACAATGCCTGAAAAATGAAACGAATACCTATTAAAAAAATGCGAAACATCCCAAAAAACGAAACCGCAAAACAACTATTCAAATTTGTTTACGGCCGAATCTGCAAAGTCACTTCCGCAATAAGATGCAACCTTTTCCTAAAAAAACCCATTTCTTTGTTCGAAATTCGAATTTTTCACATACATTTCGAATCCGTGGGAGGACATGGGAAATTTCTAAATGCGTGTTCCGACATTTTGTTTGTATTTGCGGTATTTTGGTTGTTGCGATGCGCTTTTGCGCATGCTAAGAATAAACTTTGCAGGAAATCATCTCCAACGGTCTAAATATACAAGATTCATAAAAGATATGTGTGGAATTCAGATTTGAAATTGATGTCCGGATGAAGAATCCAAGCAATTCAAATCTATTATATATAGTTTTTTAGAGGACAATTTAAACGTGTATTACATAAAATAAATGTGCACGTAACCTGAGCATTTAATAATATTAGTGTGCATTTGAAAAAAATATTTTGATCATTGAAAAAATATCTGTACTTTAAAACGAATAATACATGTATTAGAATGAATAGAATCAAATTGGACCAGATTGTTAAAATGTGATTAAAATAAAAATTTTAACAAAAGAAAACTTTTGTAGACAGTTGTATTGTAGGTATTGTCTGTAGAGGAAGATTTTAGTTTGACAAAGTTGCCACTTTTCGATCATTTTAATACACAAACTATTTTTTCTATTGTTCATTTCATATTTTTTCAATTCTCACTTTATAATATACAAAAAAAAAGTTAATTGCATACTAAAAATAAAATGATGCTCAATACGAGATTCTTCAAACTTCCAGAATGAATACAAAACCATACACTATTCTAATACACAAATAACTCATTTTAAGTCACAATCCATATTTTTTTTCAACATACAGTTAAATCGCATCCATTTCTATGTACATTTCCACAAAAAAGACGGCCATAAATAAATCAGAGAATGAAAAAAGTCATATTTCGCGTCTTCACCTAGGCATTGCGAAGTTTGCGCGTAATCGCGACCGTTTCCATATTCACCCGAACGTTAAAGCGGATCGTAAAAACGCTGAAAAGATATCACACACCTCTGAAGGAAAGAATATAATATTGTGCACGTATAAGGAGCACAGGAGATCATGGAAAACGATAAATGTCCCCGCGTGAAATATACGAGTCCTTTTTTCCACGCCTATCCGTCTCCGGCAATAACTTTCGGCTTTATCTTTCGCGAACGTTCCATACACTTTGTGTGTATTACAATATATAATATTTATATTTTATGAGCGCCGTTATGTATATTATGCATTATATTCACAGCTCGGACACATCGCCGATCGTAAAAGTACCCGGGTATTGTTCGCGCTTTGATTGGGTGCATAAATATCGCTCCGTGCGGAATGGGTTAACAATGTGAACTATGGAGTCTTATACTGTTGTAGTCTTTATTCGCATGTTGCGTAAGAATCGTGTTAGTGTGTTTAATAAATTTTTATTTATTAAGATAATGTGTTTTGTTAACTAAATACATGATCTTTGTAATCTTTCGTATTTTTTTTTTATTAATTTTATGTACGGTTTATTTTCGTATATTTTTAGTAGAGATTTCGCACAATAGCCGGGAGCGTTTTTATTGAAGGGTGGGAAAAAATGTCACTTTGTGGATGTACTATTTTTATTGACGTTTATCAAGGGGACGTGTGATGCTAGATTGCTTTTTCGTTATATGAATTATTTTTTGATTTATGTCCCTTTTATTGTTTTTTTTTAATACTCGAGCGTAATAAATTTCAACAAAGCGACTTCGATATGATACAAAACATTGAATATGTGACACAACCGACAAATGAAAGAGTATCTCGTTCAATAGGATAATCTTCTTATTTACATTCGGAACGAGACCACGATTTTCTCCCATTATGTTGAAAAAGAAACCTTTTGGTTCATTATCGCATTCGATGATCCAAAGATGAAACGAGGCCTGGATTTGGGCCTTTTATCATCGTTGATTTCTCTCGTTTTGTGGGTGGGTCTCTTCTGATTGATAATGAGAAGAGAATAACAGGCCACAACCCTTACACGACCTCTTTTCAGGTATTATATATTATAGCATGAAATCGTGTAATGATACGTTTCGGATTTTTCTATATGAAGTTGGGATGTTGTTGAATTTTTGTGTATCAAAATGGCATTGTTTGCAAAGTACGATGCAATTTAAACCCGTATGCAAAATGCAGTTTTATCAGTAACCCACATATGGTCGTTTGATGTCATAGACCTCGTACATTTAACTATTTATTGATGTAAATATAAAAACATATATTCAAATTGATAAGGTAATTTAATTGATATTTTTTTTCGATTTTGACTAATTTACCATAATAGGCAATATTGGAAAAACGAATGAAATCCGAATGCACCTGTTATGTAATGGTATCGATCTCCAAACAAAGCCTTTGTTCGTCACATACACCGATGCACATACGAAATCTCATGTAATGCCTATTGTCTATGCACCATCAACTTTTATTTATTTTCTTTTTCATTTCTACTAAAAAAATATCATCGCAAACGTTTCATAAATGCATAAATAATACATAAAATTTGCGTACGCTTCTTTCTTTGTGCGAATCCAAATATTCCATTTGTATCAATCCATACTTTTTCGAAAATGCCTCCAACTGTATTTTAAAAGCGAAATCTATAATTACGCAACACGAACGGTATTATTAGCCATACTAAAATATTCCCTCAGTAAAATTTCTATACAAAATTCGAACAAATTCATTATTTTAATACCCGTGTACTTTTACATAACCCACCTCACCCACCTCACCCACCACACGCTTCCAGCAAATCTCCCACCTCCGAAACAAAACCGCATCTAATATACATGAAAACATAACTACATTTTCAGAGATACATTTTCGGCATGTCCGTAATGATGTAACGCGTAATATTTCAGGAGTGCAGCCATCGATCGCCAGAAGGGCGAGCTCGCCCTTCTTCCATCCCTTTCTCCCACATATTCCATCTCCCATCATCTGTCCCTTTCTGGCGTCGCCGAAACTTTCCACTGTCACTGCGTGGTGGTGTCCCTTTCTGGCTTTAGATGGTGTGTATTAGGGTGTCCCTTTCGCGCTCCTGAAAAGCGGATTCACAGCAGGTATGGGCCGCTCTTGGATACAGGGGTTTATAAGTTTTTTTTTTCAATTAGGTTTTTTTTGTGATATTTTTAATGATTTGATAGTTTTGGTCGTTGTATAATTTTGTATATGTTGTATATGTAATATGGTGATCGTTTGCAATATTTTTGGTGTAGCATTAGAAAATTAGGTATTTTTCTTTGTTGTGTTTTTATGCTATGCAATGATGAGGGGAAAGTTAACTCTTGAAAGTTCGAGTACTAAAACCTTCCCTTTCAAATGGTATATACTAAAGTATATATAGTATATACTGACCACACCATTTATTGCTTAAGTTTGACTATTATAAAATGAATCGATGTATTTGACAAGTTTAAATTATTAATTGATATTTTGTATAATTTCACTTCGATCTTATAATATTATACAAATATTGATTCTGTAACAAAGACATTGAACTATTTTCATAATTATCAATTCTAAATGACTAAAATACAAAATGCATTTAATCAATCATGAGCTTTTTCTGAAATTGAAAATTTCCATAGCACAAAGCTGCACCCCCCTACCCCAAAGCATAAATACGCGGAAGTGAAAGCTTCCCTTCAGGGATGGATATGTGTATAATATATGACTGGAGAGAGGCATCGACGTGTCGTTTTACTTTGTCTATTTTTCTGAATTGTTTCGGGTAATAAGAGCACGCTCCGGTCGTTTTGACGTACACTCCCCGGGATATTCCATGTAATTCCACCATATACAAGGGGTGCCGATTTATACCCAGCTACTTTCTTTGTTACCCAGAATTGAGATATCCACATTTCCACATATTAAAAATGATTCAATACAGTTTAATTAACAAGTCAAAAATGAAAAACACAGCATATCAGATGGCGAGTTTCGGCCCAACATCCCTCACACCTAAATGAACCCATACACCCAAAAACCGGGTACTACATCAGTGTGTGTTGGGGCTGTTTTACGGCGTGCGCAGTCAGAGATTCCACCCCTACCCCAAGCTATTCCCGGCTGTGTATCGCTTTACATCGAGCCTACCCCACCCTGGGCCGAAAGGTGCCCTTATTCATCCCCTATGGCTGAGGTTGGGGCGAGCGGGGGTGAGGGGTGGGGCGCCGACACGTGCAGCCTACTATATAAGGTCACCTATTGAATGATTCGCGGATAAAGTTTGGTATCCGCAATTTTTCGATACCGAATTTTGAACTCGACACCCGGGTACTAGATTATCATATCATATTCAAGAAATTTTTTATAGGCCTGTATTTAATTGATCAGTAAATAAATACTATTTTGATCAGTAAAAACAAAGTATATGGTTGTTATTCGGTTCTGTTCACGTGGAAACCTGTTGGATCAAGTCTCAATGTAGTCACACGTAGTTATAAGCTAACCTAACCTAACCTAAACCTAACCTAACCTAAACCTAACCTAACCTAACTGATCATTTAACAATTTTTTACTGATCATTTTAGTTATTATTAACCAGCCAAATAATTAGTTGCCTTAGAATTGGCCTTAGAATTTTAGGCATTTTCTTTGTAATGAATGATGATATCAATAAAAAAAAAAAATTTTTATATATTTTTCAAAGGTTTTTTTTTGTTATTTGTATTGCTTTAATTTCTCGATGAAAATTAGTACTTTTGATAAAGTTATCGATTGAATAATGCGACAAAAGTAAAATAAATTTATAAGTAAATCAAAATATGAGTCGATTTTCAATTTGTAACAAAAGCACGTACTAGAAAATTGCATTTGCTTCATTTTATGTGAGGACATAAGCTTGTTGCCAAGCAGGCTATGGAGCCGCCCTGTAGGCGTTAGTACCCGGTGCACTTTTGCCGACGCAAAAACCATCCCTTTGTTTCTCCCTGCGCCCAATTATTACCCGACCAAAAGAGAAACACACACACAGACGTCTCCTCTGAAAAAAAAAGACAAAAAGAAGTGGCGCATTATCATTTTATTATGATTAAAAATCCGGCGAAGATTTGCGTTATTGCCGGCCTGAAAGCGCAAAGGACCGGAAAAGGCACTTCGTACAGACAAAAGCAGCGACAATCTCCATCCTTCTGTTATTATTATGAAACTCCTTAATAGATCGGCTTAAAAATAACGAGGCATCGGATTCGAAAAATTAAAAAAAAAACACATCTGATCTTTTAATAGGAAATATTTGAATAGACTCGATCTTTTTCTATCGATTTTGACGTTTAAATTTTTTTTTTAATCCAAATACATCATATCGGATTTATATAGAGTATATATTAGAGTTTTCGTTGGCAACCGGCAGTCGTCCATAAATCAAACGAAGCCTCATCCCGAAATTCGTTCGGGAATCTCCAATAACCGTGCGGCGAGTTCGCCCGTTAATCATTTTGAGTTATGTTTGCAGAAATGTTACGAACACATTCCGACCGATCTTCTATGTGACATTCAGGTGAAAAGGTTACAAAACCATCTTCGAAAACAATGGATTAATATGAGGCCAGTTGAAGGCTTGTGATAACATTTTTGTGCAACAATTTCGAAGTCTCGTTACGAAAATGCATACTTTCAATAATAAACAAACAATAACGACGTTTCATAACGATATTTAAAACATAAACCGTGTCAATTTGCACAATATCTTCAGCTGACAATAAAAACGAAAAAGATATGTGCCGTTAAATTATTTCAAGACTTTCTACAAATTAGTATGTACTTTTCAAACAAAGCGCATTTTACGATCATGTCCAATTGTGCCTCGATCCTGCGCCTTTTTATGGGTCATTCGAAACTTTTATTGGCGAAAACGAATCGCAAATTGTCTTATGCACTCTAATTTACAACTCCTTTTGATATTGGCGACCTTTAAAGGGCAAGTTGGTTATACGTTGACCAATTTGGCGGCTCGCATCTGTTTATTCTGCATACATTTTACATGCGAATTAAAATGCAACGAGGAAACGAAATAATTGCGTTATCGCGTTTTGCATATATGTTTGCGCAAAGTTGCATCTTTTGCTTGTTGCTATGCGCTGAAATTATCATATGGTTCGAATTTTATGTTCGAATAACATATGTTCAACATATGAAATGTTTTTTTTTTCAATGTATCATATATCCTTGAAAATGTTCCATCTGTATCCTATTTCTTTCTATTTTTTTTCAGTTAAAATATTATATCTTTGTGCATTTTCATAGTCGACCATTTATTTTTGTTGAATATACTAATCTTTGAATTCACTTGATAAATGGTACAGTTTGTATTTTTAATTTGATTAATTGCTTATTACAAGTTTTGTAAAAAAAACTGTTATAACTCTCGTAACTTCGTAAAAATTATAACAAGAAACATTTTTTCATGGTATTGAAAGTTTAATACTTATACCATTAGTAAGAAGAAGTTTTTATTTCAACATACTAAAAAGAGGTGACCAAATTTTGAAAATTTTAAAAGAGGATACTGTCAAAAAAAATCAGTGGATACTATAGGTCTAAATATAGGTAGTTCAAAAATTCAAATATTAAATTTAAAAAAAAATGCAATATCGTAAAATATAATAAGACGATTTTTTTAAATTTCTATGAAATACAATCTATACTATTAAAAATTACGTAAGATAGGATAATTATCTTATTGTTAGAGGGAAAAAAGGAGAATAGAATTTTTGAGAACAAGGTTCCCGAAAGGAAAATAATTTTCTTTAAAAAAAAAACATTTGATCAGACCAATAATAGATTTTTACCAAAATATAAATGACTTACATTAATCCATACTTCTGTCATTAAAACATTACATTATTTACCTACATTACACACAAACTCATACATCACAATCACATATGTAATTCCCACCCAAACCAATCATTCCAACCCAAAAAAAATCATTCAAAAATCCATAAAAACAATCGTCCGATCAAAAACGAGTATCGGTACCGAAAAACCCCCCATCGGTTACACGTTAACCGTTTTATGGCATCGGAGTCAGGATACCTGCCAGAACACACAGCTGACCACCGCACCATGGCCGGTCGTTAAAACGTTAAAAGCACCACCATAAACACATCTGTGCTAAATTATGACCCATTCTTCCCAGTTCGGATACGTTTTGGGCAAATTCCAAGAAACTAGCCGAAAGCGCGATCTGCGCAAGGGCGAAACTCGGCATTGCGTCATTTTGGATTTTTTTTTTTTGAGTGATGTGTTTGTGTGTGTGTAGTAGGAAAAAATGGGATGTTCTTACTATTGTGTTCGATTGATGGGTTGTTTGTGGAATTTAAATTGCAGATGTGCAATTGTTTTGATGTGGTGATTGGGTTTGAAATTGTTAGACTTGGGAATGAAAAAAATTTAGTATAATAGATATTTGCATTTTTTTTTAAATTATAAATAGGAGTGATGAATTATTTATTTATAAAGTAAAATTGAATTAAAATGTATTAAATTGAATTAAATTATATATCGTTTAATATAGGACAAAAGTTATCTGTTACCATTAAAAAAATGTACCTCTATTTGTTTCAAATTTAAAATAATTTAAATACTATTAACTATTTTTTTTAATATGTAGTTTAATAATATGAACATATTTTGAAAACGTTAAAGGAGACACTAAAAAAAAAAATATTGAAAACGAACAGATTCAAAATTGAAATACCTATTGTTTCATGTTGACAAAATTTCGCCTCATGTCAAAGATGCACTATGTCCATTTTTCTTTTAAATTAATTAAAATGTAATATTTTTTATAGAGGAGGACAAAAGAGGATGATTTTCAATTGAAGAGGACAAAAGAAGACGGAAATTCGAGGAGAACAAGATTTCCAAAAAGAGAAAAATCCTCAAATGGGACTATTAATCAGCCTAACAAGTTTCATCACAATAAGTAATCACATCCATTTGCTAATTACGTCACTTTCTGCTTAACCTAAATTAATTCAACTAATAAATAAGCCCTGTAGGTGTGAAAAAAGGTATTATAAATATTTTTTCAATATAATATATTAATTTCGATTTTCTCAATAAACTCAAAATATTTTTAACAACGCTCACGTTTCCAATTAGATATAAATGAATTTGTAGGATCGATTTCACTTCGTTTCATTCATTTTGTATCGCATTTAACCGAACAATATCTTTCTGAATTAAAGGATCGAATAGCACGAAAATAATAAATATCATATGATTCGATTTATAAATGAAAATTGTCGAAGCTTCGACGAATCGAGAAATCAAATTAAAAACTGCAATCGGATTCTATATTTGTAGATTTATATTAAAAAAAACACGTTTTTCGATTCGAAAATAAACGACAATGACATAATGGATAATAATTCGAATGTTAATACTCGAATTATACGTATTTTTTCGGCGATAACTTTTGAAACGTCCATAAACAGCAAATTAAAATTTTATTGTTATTCAATAGTTTCAAAATACAAAAGTCGCATTACAATAAAATCCGCATTTATCTCCGAAAGCGTAATTTAACGCAACGTAAAAAAAGTCTATAAAAAAATCGCAATACGCATAAATTACGTTAATCGTAATTTTAACGGTTGTAAAAAGCGATTGTGGGCCGTTCATTAAAATTCTCGATTTTTTTTCAGCCATTGACTTATTTACAATTGCGATAACGTAATAAAAATCGTATACGTTAGGTCATTTTTTTGGTTCTTCAATTGAATAGTATTTTGTGTGCTTGACGACAATTTTTTGCAATATTTCGTAATTGTTTTCGTTTAATATAAGTTTTTTTTTTAGAATTTTGTGTTTCAATATGACTGATAATGGTTTTTATGGTCATATAAGATTGGATAATCAGACATCCTGTTTTTAGGATTGTCCTCCTTTCGGGAAACTTTTTCTCTACAAAATTTTTTCCTCCTTTGTCTTCCTCAAAAAAATTATCCTATGGTATTTTAAATAATGTAGATTTAATTACAAAAATGAAGAAAATTTCATCTGCAATTCTAATCATTGATACTTATTATGTTATATTTTGCCTATAAATATTTATTTACGCTATCTCAGTACTCGATGTTCAATTAGAATTTTCAAATTATTTTTAGATCTATTAGTTTAAATTGATTAGTTTTTTTTGACAGTATCTTCCTTTTATATTGTCAAAATCTGGTCATCTTGAAGATAAAAAAACTGAATAGAACATCTCATGGAACTAAACAGTAAATTTTTTTTTATAAAACTATTTCAGACTGTTTATCATACGATATCTATTTAATTTAATATTTTGATTCAAATATTATTGAATAACAATTACGAAATCATTTTTTATAAAAGTAAATTTGAAACAAATACAATATCATCAACACCAAGTAATAAAATATTGAAATCACTAAAAATTTATATTAATTTCTCAAAATTTTTCTATCACAATAATTTTTTTTAAGATGCAAAATTTTCCCAACTAAACGTAGATACGACAAACCGTTTATGACCCTTTCATGAAAAGGTCAATATGATACTACAATAATTAAACTACCATAAAAACGAATGACTCACACCACAAATATAAATTTCGAAAGTCAGAAAATAACACGAACCACTTTAAAAAATCAACATTTGCACTCGAAGAAACTGGTTTCGAAAAATGACTGCAATCACGTCCCAGATTTGAGATAATTCAATCCGTCCCCAACATGGAGTACATAATGCATCTTCGATCCCATGGGGTTCGGATCCCCGGAGATCGTATTTATTTTATACACCATCACGTCATGGAGGTGAAATGGAAACCATGAAAATATAAAGAGTCGCCAGGGGAGGGCCATGAAGACAAACCGAATTAATCGAATCGTGGTCGAGATCTATTAGTTCCGATTCATAAACGATTTATGGTTGTGATAAATTTTGGGGGTGGATGAGCTGTTTTTTTGATATGTGTAATGATTTTGTTAATAAAATAGTAATTTGTTAGTAAAATGTTTTGTTTTTTTATTATATAGACCAGGTATCGGCAAACTCCGGGGGCCGGATTCAGCTCTTAAAATAATTTTTAGATCGATCAGTTTTAACTTTTTAAAATTTAAAATCAGTTTTCTTATTGCACTTTGAGTAGAATTACTCATATTATATAAATATCTTCGAGTTTGCTATCTAGCCCGTCGAACATCAAATTTTTACATTAAAGTTTTGATGTTTTAAAGTTTGCCGACCCCTGATATAGAAAAATGCGTTAACGAAAGTGATCATTTGTTGAGGTTCAAAAGTGATCATTTGTAGGGATTATTTTAGGGTGATCATATGTAGGGACTATTTTTGGGTGATCATTTTTAGGGATTATTCAAAAGTGATCGTTCTTAGGGATTATTCAAAAGTGATGGAAGTTTTTCGTTTTGAAATTCGTACAAGTTCTAGAACTTTGCGATTGTTTTCTTTAGAATCTTTATTTTTGTATGTTTTCATTTGAACCTACAAAACAATTATTTTTATTTAAAAAAATCTTTTATTGTATTTATTTTTCATCAATTACCATAATTTTTTGAAGAAAATTTTATGAGATTTCATTGTCTTAACCCTTAACCATTGTCTTATGGTTTTTAACCCTTCATTGCTTGAATTTTTATTTTTCGATAAACAAATTATTATTTGTTAATTTCTACTCTATGATAAAGGAAAAATATGTGAAGGTTAATTTGAAAATAATTTTTATGAAGCATAGCGTCTTAATCGACCATATATTTTTTTTTTTAGTACAAACAGAATGTAGTGAGTTTGAATCAATGGATTTTTGTGTAGTAAATTTGCAACACAATTCAATGAATTTCACTTATAAATTCAATTGAAAAAAAAATAGCGTGAATTTGAAACTCCCAACATATGTACACACAAGCAAAAAAAAATCAAAAAATGTATTTTTCAATATCAATATTTACAAATAAAATAGAAAAATTTCTAATAAAAGAATCATTTTACAACAAAAACATGATACAACAAATCGTATTCAAATATCAATTTCTGTTACTCGAACACAAATTATAATGAACAACACGTGTAGATTTTTTTGAATGCATCAGCCTACATGTGCGTTTTCGCACTATTAGCAAATTTTATGCAAACGAAATCGGCAGTATTCGCATAATTTTTCTGCTAAGTCGAATAAAGCGATTTTTAATTGTTTTTTTTTGTGATTTTTCAGAGTGCTTTTGTTCGAATTCGTTAACGTATCGCATCGGTGGTTTTGCAACACTTTATGGCACGTGTAAACTAATTTTTTTTAATCGAATCAGCGGAACGGTTCGTTTCTGTTATTGTTTACGTTAAATTAATGATGTTATAAATAAATTATACGGGTGTAATGCTAAAATTTTTTTTTATACGGACAGCATAAATTTTCTAATCTATTACATACACGTGTGCGCACTTTCAACGCAATTATTATAAAAAAATGATTGTACGTTTTTAGAAATTTGTATATTGCGAAACATTTTGCTGCTCTATCATTAATATTATAAAAATAATGAACTAAACTTACGTTTACTACTATTTTAACTTTGATCACAGAATTTATTTACGAAAACCGATTTTTTTAAATTATATATTATATAAAGGGAATACTTTCATTTAAAAAAGTCTATCCTTGTAAATTTATGTAATGATTTTAAATGTAATACCATTTCTGAGAAAAATCCTGTAACAATTTTTGTAGAACATCTTTGAATTCTTTGGCAATTAGGTTAACATCAGTGAACTCATTGCAAAAATTTATTATTAAATAAAATTATCTATTAATTCATATGATACAGTATTTTATTGTTTTTGTCTATTTTGCAATGAAATAGGAAGGTTTTAACTAAAAAAGTTGAAACTTAAAAGTTGAAAATAATGTGCCAAGAAACTTGGAGATGTTCTACAAAAATTGCTCTAGAATATTTTTCAGAGACGACAACGCGTTCAAAATTAGTACACAAATTTGCAAAGATAGTCTTTTCAAAATATAAATATCATCTTATGTGTAGTTTTTAAAATTCAGTTTTTTTAAACAAATTCCACAATCAAAGTTGTCACATCCATATACAATGATTTCTATCAATTTAAAATAACGATCGCAAAATAATAAAAATCAATCGATTCATAAAAAAAAATACATTATAATAATCTCACAATTATTCATTTCGCAATACATAAAAGTGACGTACAAAAAATTCGATGCACCCATTGTGCTAAAACTGTAAAGATTCATAAAGCCGTATTTACGGAACATTTTCATAATACAATAAAATACCCCTACGTCAATTGCTCAACCGAAAAAAAATACATTTCATAATAATAAATATAATATCGCACATAAACCCGAAGTATAAGAAAAGAAAACGAATTCGATCTCCCCTCGGCAGATATTCATCTCGTCGGGTATATTTTTTTCAGTTCCCTTTTCGTCCTTCACGGTCCTTTATTATTGGGTGCGTAGATACCTTGTCAGTGCTGAAAAAAAGGGATATTCCACCTGAATCGGTCCTCGGTTTTATTAACAGTAAAGGGCCTTTATAATCCCCGGGTTTTTCTGAGGATCCAACCTGTCGCGAATTGTGTCGGTTTCTGGTTGCTTTGTTTGTTTTTTTGTCGATTGCAAAATATTCGAATTTTCGATGATTTTTTTGACAGGTGTTGGAGATTTTAGAGATTACGATTTTGTAAAGTGTTAATTGATTTTTTTTTGAGATTTACGATTATCGTGTTTTTTTTATTGAAATTTTTATGTAAATGTTTTTGTGTGATATTTTTTTCGGAACAAATTGTTTTGATTAGATTGCTTGATTGAGGTTAACAAAGATTAGATTATGTTTTATAAATAGGTATAGTTTTTATGAAATATTGCTTGAAAATATTATATTTCATTACTTGAGATAAAACACACATATTCTTTTTTTAGAAACTATTACTTTTTTTTCTTGAAAGTTTAGATTTAACCATCGTTTTGTTATGGATAAAGATTTTTGAGTCAATATTATAGAAAAAGAACAAATTTTATATGAATTTTTATATTGATTTTGTCTAATACACCAATTACCAAATTTCAAAGAAAAAAAATAGATGAAAAAATAATTTCAAATGATTGATGCAAAGATTGGATATGAAGATTATTTTTTACGAAAATTTCATTTGAATCACAAAACAATTCATATTTTCAAATGTATCATTTTCAATCGATTTCACAAGTCAAGCGACATATTAAAAGATCAATCAGTAAACATACATGAAGTTGAAAAGTTATTTGACAAAAGATAACATCAATATTAGGTACTTTCAAAAGTAATCAATCAGAAATGGAATATTTTATTTAGGTTGCATATTTCAATAATTTTACAATATGATTCCCGAGTACTCGAATCGCACAATACAATCCGAAAAATCAGAAATCGATCTAGTCGCGAATCGAAAAATGGCTCCAACACAATACATAATACGTTTTATCAATGATTTCTATCGGATTTCACCAGCCGAATAAGGTCATCGCGAAAAAAATCAACAATAGGCGTTCGAAAAGAAACTTTTTAACGACTTAATTGCACGCCCATATTTACCCGTCGCCGTTTCGAAAACGCTGATAGAATCTTATGAAAATTCAATATCGGCAGGGAAAACTTTTTAAGCGATTTCGTTCAAACTCGCAGCTCCTTTTAGAGAAAGTTAAATTGACAGTGTCCTCCCCGTGGGGGGACCCGAGTCTTTCTCTCTTAACGTTTTCCCAATCGGGAATGTGTTATATTGTTTTTATATAAAACGTATGATTGTAAGGAATGTATTGAAAGTCGAATAAAACCATATAAAAGATTTTCGAATACTAAAAAAAAAATTAAATTCTTCAAACATGATTATCTTTATAAACCGTTAAACATAGATCAAATATTTGCATATTGCAAAAAAAGCAAAATATTATGATTTTCTGATTCGGTCAAAATAAGCTTTTAATTAGCCTCATTATTTCTGAGTAATGATTCTATCAAAATATTTTAAATCAAATAATACCATCAGAAATTTAGCAATTTTTCTTTAAACGATAAGAAAATGGTGATTCTTTGAATATTAAAAAAACAACATTTTACTAAATGATCTCACTTTAAGATTTACTATGAGTGATCGCATCCATCTAATGAGTAAGTCGCGTGGATTTTATAATATTTCTTATATTTAAATAATTAATTTTAATTAAACGAAATGTTATAGAAAGAACTAATTATCAATTCAAGATCTCTCAATGGCATATCTATTTATTCCGCTCAAATTTAACAAAGTGAACAGATCCATTTCTACCTTTGACAAACATAATACTATAATTTACTATGTAATTATTCATAGCAATTTCGGAAATGCACCCGTCAAATTACACAGACCGAAACAATGGACATCTCAATTTGAAATTAAGACAATGGTAATCCCAAAAGACGTATTGCATGTCTGCTAAACGTCATTTTGTAATAAAAAATTCTGACGCAGGTGCTAAAAAGGTAGCTATATACAAGCGCTGCAGGGGTGGGTCTTTTTATTATATATTTACGTGCGCACCCCAAAATAGCAGATATTCGGTTGGAATTTCCAACAATAGCTGGCTTTGTGGGGATCTGGACGGAAAAAGGGATTTTTTTTGAGTACTGGGTATTTTCGCATCGTTTCCTGGAATTGCTTGGATGAGCGATGATTTTTTAATTGAGGATGTTGATATGGTAAACGTATGCTGTGAATTTGTGCAAAAGTCAATGGAATAAAGAATATACATATAGTTTTTACACTTTAAATTCAAAATTTTAAATTGTAAAATATTTCTTATTCATTATTTTCAAGTTATTTTTTATTGTTTAAAATGATCAAATACATTGATTATTGTAGTTAAATTAAAAATACTTTTGACTAGTAAATGAATGTGATTGTTTAGTTTAATACCTAGTAAAGTTTTGTTTCTAATTTTGAAATTCTTGAATAGTTACTTACTTATCTAATTTTTTCTATAAGGGGTAGTTAAACTATAAAATTTAAGTTACTTAATACTAAGTATTAACACCAAACTGTATACTCGAAGTTTTTGTATTTTTTTAAGCTCTGTTTGCTTACATACATACAGTTAAACTAATACTTTTAGTATTATATTTAACCCTTCGATAGATACTTTCTTACATTTTTATCTTATCTAAGGATAAGACTGATAAGAGAATATATATGTAATGATAAATATTTTATACCACAGGAATTTTTAGTATTCAGACTTCATTCAATAATATTTCCATATTAAAAAACCTTCCTTTTTAATATAATAAAAAAATATTTGAACTTCCAATGATATCGAATAGAACTTATCATATAAATTGTATATGTTGAAAAAAATTGTATTAAACCAAATTATTCAAATAAAAAATTATCCACACATTTTCAAACTTCATACAAAAAATGCACAAGCATAAATCCCCAAACATCGGAAACTCTCTACAATTCGAAAATCAAATAATAAAAAAAATCCCTTTTTATCTACATCACATAAAACACAGTCACCCCATGCACACACACACCCCACTTTCAGCAAACGCCCGCACATTTTCCGCACATAGAAAAAAGCCGGAGCTAATCCCGGGAAATCGACGCCCGGGATGAAATTGGGTATATTTTTTACGACCGAAAATTCACAACCCCTGCCCTGCGAAGACGCCAATATGGTAACGATCCCCGCACAAAGAACGCGTCCGAAATTGCTAAGTCCCGTTGGCTAAGTTCGACTGGCGGCCATCGTGCAAGATGGATGTCGGAGCAAGATGGCCGCCGTATCTCGTCGCTTTCTTCCGGGGAGGCTTTTACTATTGTGTCAACGTCGATTGGATTGGGCCTCTTTAGTGTTGGGTTTTGGCAGTGGTGGGTTTGGGGTAGGTGGGGTATTTTGACGAAGGGCTCTTGATTAGGAAGGGTCCCTGTAACATTTGAAAAATATTTTTTTTTAATTAATTATTATAGTTTTTTATATCAATCCATTAAATATTCATCATCATCGTCATTGTCGACCGGTTTTGTGCCCACTGCAGGACAAGGTCTCCTCATCAAATATTGGGGGTCTAGGCTAAATACCTTATCCGAGAGCCAACCTCGTAGCGATAAGGGACATGTAACATAAGATCCAATCCGCCCATGTCAACGGAAGAGGCTCTCAGGCCCACGGTACGCAAGCCTATGTGCTAGTCTTTGTGGTCGCTGACTCTCCACTAAGCAAATCGCAATGATCACCCGCGGGGCAGACGAGGTAAAGACTGAGCAGACTGCGCCCTCGCTGACCATTTTGCGATCGCAATGACCACCAGTTTGTCAAACGAGGCAAGAGCGTTGGCCCTACTTGGCTTCGACCTCCGTAAAACACACGTCCCATTAAATATTATGAAATTTTAATCATTTTATATAGAAATATGGCGTTTTTTTTTACAAAAATTTTATTTTCTAAAATCGCTCATTTTTTCTTTATTTTATGAAATCAACTATTTATACTCAAAACTCTTTTTACACGGTTCCGAAATAATACGGTTCCAAAAAACATTTATTTTTCTCTTTAACACGAAATAAAAAAAATATATTATTATACCACAATGGTAAGATCAGGAGCAGGAAAGTTTAAAATTATAGTTATTAAATGAAAATTTTCGATGTATTTTAACGATTTTGTTATCAACGGGGTTGATAGAGAAGTGATGATATCCCACCTCTGCCACCAAGTTGTTATTAATGGGTGATAGAAGTAGTGAAATCCCACCGCTACCACCAATTTGTTATAAAGATTAGGGAGATGCTTCAGGGTGTTGTCCAGGGGTTGATAATAACAACGCTCGTTGATTATTAATTTGAAAATGACATGAACGATTATCTCGTGGAGAACGTCTGTCTATGATTTATCTTGCTTGTTTATTGAGTTATTACATGCTCTTTTATATTAATCATTGGTTAAATATTATTAATTATACAAGATTAAATATTGGTAACATTTCATGTGTACGTAGACGTGTCAAATTTTAATTAGAAAAGTGATTAAATTACATTTGTTATAAAAATAAATGATTGTAATGAGTCTACGTCACAAAGAAAAAAAAAATAGATTAATAAATAAATAATAGTTAATTATACATACGATGTGTATTCAAGTCACGAGACTTGAATACGTAACAAAGAAAATAAAACATATCAATTTAATAAGAATTGATATTGGAGGTGATAACAATTTCACATGGCGATATTTTTCCATATTACACATTTTTAATAAAGTAAATTTGGGTGGAAGTTCCATTCAAATATTCTGATGAAACTTACATTCAATTTTTGTATGGTCACCATACATTTTTTTTACATTGTAGTGGAACGTATCCCACGAAAAAAAGACTTCGTTGTATATTGATATCAAATTATAAATTTTTCGCCGTTACTTTTTCCGATTTTAATGATATGTATGTAATGAGGGGAGGGAGTATAAGTTTGGAATCCAACTCTATATTTATATAGATAAAGAAACCCCAAAATTTTAGTCCCCTACTAAAGCAAATCCGCCACTGGATTTTAATCAAAAATTTCCAAAGGAAGATATTTTTTTATTTTTAAAATTTTGTTGCCCCAATCAAGCGTTATATTCACCCTTATAAAAAACGCGAAATTTGTATCTAAAAACGGATTAAAAACCATATTTTATACAACGCCCGTTCCGCTTTAATAAAGCGAGCGCCCCCATGCACCGCGGACGCCACTGTGTGAAGATAATTACTTTTTTAATATACTCGCGGAAATAAAACGGCGATTTCGTTGTTCTTCCGGGCGAGTAAAAGCCCCCCCTCCCCCCCGACGTAAAAGTAAATAAAACGAGTGGAAAAAAAGCACAAAATAATACGTTTAATTGGTGGACCGCCCCTGCGTTTTTCGGATAAATAACGCTCTTTTTCATTGCCCGTTCGAATTTTCCCGCGATTTTTCGCCGCGAGGGCTTTCGCTTTATTCGATTTTATCTTTCCGGTGTGACGCTTCCGCTTTTTTTGTACAATTCGTATTTTTTTTTAGCTTTATGAGTCTCTTTTTTCAATATACAGCTGACTCTCGATTATGCGGATATCGGTTATCTGGTTTGTGGATTTTATATGCCTGAAAACATTGATCAAATATTGGATAAATTTATAACAGTTTACTTTAGATTTTACTGATAGTTTTTGTATGAATTGATGTAAAATTTTAAAATCTATTGAAATCCGAATGATTTTGAGTTTATGTATACGTATTTATGTGAATGACGTAAATATTGTTTTTACAGTAAATTGAAGTGGAGTGTGAGAATGCAATCAGTTGCATTAATTGTAGAATTGCAGTGACTTCTGTTGACATTTAATCGGAGTATATCAGTCATTGAGGTCGATATACCATTAAAATATCATGAAATCTCTTTACAATAATAAAAATATATAAATTGGAAAATATTTTTAATAAAAAATGTATTCTTCTGATAAATAATCGAGAGTTCAGTGCTCTTACATATGTTTTCATACAATTTCCAACAAATGTTTTTTCACGAAATTTTGCAAACATTTTTTATTATTATAAGATCCAATATTAGATAATGATTTGTTTTTGATATTTTTGAATCAAATAATGTTTTCATATAATAAGAATCGAAATGTTTTACATATCTTATTAGCGCAAAACATCTTACAAAAACAACAAGCAATAACAATAAATATGATAACGATAATACTCTTCCTTAATAATCATGTTTACTTTTGATATAAAAATCAATGATTAAGATTACCTTCATCGAAAGTGTTTTGTTTACAGGTAAAACAATAAATTTTTTTTATATAAAAAATGAATCATATTGATTCCATTTTTCATATCGCATCAAAAGTTTATTTAAAAGATATTTCATTAACAAATATTTTATATCGATAATCCAAAAGCATATATTTAACTAACAAATATTCAGATTATAAAAGAAAAGAATTTACATCAAATAGTTAACAATAAAATACATTTTTTTAAAACCATTTGTACCTTTTTTCGAGACAACGCCCTTTTTAACACCTTCGGATCTCCCACTATAATTTATATAATATTATTTTCTTTTTTCCACAACTATCTACATTACGAATCTAGTTAAGGATACGTGTAAACGGACCGAGTATTTTAATAGAAAAAGGGTCGATTTGAATAATATAATTAATGGGTGTGTGGAGCGTGTTTTTTTACGCCGGCTCGTTAGCACGACCATATTTATCATTTGGATTTCTTGTTCTATTTTTGATTCTGAAATAAAATTATGAAAAAAGTATGGCCGTAGCTACCGAAGATGCGTACGAAGTTACGATAATTTTTTACCGCCACGACCGCAAAAAAATGATAAGAAAAGTAGCCGAATGGGAACCGTTCGAGGTTTTCTATCTTCTTTTTTCTCTACTTTTGAAATACAGAGTGCACGTAAAGTCACTGTGTTGCTTTTTATTGAAAAAGGTAAATTGTGAATGAATATTTTATTGTTTTACTTGAAAGGTTTGTACGATATTTATCGGTGAGTGAAGTGAAGTACGCTGGTTCGGACAATCTTTTGTATTTAAGGGGAAAAATTATGAGAAAGTTTTCTATGTATATTGAAAATCATTTAACATGAAACTATGGAATCGATATATTTTTTTGTGTTAAAAGAATTTTGAGTTAAACATCAAATTTGAATAACTTATTATTTTTAGTTTGCATAGTTTTGTAGGAAACACAATATGATTTCGTTTTAACCGTTTTTTTATGTTAAGCTTTTTTGTTTTAAACGATGTTTACTATAATAAATTTTCAAGAAAAATATCGAGTATTAATAATATTGAATCAAGAAATTTTTAAATATAAACATTGTAAATAATGAAAAATTATCGATAAAATGATTTGACCATCGAGTAAAATTTTATAAAAAAATTTCAAAGTACAAAAATTACACAATTTCGAATATTTTCATGCATATAATGATAAAAGTAAGATAACTTTTAAAAAATAAATATTGAAACCAATCTTTTTTTATTTATCAAATCTATCTATTGCTCAAATAACAATAAGATGATCAATTTGAAACATCCAATACAAAAAAATAAAATAACTCACATTATAAAATATGAAAATATTCCACAGATATCACTTTCAAAACTACATAACAAAATCACGCATTTAAATCACGAACACCCTGTACAATATATTTTTTTCTGTTATCGAATGACCGAGTACAATGGTCCACGGAGGGATATAAGAAAATACGGACCGAGATTTAAATAAATGGCAATTCTGTATGGCCGGAGTTAGTTTACGGGACACGTACGCTTTCAGATAAAGAAATCCTTTTCTTTTTTCGGCCATTTTTTTCCTTTTTCCTCCGTATATGTATCGCGCACGTTTAAGGCCTAAGCTACCGGCATGGTGGATCATGAAGACAACGGTCGGGTTAGGTTTGTGTTATGTTTCTATAGCCAAAGATATGAAAAACTGGCTGAAACGATGCAATAAAAACATATGGGTGTCGTGCGTGAGGAACGTTTGTCTTCGGGCCATCTAAATATCTCGGATATGAATATTGAAATGGTTCAATATTATATCAAAATGCTATCTCCATATTCAATCTATTTATTGACAAAAAAAAATAATTTTTAATAAATATTGAGTATTAAATATACATCTGGAATATGAGTACTGAAAACCATCCATTTTCTGATCAAAATTATAAAAAAAAAAATAATGAATACTGAGTATTGCATATTTAGAACATGAGTACTATAAACCATTTATTTTCTGATTCAAATTATTAAAAAAAATTAATGAATATGAGTATTGAGTACTATATATCTCGAATATTAATACTAAAAAATATCAAAATTATTTAAAAAAAATACAAATATTAATGAATATGTATTATATATTAAGAATGTGAGTACTGAAAACCATTTATTTTCTGATCAAAATTATGAAAAAAAATAAAGATTTGATCCATGATTAATCAAATGCGGTTGCATTATCTTTAAATGGTTGTTTTGTTATAAACATGTCGCTTGATCGTTATCAGAGTTTTTGATAAACAATAAGAGCGTATGAAATATATATAAAAAGGCTGCTGAATCCGAGTTTGTGTATGAAATTGTGCAAAATCAATATTTTGCTGAAAAATTGACGTGCTCTTTTATTGGTGGGCAAACAAGAATTATTTATTCTTCGATAAGCTTACATTACGTTATCTGGCATAAAGCAGGCGTTGTTCAAATGTACCCACTTTTATCTGAAAAAACGATGTTAGCTCAGATAGCTTAAATATTTTTTTTTAATTATCTCGCATGTAAAATGTTTAAAGAATCGAAATTTCCTTGAGAATGTTTGCAGACGGTGTTGATAAACAAAGCGCTGAAACTATACTTTAAAATTGGACAAGTTTTTACTTTATTACTTTCGGACCATATTGTCATGATCAATTTGTTTTTAGTTAATTATGAGAAATGTATTTACTTTATCTGACAATGAAATAAAAACGATGTTCGCTCACAATCAAATAGTTTATTTATTTTTTAATTATCTACCATGAGAAATGTTCGAATAATCAAAATTTTATTGTGAATGTCTGCAGACGGGGTTGATAAACAAAATTCTAAAACTTTAAAATCAGACAAGTTTTTACTGTATTATTTTCAGATCAAATTGATTTCAGTTTTTAGTTAATCATGAGAAATTCATTCACTTTTATCTGAAAAATTGACGTTAGCTCATAATCAAATAGCTTAAATATCTTTTTTTAATTATCTTCTATTTATAATGTTTAAAGAATCGAAATTTTCTTGAGAATTTTTGCATTGTTGATAAACAAAGTGCTGAAACTATGCTTTAAAATCAGATACTTTCGCTCTGTATTTATATTAGATCATATTGTCATGATTTCAGTTTATAGTAAATCATGAGAAATTACCGATTTTTATCTGAAAAAAATATGTTAGCTCACAATCAAATAGTTTATATATTATTTTTTAATTATCTCCCATGTACAATATAATGCTTATAGAACCAAAATTTCTTTGAGAATTTTTGATGAACAATGTGCTGAAACTATGCTTTAAAATCAAATTCGTTCACTCCGAATTTTTATTAGAACATATTGTCATGATCAATTTGATTTCAGTTTACAGTAAATCATGAGAAACGTACCCATTTTTATCTGAAAAAATTATGTTAGCTCACAATCAAATAGTTCATATATTATTTTTTTAATTATCTCCCGTGTATAATATAATGCTTATAGAATCACAATTTCTTTTAAAATGTTTGATGAACAATGCGCTGAAACTATACATTAAAATCAGATACATTTCCTCCGAAATTAGAACATATCACCAAGATCAATCCAGTTTCAATTTTCACCCAATCGCATTTATCACACACACCAAACTGCAATAAAAAAACACATCACTCCATCACCACAAAACCATTTCATTACAAAATCGCAATATCGCAAAACGCCATTTACATAACAGAACACACAAGCGAAACAAACGCCCGGCGAAATATTAAAGTCCATTAATAAAACTAGCCGAGAGCGAGAGAAAGAGCGCATAAACGCCGTTTAATTTATGGCAACCTGCGAACGCTTTTATGGGACAAAGAACCACCCCCTTGGGTGGTTGCCGGTCGTCCTGGCTGCCCTTCAAAAACTTTCTACGGCCTGCACTACACCACTGGCAGAGTGAGCCACCCACTTTTGCACCGAAGGTTCAGTTGTGGTTAACCTGTTGTGTTTGAAGTGGATTTGATGTGATGATTTTGTTGTATAGTGTGGATAGTTTAGATGTGTTTGTTTCGTTTAAGTTGAGTGATGAGTAATTAGGTTGATGCTATAAGGGTTGTTTGGTAGGTATATTGTATGATGATTTGTATTTTTTTGTTGAAAAAAAATTTTTTTTTTGAGTAAATGTTTATGGTGATGATGCTTAATAAAGATTATGATTGTGCTTCCTTTTTTTTCGGTGATTAATTATTTATTAGCTTTCAAATAAATGAAATCAAACAAAAAGGAAAATAAACCAAAACATTCAATTAAGATAAATGAAAAAAAAATAAAGTGAAAAAAAAATCAAATAAATAAAAAAAACAATATTTATTTGCAATATTTTATTTTACTTTTCGTACTCTTATTCCATTTTATTTTACTTAAATTATTCTTTTTAGTTATTATACTTACACTTTTATTGTGCTCGTTGATTATGTTTTATTATTACTGATCATTGAAGTTAAATGACAAGTCAAGCCAAGTCAACGGTAAGTTAAGTCAGTGACAAGTCAAGTTTGATCAGTAAACCATTTGTAATACTATTTTTAACGGTTCAAAAAAGCTATATATTGTAATATGATATCGACTACATATGATATGATTTTGATAATACTGTCGAGGATGATGAAGATGATTTTAGCTTATGTAACGTACTTTTTTTAGACAAAACCTTTCCGAATACAATCAAACAAGTTTAACTACTCAAAACAATCAAATTTTCCAACAAACCAATCCATTTTACGAGCACAAAACTTATCGCTTAACATTTATAATTGACAAAAAAAATCTAAACTATCAAAGTACAATATACTTACATCATTTTCATTTTCATCATATGCTAATATAACAAAACATATCATATAATATATCACTCAACTTAATAATTGCACCTAAAAAATTACTCAAAGTTGACCATCCCTGCAACTCTAAATCCCATCCCACCAACTCGAGTTGCCGCCCATTAGGTGTAGCACCCATCCCACTAAACTTAACCCCCCGAAGGCCGCTTTTCACCCTCCCCCCTCCGTGTTGCCATGCAGATCCGCCGCTTGGCAACAGTGAATGAAGTGCACCAATACGTGCACCTGGTGCAAATGCATAGGTGCATGCGCATGTGCGTTCGCCATTGCATGTCCGTATGAGGGGTCGTTCGATGTTCATTGTCGAGTGATGGATTGGGGAATATAATTATGACCTAACTTCGATTATCGCGAAATATTCACCTTTTATATGTAAGGGTATTTATTTTCGTTTTGAGATTGAAATTTAACGTATTCGAAATAAGTTTTGATTGATAAAAAATAAAAATCTGAAACCGAACGAGTCGAGTATTCGAACACGACAAACATACGGACGAGCGAACAAACACATACGCGAAAAATCAATAAAACATCAAACCGAACACATATCTTATCGCTTTCTAAATTTACGTATAGGATCAATACCCAATAAATGTAGTCGGCGTGTGTGAAGGTGAAAATGGCACTTGCGGTAAAGGTTTTGATAGCAAGAAAATAGTATCGGAGAAGAAAAACGAATTTTAAGGTATCCTTTATTATTATTGTATTATTGATAGTCGAAAAGCCTTTTTATTATCATCAGAAGTCATCATATTTTCAAGTAATGATAAAAAAAAATCAAAAGAATATTTGAAATTATACAAATACTTCAGCTAATTTTGTTGTAACGTATCAAAAAGTGAGACGTTGTGAGAACAAAACGTGAATAGAAAACATTTTTTTGTCTTCAATATAATATTAGAAAGGAACCACGTTCTTTATTTATTTTTAATTTGTAGATTGACTTTTTAAATATTTATTTTAAATACTTATTTTTTGCCCTTAAACGATATGCTGTCGATAAGAGATTTATAATAATATTTATTGAAATATTGAACTTATTAGATGTCATTGTTAAATGAAAATAATTCTTGTCACATTTAATTGAATCGGCAACTCAAAATTGAAGTATATATGATCGAAATTACTATTTGAGATATGATTTGCAACCCTGCAAATGCAATGTATTATGTAGAGAGGTATAGAGAGAGATTTTCCGGTGTTTCTACCCTAGTGATAAGGACTTGGATGTACATATGCGTTTAGGTGCATTCGAACAAAGGGCTTTCAGCACTGCTAATGCAACTGCGGGTACAGTCATATGGGTAATGCACGTTGCGGTCATTTCGAATATAATACAGATTATAGATAGGAAATGTTCTATTGTATAATATATCAAGAAGATTAAAAAAATATTTTGATTCCGATGTAAGAGGGTTGTCGTTATCTGAATGCTTTGTTTTTTGTATTAGAGTGGAAATTCATGGTGAATGTATCTTATAAAATAGGGAAAGAAACAAGAAAACGATTTTTGGGGTACTTATTTTGAGAATCGTTATTATTAGTTTGGTCAATAAAGACAAAAAAATGGTCAAATTGTCTAAAAACTACAGGAAACTTTTTAGAGCGAGAATAATTTTTTTAAAGCGAATTATCTCAATAACGATCTCTCTTACGAATAAAAGTTATTTTATCTTTTCTGTAAATGTCTTTAAGCCACAAATTTGTTTTACATTATATTTTTGCAAATGTGATAGTTAACGAGATATTCGTTAAAAACTATTATCGGCCCCTTTGACCTCCCGCAAAATCTTATTCAAATCTCAAATCGATATGGACTTTTTACATTTTGCTTAAAGAACTACAATATAAAGCTTCTTTCCAAAATCTAACTATTCTGTAGTTTTTCGGAAGAAAATATCTCTATTGATTGGACTATGTATATGTATTTCTATGTACCTACAATCGATTTTATACGATGGAAAAAAAATTGATCTTACTCAAATTGCTCAAGTCGGAGTTGAAGTCGAATTCAGAATCAGAGTGTGAGTCGGAGTCGAAGCAAAAGTCAGCTTTTAAACTAAAATAAAATGTTAAAGTAAAGTAAAATTTTACCTCTGACTTGTGAGATATCAGGGTAAAACTCCATAGTGAGTGTAAATGTGATTACGAGAATACATTTCGGCCCTGTGATAATTAGGTAACAAGTAAATCAACAATTTTTATGGATTACTCTGTAACAATATAATAATATTGTGTTCCAATAAATCTTATTTCAAATATGAATAAAATACATAAGAAACTGATTCACAATTTAAAAGAAAGTTAACTAAACGATAAAAATTCCCGCGCAAGTGGCCCCTACTTTTTATATAGCGGTTTTAGTTATTTTTCTCAAATTTTGCTGTAATTCGAGGACAATTAGTATCCTTTTTTGGAATTATCGAAGAATCGATGTTTTCAAACACATTCTATACAAAATATTCGTATTTTATCGTTAAATTAAAATATATATATATAAATCGACGAATCCGTGATTAATCGTGTTAATCACAGATCGCGCAGATCGCGCCCACAAGTTTGACATTTCATTTGTTCGATTATTTCGATGAAATTATTATTCTTCTCAAAAATATGAATCGATCCAAGAATCATATAATAAGACAAACCACCCATAAAATAAATCACAATAGTGAAAAAATGTCGGAAACATTAATATTTTGATTTTATCAATTGGCAGCTGTTAAAAAAGGCTCACACGAAACACATGCGTATGAGCTCATAAACAAACATTTATTCCGAAATGTGCTCATCGAAATCGTTTTATAACGAAAATAAATAACTTTACCAATATTTTAATATTATAATTATTACGTTTTGAAATTACAATTAAAATTTCGAAATTTATAAGTGACCCCCGATGTTTGTACATTTCGACAATGTTGGACAAGTTTTCTCTATATTAATAAGAGTATGCACCAATGATTTTTATTTCAAACACGAATAAAATCTAAAACTGATTAAATATTAAAAAAATAAATTAAATAAAAAATAATTATTGTATCACGGATGAAGACTCGCTACAAATGCGACGTTGCCGCTTCCATTTTCTACCGATCTGTAGCCTAGCAATTTTGTTAGGGAATTGTTCAGTCGTCCGCTCGCCTTGAGCGAGTGTGCGCGTGTGCAAGTACGTTCAAGGTCCCGCGTACAATATTTTCGGAATAAAATGGCAACGTCGCAAAACAAAATATCGATTGAAAAGTTAATATCAGAAGTTGAAAAGAGACCGGTTTTGTATCTTGCGTCGGATGACAGATCTGGAAAAAATTTAGCTTGGCGCGATTTGTTCCAAGAATTTTATCCCAATTGGAAAACGTTCAGTGAAAGCGAAACTATTGTGAAACGTATGTATATAAAAATGAATTTGATATAATAAATGTATTTTGAATATTTTATCGATTTTACAGTTAAAGACTTGCAAACGAGGTGGAAAAGCGCAAAATATGCTTACTTCAGGAATAAAAAGTCGTTGGAGTTGCATGGAAAATTCGGAATCAAGAGACACAAGTATTTATACTATGAAAATCTTAGGTTTCTCGAAGATATGGTAAATTTTAATGTTGTCGACTTGACTAATGCATATGGCCAAGATGAAGAAGAAGAAGAAGAAGAAGAAGAAGAAATCCATACACAAGATCAAAATAAAAGAAGAGAATTGCCGTCTACATCTTCAGATGAAAGGATGTCAATGAATGTTGAAGTATTGGAAATTGAAAAACCAGATCCGATAGAAAATAGACCAATAGAAAATAGACCGATAGAAAAGAGACCAATAGAAAAATCGCAAGCAAAGGACGAAATAGAAGAATTTGCCGAAGATAGATATTTTTTGATGTCGGCTATGCACTATTTAAAAAAATTTACACCCGAAGAAAAGATTGACATTAAAATAGAAATATTGAGAATGATTCAAGAAAAGTTGCGTGAAAAAAGTAAAAATCAACAAACTTCCAGAATTTAAGAATTTGTATAAAATGGAAAAAAATTGCGACCAGTACTCAAATCGAATAGTATTATGTATTTATTATAATAATATTTTACATATTATATTTGTAATATATTGAATAAGGAAATTGTACGAAATTTTCAGACTTCATTTAGAAATATCTGAAATTTATAAAAAAAATACATGTGAAACTCATATTTGTATATTGGAATTCGAACATATTCAAAGTTTATATAGGCATTTGATTTTTATATTGCTTCATTAAAAAAAACTTGAAACTATTAAACATATTGTTTTTATTGATTCATAAAAATAAGTATGGAAATATATTATTTTATAATTTTAAATAGAAATATTGAGCCTTATACACTTTTAAAATACAAAACCTACATACAATAAAATATGTTTTTAGCTGACAATTAAAACAAATCCCAATTTTATTCATTTTAGAATATTAACACAAATTTCATGCGATTAAAAAAAATCGTTTGATTAATATTTTCAAAATAGTAGTGCAAACAACATTTAGGTAATTGATAGAATAGAGAAATATACGAAAAAATTTTCGGATAAAAATCTAGTTTTGTCAACTTTAAAATTAGTGCTATAAAAATAGTATGAAATTTCAAAATAGTATTGTAATTGCAAAAAAAAATCTAAATATCACCACTTGTCAAATTGATCATAAAAAATTAAACAAGAATATCCATAAGCATTTTTTTAACTATGACATTTTGAATTTCATACCATAATAAATATTAAAAAATTGACAAACTTTATCAAAAACATAATTTTAGTGTTTTTTATGAAAAATGGATAAAAAATCAAGTTTTATCGCCTTTTCAATTGATAGATACTCCTGGCATAAATTTCTTCAGTACTATCGAAATTTAAATTCTCTATGTTTACCTATTCTGACGTACATAATAAATATTGATACAATGATACTACAACAATATTCAACACGATATAGATATTTTATTATTCCAATAAATCGTTCATAGTAACAATAAAATAAAATAATTTAATTACAATAATTACAAATTATCAAATCACAGATCTAGAATCGCAGAAAATGCGACGTTGCCGTCGCCTCCTTACAAAAGTGAAGCGCAGCGATTTTGTTTAGCAACCCTTCAGTAATCTGTTCGCTTTGAACGCGTGCACAAGTGTTTTTTCAAGCTTTTTATTATTAATATTTTATACATGGTTTGCTATAAAATGGCAGCAGAAAAAAACAATATATCAATTACAGATTTGATATTGAAAGTTGAAAAAAGACCGATTTTGCACCTTTCGTGGACGGACAAATCCGAAAGACAATCAGCATGGCGCGAAATATTCCAAGAATTGTATCCCGATTGGAAGACATTCACTCCTATCGAAACTAACATAAGATGTATGTAATTAGTAACTTTCATTACAATATATAGGTGTCTCAAAATAGACGACAGAAGTAATTTTGATAAAAAAACATAGATTTTTAATTAAAAATTGTAATTTTTTTATTGATTCACACAGTATACAGTATAGGGTTACGTGTGGAATAGCATATCAGGTAAATGGCTTTACTGGCATATACGCATTTTTTCGTTGAAATTTTCCACGACTTTCTCGCGTAAATGTAGCTGAATTTCATTGATATAGCGCTCAATTTCCTCATTCAAGGTGTGGGGTATCGTGAGCTTGTTGGCATAAACCTTAGACTTCAAAAACTCCCTAGAGAAATTTAAGAAACTCCCAAAAGAAAAGAAAATAAACTCCCTAAGAAGCAATTCAATCATTGCATGATTAATATCCTAGTCGTGTAATTTCCCGTTTTGGTGATTAGAATTGGCCGGATCATGCGATTTAACGCCTTTGGTGGTTCTTGAAGTTTAAGGTTTATGCCAACAAGCCCATGATCACCCACACCTTGAAGGAGGAAATTTAGCACTATATCAACAAAATTCAGCAACATGTATGGAAAAATTGATGGAAAATTTCAACAAAAAAATGCGTATATGCTAGTAAAGCCATTTACCTGATATGCTATTCCACACGTAACCCTATACTGTATACTGTATGAATCAATAAAAAAATTACAATTTTTAATTAGAAATCTGTGTTTTCTATCAAAACTACATCTTGCGTGAATTTTGGGACACCTATTTAATACAAAATTTGAACATTTTATCGATTTTACAGTAAAAGACATACAAGCGAAGTGGACGAGAGTGAAATATATTTACACCAAAAGTAAAAGGGCGCAAGAGAAATATGGAATCAAAACTTATAGATACGTGCACGCTGAAAAACTTAAGTTTCTCGATCATTTGAATGATTATGATATCATAGACTTGACTGATGTAGATAACCAAGATGAAGGACAACTCGATGCACATGGTCAAAATGAAAATGGAGAATTCCGGACTTTGGCTGTAGACGAAGGAACGTTTATGAATGTTGAAGTGTCGGATATTGAAAAGCCTGATCCGATAATGGGAAGATCGCAAGTGGAAGATGAAATGGAAGAAATTGGCGAAGATAAACATTTTTTGATGTCGACTATGCACTATTTGAATAAATTTACAACCGATGAAAAAATTAATATAAAAATAGAAATATTAAAAATGATTCAAGAAAAGTTGCGTGAAAAAAATAAAAACAAATAGACTTCCGGATTTGTATAAAATGTAAAAACATTGCGACTAATACTCATAAAATAATTGAATAGTATTACATAAGTACTTACTTATTATAATACTAAATAAATATACTAATGTCTACATGTAAAACAAATTGAATATGGATATTTCACATGTTTTTAAATTTTTTATTTATAGGTGTTTAAAAAAAACTAAAATATTTATGAAACACTCATTATGCCTTATATTATGTATGTGATTGTTTTACTGATTTAATAGACAATTAAAAACGTTAAAATTGTTCTATGTATACGAATATGTTATGTAGTTTCCAGTTTTTTTTTTAAATAAAATACTCATGTTGTTTTATATTTATCAATGTGAATATTAAATATTATTTATCTTTAAAATACAATATAAGAGTATAAAATTTTTTTTTTTTACCAACAACTCATATATTTTTATTTTTTTCCATTTATTCGAATAAATAATAAAAAGCTTGAAAAAGAAGCGTATTTTATTTCAAAATAGTATTGTAATTGCAAAAAAAAATCTAAATATCACCACTTGTCAAATTGATCACATAATATTAAGCAAGAATATTCATAAACAATTTTTTTTTACTATTATTCATTTCAAATTTCATACCGTAGTAAATCTTAAAAATTTAACAAACTTAATCAAAAACATAATTTTAACAATTGATCAAATGTAAAAATGTGAAAAATTTTCGAATTAAAATCAAGTTTTGTATTCTTTGTAATCGATACTTCTGGCATCGATATATCCAGTACTTACAAAATCTGAATTGTCTAATTGACGATTTTGATTTGTAAAATGACGAATTTGATTTATAAAACGACGAATTTGATTTGTAAAACGACGAATTTGAAGTATAAAAACTGTATTGATTTCTCAACTATGGTGACACATGATATTTGTAATAATAAATAATTAGAAATTGATGGTTTACAAATCAGCTTTCCAAAGGTAAACACTTAATTATTATGATAACTATATTAATTACATTTCTTAATCATATCGAAATATAGAAAGTGAAGGTAACGTAACTCATGTTGTGAAATATTTAAATTGGGCGTGAGGCACCCTAATGCTTATACGAGGTCTGTACAAAAAGTATTGCAAGTTTTGTGTTTTTTCAAAAATTATTTATTTATTCATGAAAATCTATTTTGTCCCCTTCAAAGTAATCCCCACCAGATATTATACACTTGTGCCAACGTTTTTTCCAATCCTCGAAGCACTTCAAAAAATCATTTTTTGTGATCTTGTTTAGCTCCTCCTTCGATGCCGTCCTTATCTCTTCAATCGTAGCGTATCGTCGTCCTTTCATGGGCCTCTTCAGTTTTGGGAACAAGAAAAAGTCACAGGGGACCAGATCTGGGGAATACGGTGGCTGCGGCATTATTAGTGTGTTGTTTTTGGCCAAAAATTCGTCCACAAGCAACGATGTGTGAGCAGGGGCGTTATCATGGTGCAAAAGTCAATTTTTGTTTCTGGCGGATTGCTTCGCGCAAATTGCGCATAACTTGCAGGTAATATTCCTTATTGATCGTTCTACCCTGTAGCAAGAACTCGTGATGCACCACACCCCTGCAATCGAAGAAAACTGTATGCAAAACCTTCACATTCACCGAAATTGGCGTGCTTTTTTCGGTCTTGGCTCGTGCGGCAGCTTCCATTGGGATGATTGAGCTTTGGTTTCCACTTCATAACCATAAATCCATAATTCTTCACCAGTTATGACGCTCTGGAGCAAATTTGGGTCATCGCTGACAGAGTCCAACAGCCCTGAGCAATGTTTTTGCGATACTGTTTTTGGTCGAAATTGAGCAATTTTGGTACGAAAATCGAAGACGGGCCAAAACACGTACAAGAAAAGCAGCTGTCAAAAATTAACTGAACATTCAAAATAGCCGAACTTGTCGGTATAAGTTAGAGACATGAGTGCCAATATAACGCCACAAAAAAATTGAAAATCGAATATACGTAACCCTCGGAAATTCAAAACTTGCGATACTTTTTGGACAGACCTCGTATAGCGACATTTTCGGTAAGTTCTAGTCGCGAAATGTGTAAATTTTGTAAATATTTTACTGAATTCTTCGGTTCTTCCATTTTTAAAAGAAAAAAATCTTAATAGATATATTTAAATAAAAATAACGAGGAAAAGTCAAACAGGAGTAAACACATAGACTATCAGAAGGATACAAAAGTTTGCTGTTATCAAAATGAAAACGACTCACGATGTGATGAGAGATCGTCGGCCTTACACAATCGATTCTCAGCCGAAAGTTGACACTAGAAAGACCAACGGAAACGTATAAAAAAACAAATAAAGTTTAATCAATTGCGTTTCCGCAAATCAGAATCAGCTGATTGTGAGATCATGCGAGCCAAGCGCGCGAAATCTCAGATTTTATAAATTGACAGGTCAAACGACGGTGGCGTCGCATAGTGGCAGGATCTGAACCACCTGCAGCCCGAAAAGAGAATAAATACCAAGGCTGTCGACTCCGACTAAAAAAAAAGTTTATTTTTATCAGGTTTTTTTCTACCTCTTCTATTAATGTGTATTAAATCAAATATCAACTAAACAATCCGGCAAATAGCCAAAATTTTCATGTTATTCATGTTATAGGCATAAAAATACGAGTTTAAACATTATTAATCAGGGCTGTGGAGTCGTTAAAAAAAACACGACTCCGACTCCGACTCCAATTTCGAATTTTTCCAACAACACGACTCCGACTCTGACTCCGACTCCGAGTCCGATTCCGAGTCCGAGTCCGAGTCCGAGTCCGAGTCCGAGTCCGAGTCCGAGTCCGAGTCCGAGTACGAGTCCGAGTACGACTCCGACTCCGAGTCCGAGTCCGACTCCGAGTCCGACTCCGAAATGTAGTTCAACTGTATAAAAACTGTAGTTCAGTCGTCTGTTTGCCTTGAACGAGAGTGGACATGTGCATTCAGTACTCGGTGCATTGCTGGCAATAAAATGGCAACGCCGCAAAGCGAAATATCCATAACAAAGTTGATATCGGAAGTTCAAAAAAGACCAGTTTTGTATATTCCGTCAGAAGACAAACGCGGAAAAAATTCGGCATGGCATGAAGTGTTTCAAGAATTTTATCCCAATTGGAAAACGTTCAGTGCTACCGAAATTAATGTAAAATGTATGTATATACTAATTTTAATCACAATATATATATATATAATACAAAACGTATTTTGAATATTTTATCAATTTTACAGTTAACGACTTACTCTGGAAGTGGGATAAAGTGATGTATGCTTACAGAATGATAAAGGCAAAACGTCCAATCCACGAAAACGTATGTTTCAACTCAGAAAATCTCAAGTATCTCGATAACATGATGAATTATAATGTAAATCGTCGAGATGGGATAAGAGAATTCCGTGAATATGGTCGAAATGAAAAAGGAGAATGCTCAACATCGTGTTCACATGAAAGCACGTTTATGAATGTTGAAGTGTTCGAAATTGAAAAACCAGATCCGATAGAAAATAGACCAATAGAAAAATCGCAAGCAAAGGATGAAACGAAAGTAATTGGCGAAGATAAACACTTTTTGATCTCGACAATGTACTATTTGAATAAATTTACACTCGATGAAAGGATTAATATTGAAAAAGAAATATTAGAAATGATGCAAAAAAAGTTGCGTGAAAAAATCAAAAACCCATCGACTTCCCTGATTTAAGGATTAGTATTAAATAGAAAAAAATACGATTTGTACTCATAAAATAATAGAATAATATGACATACTCTCAATAATAATAGTAACATTTATATGTATTATATAACAAATTAGATGAGTATATTTATTTTAAATATGTCTAAAAACTATAAATATATTAATGAACTTTATATGAAACTCGTTATATGTCTAGTTAATATGTTAATATTATGCGTTATTTTCCATTCAAATACAATATCAATGTACAAAAATTGTTTTTTTTTTTCTATCAAATCAAATTCTTATTTTTTTCTTCTATATAATATAACAATAATAATATAATAATTAGGGCTTACAATTTACCGCCAAATTTCGATTACCGGTAAACGGAAAATAATCCTTCCCGTTACCTGATTAAAGTATAACTTAGGGTTGCCAGGCGTCCCGATTAACCGGGGCTGTCACCGGTTTTCAGCCTCGTATCCCAGTGTCCCGAGCGAACCTCTCGGGATGCCCAAAAGTCCCGATTTTCAAATTTTTCTATTATGAACACTTTTTAATCATTTTTGTCTATCGTACATATAGATAAAGTTTGTGCACTGGGACGGATCCAGCGAGGGGGGGCTGTAGGGGCAATCCCTCGGGCGGATCATGGCAAAATTTCAAAATTCGTGCGTTTTCGACAATAAAATTATTATCGACCATAAAAATGTTATTTTGCAAAATAAACGCAAAAAATGCATTTTCGAATAAAAAAACATTTGATATTGTCACTGATTTTCCGAAAAAGATGGAAAAACTGCTATATTTGTATTTGAAAAAAATAAACAAATCTATTGGCTGTATAAAAGTGAGGTGACTAATTCAACTGTACTTGCTATTGTGAATGTTTTGGGTAAAATGGCTAGTTGAAATATATATCGAAGGGGGGTGTCCCGGTTTGACTTGCAAGAAATCTGGCAACCCTAGTATAACTGTATGTCTACTTCTACTAAAAACAGTATCCTTGATTGAAACCTAAATATTTTCAATACGTTATATATGAATAATGTCATATAAATCCATACATATATTTTTCATGATGCGACTTTCGGCGCTGAAACTAGAATAAATGATTACTATCCCCCCCAGGTTCACAAAACCATACATTCATAAAAGCGCCCTTTCAAATTTTTTTCCGCAATGTCTGTATTTGCCCTTAATTCGCGATAAAATAGTTTCCGGTAATTTTTTCAATTTACCTTAATTACCGATGGTACATTTTTGGCTATTTACTGATAAACCGGTTAACCGGTAATGCAAGCCCTAATATTAACACGTCCTTTTATTCAAATAAATAAAATCGTATAATATTTTCAAAATTGTATTGCAATTACAAAAAAAATCTGAATATTTATTCGTCAAATAGATCATAATGATATAAACAAAAATGTCCATAAATTTTTTTTTAACTATCATTCATTTCAAATTTCACACCACAGTAAATATTAAATATTTAACAAACTTTATTACAAACATAATTTTAATAATTAATAAATATAAAAAATTTTCGAAAGAAAAATCAAGTTTCGTCGCCTTTTTAATTGATACTTATACCTCGATTTATCCAGCAATATCAAAATTTAAATTTTCTATATTGACCTATTCTAACGTACATAATAAATCTTGTGAAACGTTCAACACGATACAGATATTTTTATCATTCAATAATTCGTTCATTGCAACTATTAAAAAAGATAAATTTAATTATAATCATTGCAAATTATCGACTCGCAGATCTAGATTCGCTGAAAATGCGACGTTGCCGTCGCAACCGTCGGCCCAATTGCAACGCAGCAATTTTACCAAGCAACAGTACAGTCGTCTGCTCGCCTTGAATGAGTACACAGGTGTTCGCATTGTTTGCAATAAAATGGCAACACCGCAAAGCGAAATACCGATTTTAAAGTTGATATCGGAAATTCGAAAACGACCGATTTTGCATCGTAAATCGGATGACATATTCGGAACAGCATCAGCATGGTGCGGTGTGTTTCAAGAACTACATCCCGATTGGGAAACGTTCAGGGCTACCCAAATGTCTGTAAAACGTATGTAAATAGTACAAATCATTTTTTTTTTAAATATATGTTATCGAAATGATCCGGGCCGCGAAATAAGCAAAAATTTTGACTCAACATCGAATTCGTAGTGATATCTATTGTGAAATGGCCTGTATTTAATTGATCAGTAAAAAAATACTATTTTGATCAGTAAAAACAAAGTATATGGTTGTTATTCGGTTCTATGCACGTGGAAACCTGTTTGAACTTGTTGGATCAAGTCTCAATGTAGTTACACGTAGTAGTAAGCTAACCTAACCTAACCTAACTGATAATTTAACAATTTTTTACTGATCACTTTAGTTATTATTAACCAGCCAAATAATTAGTTGCCTTGTGAAATTATGAAAAATTTTGTCTGTCGAAATGATCGCTGTTGGTCTCATATAATAGGATTAGTAAAAATGATTCTCGTTTTTTAAATGAAAGATTTGAATTCTCATATTTTTAATAATACTTCACAAAATATAGTTTCCATTATTGGAAATAACCTTCCTCCACCTATCTGGCAACATTATAATGCCCTTCTCATAAAATTTTGCCTGTTTTGAGGCAAAACACTCGTCCAGTCCGTTTTTGACTTTTTTGTCAACAAAAAAAGACGTTATTTTCCGGTACCCTTATTAGAACATCGAGAAAGAGTCGCGTCTGTGAGACCAGTGTTGCAATGTGGTACAAAGGGTCGTTTAGAAGCATGTTTACATAGTATGTATGATTTGGACTGGCTAGATATCAATGGGCATGGATTAGTTTGAATTACAAATGATATCACTAAAATGCTTCGGTGATATAATATTGTAAGTGTCTCCATCGGTCCAATACGGACTGAGAAAAGAGTTTGAGCAAGGAAATCAGTCATAGTATATATTATATTTCAATAAAATAAGAAGTGACGTATTGTTAAAGCAGAAATTTGATGTGAGCCTAACTTCAAATTTCACTTGCAAACGTCATTGTTAACATAGTTGTAAATTGGCTTCGTTTGGATGTTACCATCGTGGTACATTATATCTCTGCTTCTTAACGTCCTTTTGAACTCACATTGCGACGCTCTGGTCTCACCAATGCGACTCTTTCCCGATGTCTTGTATGAGATCGAAAACGAGACATTTCGACAGGTGACGTTTTTCGTAATTTTACAATACTTCGACTTCGATGACGAGACAAATTTTTGCTTGTTTCGCGGCCTGGATCATTTCCATAATATTTACACGACATATTTTAAACATTTTATCGATTTTACAGTTCAAGACTTACAGTCGTTATGGGATAGATTGAAAAATACTTACAAAATGATTAAAAAAAATATGTCGCAATTGCATGGAAAATATAATTTTATGGCACACGAATATTTGTACTATGAAAATCTAAAGTTTCTCGACGAAGTACCGAAGAAAAATTTGTGCACGACTAATGAAGAACGACTCATTATTCGTGGTCAAAATGAAGAAGGAGAATGCTCGACATCATCTTCAAATGAAAGGATTTTTATGGATGTTGAAGTGTTGGAAATAGAAATACCGGATCCGGTTATAGAAAAATCGCACGTAGAGGACGAAATGAAAGAAATGCGCGAAGATGAATATTTTTTTATGTCGGCCATGGACTGTTTGAATAAGTTTACAACCGATGAAAAGATTAGCATTAAAATCGAAATACTTAGAATCATTCAAAATAAGTTGCGTGAAAAAGACCAGCAGACTTCTCTAATTTAAGGGGTTAACAATATAAACTAAAATATTTATAATCAAATTTATATAAAACTCATACTTATTATATTCCTTGTAAATATGTAAATATTCCATGTTATTTACTTTTAATATACAATATCAACGTACAAAAATCCTTTTATTTTTTTTCCTTTTATATAATGTCAATACATCCTTTTATTCGAATAAAAACCATCGCATATTTTCAAAATTGTATTGCAATTGCAAAATAAATCTGAATATTTATTTGTCAAATAGATCTCAAAGAATTAAACAAAAATAGTAGATGAATTTTGGGACACCTATATAATGTGACTTTTGCTGAAGCTAGAATAAATTATTACTACCCCCCTATGGATTTTAAAAACAATTTTTTTAAATGTTTTCCTTCTTTGACCATAACAGTTGGCAACCCTACTCACAGATATTTGTTGAAAATGCGACGTTGCCGTCGCCTCTGTCACCCAATTGCAACGCAGCAACTTAACCGGGCGACCGCACGCCTTGCATGTGTGCACAAGTGTTTTAAACGTTTTGTGCATTGTCTGCAATATAATGGCAGCCAAACAAGGCATATCGATTATGAAGTTGATATCGTTAGTCGAAAAAAGAGTGCTTTTGTATACTATGTTGGATGACGCACGATTCAAAACTGTGAGAGAGTTAGCATGGGGTATTGTGTTTCGTGAATTGTATCCCGATTGGAAAACGTTACGAGCTAACGAAATTGCCGAAAAACGTATGTAAATAATATAAATAAATTTTTATTGTATATGTATAGTCCGAGAGTATAGGCCGGCCGTCCACATAAGTACATACAAATCTTCATTTTCATTGAGCTTTATGTACAACGATTTAGGGCTCATGTGCTTACGACGTTTTGGTTTTTGGACGTCGTGTCGGTGAGCATATAGATGTATTGGTGTACCATTTTGACAGTTGTTACGCGTTGAGATAGTAATACTTGCTTCTGTTGTTCCTGACAGTTTTTCATTATTGAAACATTGACTATGTTGTTTCTGGCGTTTTTTCATTATCATTAGTAATTTTAAACGTGACTTCATCGATCGTATGAAATGTGAAACTTACGAATACAATTCGAACGTCTAATGTTGTTCCAGACGTGCCAACCTCATAATTAACCTAAAACTGAACGTAGGGGTTGGGCCAAATGCCGCATTTCTGTCAGGGAAATCTAAACGCACTTATTTAATGCCGCATATCTCAAAAGTGAACGTATTTATTATTAATCGCGTGTTTAGGTTAGGTTAGGTTAGCGTTTTTTTGCGTCACATTTACTGAACGCATCTTATTCAATCAGGTATTCAGGTATAGTTAGAAACAAATAGATCGCGAAATACGTATTTTCAGAGCAAAAAAAAAACGTTAAAACGAATTGTGTGATTTTGACAGAGGCTAATTTGCCGGGCGAAAAGGCACTCACTAACGGAGTTTTAAAAGCTGCTTATACCAGAACGTCACATAAACGTGTAACTACGGATCGGAATATGAGCGTTAAATCCTATGTTATAAAGTGTAATTCCGCATAAAACTTATTTCTTGCTCGATTCGAATGATCAGACGGCCGGACTGTACGCACGGACTATAACATAATATATATGTTCTATACAATATATATATATATATATATATGTTCATTTTCCAGTTCAGGCAATCTATTACGTTAGAATCTGCGTATAAAAAATATTATGCTTTATGACAAAGGATTTAACTAATATTTAAACCCGTGAATATGCGTCTATGTAACGTTCTTGATTTGAAACACAGCATTATAATGAGCCTTAAATTGTATATATGTATAAAAAAATATTTACTTTCATTGAGCTTTATGTGCTACGATTTAAGACTCGTTACAATTCTACTTTTTAAATGCAGCTCAAATCCAAAACGATGCATAAACGCAAATTCACGTATATAAAAGTGAGCGTTAAATTCTATGTCATAGAGCGTAATATCGCATAATATTAGATTCTAACGTTAGCGATTGCCTATAACATATACAAAGCACATTTTAATCATTTTATCTATTTTACAATACACAATCAATCGACATACAATCGGTATGGGAAAGATTGAAAAGTGCTTACTACGAAAATAAAGCCATGGTGTCGCAGTTGCGTGGAGAACATATGTAGATCTATGGCACGCGAACATTTGTACTTTGAAGAGCTTGATTTTCTCGACGAGGTGTCGAAAGTAGAAACGCCGGATCCGATAGTAAAAAAATTGGAAGTAAAGGACGAAATGGAAGAAATTCGCCAAGATAAATGTTTTTTGATATCGGCTATGGATTATATGAATAAATTTACCCCCGATGAAAAGGATAACATTAAATTGGAAATATTTAGAATACTTCAAAATAAGTTGCGCGAAAAAAACCAGCAGACTTCGATAATTTAAAGTTTTGTAAAATACTTGTGTCTGTATGTATTATTTAATATATTGGATAAGGAAATGTTACGACATTTTCAAACTTCATTTAAAAATGTCCAAAAAAATCTGAAAATATTCATCTCAACCTTATACATATAGAATGTGATTTTTATACTTGTCTAATAAATAAGAAAACTATATTATATTTTATTGCTTTTTAAATACAATATAAAATAATGCTTAAAAATATACATGTCATTTTATATTTACCTAAATAAATCTTGTTAACTATGGTAACATTTGACCCGATATGTGTATATTTTTATTATTTTAATAAATTTTTTGATATAAATATAGATTTTAATTCAAATTATATATTCCATAACATTCAACCGAATATACACCCATCAACCAATCAACTAAACCACATAAACGAAAACAGTATTTATTTATTAATAAAAGTATTCCATGACGGCAACGTCGCACGACGCCATATTACGCGCGAACGATTTTGTGACCAGTGCTGCTCAACAATTTAGTCGAGCGACGTAGGTCGTCGGAGAAGGTATTGTGTTGCTTTTCGCTCGTTATATAACATAATACGACGTTATATACAGGCTTGTCCAAAATTTCAGTATTCGGGGGCCACTTACAAATTTCAAATCTCAAAATTTAAATTTTTTTAAATTCAAAACGTAATAAGTATTAAAATATTAATAAAGTTATTTATTTCCTTTATAAAACTATTTCGATGAGTATATTTCGGAATAAATGCTGTTTGTTATGTTTGTTTTTGTGTGAAAAGTGGGGGCCACTTTGGCACCGTAGTGGCCCTTTGGACAAGCCTGTATATATAGCATAACAGGTTTGTCCGACGTTTCGGCGTGCGAGCGCCATATGACCGGAATGTAAACATTGGGGGACACTTACGAATTTCAATTGTTGTAAATTCAAAACATAAGTATTAAAATATTGGTAAAATTATGTATCTTCATTGTAAAACTATTCGATGAGTGCATTTCGGAATAAATGTTGTTTGTTTATGGGTGCATATGCATGTGTTTTGTGTGAGTCATTTTTTGACAGTTGCCAATAGATAAGATCGCGAAATATTGACTTGTTTTGTTTCCGATATTTTTTCAGTGTCGTAATTTATTTTATGGGTTTGTCTTATAATATGGTTCTTGGATCGATTTGTCGTAATATTTTAAAGAATAATAATTTCATCGAAATAATCGAACAAACGAAATGTCAAACTTGCGGGCGCGATCTGAGCATAACACGATCAATCACGGGCATCGTTGATTTAATTTAATTTTTTTTTTATTTAACGATAAAATACATATATTTTGATTAGAATGTGTTTGAAAAATCGATTCTTCAATAATTCGAAAAAAGAATACTAACTTTCGAATTAAAACAAAATTCGTGAAAAAGCGTAAAACACTATGTAAAATCTGGGGCCACTTTGACCCCGAGATGATCGTTTAGACAAACCTGTTGTATAATATAATAATATATTATTATATAATATTTATTTTTCTTATCCAATATATTTTTACAGGTTATTGAAATTACAATGTTTTAACAGTCACATGTCATGCAGAAAATCGACATTATATCGACCTTTCAAATAATCGCGGAGGTAAAAAATTACCCAATCTTGTTTGATGATAAATTTCCTAATTTTTCTGTTAAAAAATGCTCATATAAAGCGTGGGAGAATGTATGCGAACGGGTCTACCATAACAATTGGGACACTATGGATAAAAAAAAAAGAAAAAATTTAGGTAAACATTATTGCGTAAATATAAATAAATATAAATACTGCTGATAATTTTCTGACAATTTTCGGTTTTCGATTTGCAGTGAAATCGGTGGAGAAGAGATGGGAGAAGTTGGTTATGCGTTTCAAGCAAGAAATGTTGTTTCAAAGGAAGAAATCGTTGGGAGAAGATGTGCACATAGTCAAAGTGAGATATTTTTACCATTTTTATGACGAACTTTTGTTCTTGAAAGATTTCATAGATAAAAAAAGCTTGAAAAAATACCGAGCAGAGTATAGTAAACGGTCGAAGAGGAGTAAAGAGCAGGGAGAATTGGAAATGTTCGTTGATCGAACTTTGATAAATTCAAAAGCAGAACCTGAATCTTTTGATGACGTAGAAACTATTTCGGAAAATAATTCAGATACAGATTCATCCGATATTCCTGAAATCACATGTGAATTTTCTGCATACAAACAACGAACGCAACCTTTGCGAGAATCCGATTGTGATTCGGAAATAGAAGTAGACTGCGCATCATCAAGTGACGAGACAGATTTGCAAAAAGAATGGAAAAAAAATTATCCTAACCAGATGAACGACGATAAATTCTTCCTATTATCAATCGTGTCATTTTTAAAACAAATGACACTTATACAAAAATTAGACACTAAAATCGACATATTGAGCATATTACAAAAAAATTCGTCGCATTAAAAATGTATTATATTATATTTATATTTTCGACAATAAATGAAATTTTAATATCAAACTTTTATTTCTTATACACATTTAAAAAATATATCAAACTTTGTAGTCAAGAAAGATTTTTGAAATAAATAATTGATTTATATACTCGCAGTTTGAGAATCGCTGAATATGCGACGTTGCCGCTATTAACCGTGACTACAAAGCAGCTCGACTGAAAAGTGGAACGACTATTCAGTCTCTCTCTTGCCATGGGCGGAGGAGGGTCGTTTTTATATTGTATTTTTTTTTTATTAAAATATAATTCTCAAACATTCAGTTATGACTACCGATGTATATCCAATCGAGAAATTAATATTTGAAGTAAGAAAAAGGCCAGTTTTGTATAATTCGAAACGAGATAAATCCGGAAGGGCTGTAGCATGGATAGATATATTTCAAGTACTTTATCCTGATTGGAAAAAATTAGATGAATACGAAACCAAAGTGAAAGGTATACAAAATATTTAATATTAAGAGGTTACACCACCTTGAGATTTTTTTTGCTAGATAAATTGTTTATACTTTTATGAATATTTTAAGCTTTAATCATTTCAAAATTCAAATTATTTCTGAAGTTGTAGCAATTAGTCTGATGTAGACTCTGACGCCGTACGGTTTATTCTTTTGCATTTTCCCTGAAACTACTTTCTTCAAACTGGTGTACACGATATTTCAAAATCTAGTAATTCAATTTTGTTCAAATTTACTCCATAAATTCTTCATAATATTATCTAAAGGATGAAGGGGTATTTTTTTGATTGAGTGTCGTGTTTATAAGTTATTAATTTTTTAAACTCAAAATTTCGATAAAAATTAGAGTTTTTCTTTCAAACAACTATCATTTCTACAAAAAAAGATTTATATTTTTTTCCCTTCGTTTCACCTTAGCTATTACCTTTCTAAATAAGAATTATTTTTTTATTTTTTTACAGAGAATATTTGACAGAAAATAAGTACACCATTAGAAAAGATTTTCAAAAGAGAGTCCTACTTAATGGTTCATATCTCCGTCATTTAAACAAAAAAAATTTCGTTATTATTTCAAATTGTTCATAAACTACCTTGTATGTGTGTAAAATAAAAATTATTTTATATACTTAATAGCTGCGTCAAAAAAAAAAGTTTATTCTTATACCTATTTTGCCGAGTGCGAAACTGGTGTAACCCCTTAAACTATGTATATATGAGATATTTTTAATAATTTTATCAAATTTACAGTTTCCGAATTACAAATGAAATGGAAAAATTTGAGATGTTGCTACGCCAGGAACAAAAAATTGCTGAAAACACCGTGCAAATTCGGATATAAAAGACGCAAATATTTGTACCACGAAAATCTACATTTTCTCGACATAGCAGAAAATTCAGGATTTGAGGATAATTCCAACGATACTAGTTTAGATAGTCAAAATGATGTCGATGAATATCAATCTTTAGACGATGAAGCGACTGCTATAGAAGTAAAAGTACTAGACATCGAAGATTCGAATTCGACTGAAGAGTGTTCGAAAGTGGATAAAGAATTTCCGGATGTGTCCGGAGAAAAGTCGGATACGAAGGAAGAAGAATTTGACGAAGATAAATATTTCATGTTGTCGACTCTTCCGTATTTGAGAAAATTGTCGTCCGATCAGAAGATCGCTGCAAAAATAGAAATATTGAAAACCATTAGGGAAAGGCTGGATCACAATAGTTAAAAAGGTCATCGCTTTTAGGAATAAATAATTACGGTACAAATAAAATGTAATTTTTAGTTATTTATTAGTGTTTGTATATAAAGTCCAATTTTGCAAAAAAAAAATCAAAATATTAATTAAACGATCGATTATTTAATGTACACAAAATCGTTAAGTGTACATGCATATTCCATAATGATTGTATTTTACTTTTGATAGACAATAAAAATATTGTTGAAATTCACTGTTTTAAATACAAATCCTTTACAAAAACATTAAGCCACATCCACCGACTAATCATTCTCAATTTTTCTCCTTACATCAAATATTTACATCTAACAATGAAAGGTCATTTTATTTTTATTTTTTCAAAAATTGCTTTAAGTCCTGCTACATACAAACCTCTCGTCATTTTAATTTAAAAAAAAATCAATTTTCACTAACAAATCATTCACAATTTCCGACCAAAACAAATACACTACACAAAAGTGCACACATGTCATCGAAATTGTCCACCAAAAGTCGAGGGGGTTGCTACCCGACATTGTCCCAAACTTTTTCCATTTTTTGGACCCCGACCGCGAAATAGGGTCCAAATGTTCCCTTCTCTTTGTTCCCTTCCCGGTTTTGAGCTTTGATGCATCTTGTACCCAACAGGATCGATTCGTAATCGAATTTTTTATATATTTACCTGGACCATTTGTACATCTGGTCGTATTTTTTTTAGATTGGTCCAAGTTTTTTTAATAACCCATATTTTTTATATGAATGATTGATATTTGTTGATTAATGATTTGTGTTAGCATTGATTTTTATGCATAACGAATTTTTTTTAATGAAAGGGGATTGACGCACAATCGTAGTATGGATAAAGTGAATGTACGTCTTAATATATTGTTTAATACGTGCAGTTTCGATATTTGTTCACAAAGAGGTGTTTATACGTGTTTTTTTTTTTTCAGTGTTCTACTGGCATAAACAAAGTCGGTTAGTGCGTCTTTTCTGACGTAAAAATATAACAGAACGTGCGATAATTAAAGTCGTTCAATTAAAAATAATTCGAGATAAATTATATTTTAATAATATGTAGAATATTGTTAACTAAATTAAAAAAATTAATAAATATGAAGATTTTTCTTTGTCGTGATAAATGAATACATATCTAACATGTTATAGTAGTTTGACAAATATCAACATTTTTGTAATTATTGAATGAAAATTTTGAATGAATTTCAATTAAATTTTGATATCTGTATTCAATAGAATGTGCATCGTCAAATACATAATTCTGAATTAAATAAGTTAAGCGATAAGCGGTATGGTCAGTAGATTGATGTATTATCAACTTTAAATCATTTGATAATGATTTTTATTTATGTAGTCAATAATTGAGTCATTTTTTATCAATAAATTAAATTAAATGTTTGTAATATATCAAAATGGGAATAAAGGGTCAGTAGCTACTGGACCAGTATGTATGTATTCATTTCAGAAATTCAATAAAATTCACATGTTTTTATAACATGAAATATTCAGGGTTGTTACAGGTCATCATTTTATAACATTTCACAGAATGTTTTACAGTTTCCATCCAACAACACTTTATTCAAAACTAACCTAACCTAATCTATCCTATCCTACCTACCTACTAAAATTTATTTAATAAGACCTTGTCCTGTATTGAATAACTAACAGGTTGCTAATGATGACGATCCAACAACACTGTCAATCGACAGTTCATCTATATTGTTTTAACAATCATTCATCAATTTCATAAACAACTACTAATCATATACAATTTTAACTACTGATCATACAATCCTCAAAAACACTATCAACATCAAAAAAATCCGACACCACCAAAACCATTTCGACATCACACAAATCACACGAAGCGACAACACCACAAACTACACCCACCACCCACAAAATTCCCAACCAAAACAACAAAACCACCCACTCGATCCGATTTTCATACGAAAACAGACCGACAGAAGCCATTATCCTTCTATTAAAACGCGAACCGTTCAAAACAACAATAAAACACCGGAAATAGAAAGCTGGCGCAGATAGTGCTCGTTTTGCTGCAAAAAAGCGCATTTTACCACTTCGGTCCAGTCCAAGTGTATCTTTCCAGTACTGGAATTGTCCAGTTATCGCAGGTTTGTTTGTTGTTATTGGTGGGAAATAATGTCGGGTCTAATCGAGAGTTTTTTACGTTTCGAAGTGCAAAATGGATGTGCGATTATGCGTTAATGAGGGGTTTTTAGTTTTTATATATAGAAAGTGTTTATGGTGTTATTGTGTCTTGTAGTTTTTGATAGTGAAATGATTTTGATGGAGTTATTATATTTTGAATCGATTATTTTAATTTGTATATAGTGTTGATCATTTCTGGATATCATATGTAATCATTTTGATCTCCAAAAGATGCTCTATAACTTATAAAAAAAAGATTGAAAATGAACAAGTTTTGACTTTTTAAAACCCTTCAGTCTTTCAGTGGCCACCATTTCACTTTTTAAGTTTAAGTCGTTTATTAGAATGATTTTTGGTATTCAAATTAATCAGAATGTACCTTTTTTTATCAATACGTAATGGAAATTATGATGAGGGAAAAAAAACTATCAAACTTTTTATTTAAAGTATATTGAAAATCTCAATGGATAGTCAAATATCATCATCATAATTTAGCTTGTTTTCTGATACTGAAACGATGTTTAAAGAATTTAATATTGAAAAATGTATTATATCTTGTATCGATTGTTTATATATTCATCGTAATAGTTTAATTTAGCAATGATTGTTATTCTTATCTGATAATAAATTTAATTCTTTATTTGTATAATTTTTCAAGTTTAAATTCATCAAAATATATCCCCGAGAAAAAGATAACGTTAAAAAAACAAACTTTCGTCGAATACAAGAAAGACCTTGTCAAATTGATATAAAAGTGACGATACACATCTGTACTATTATATGTATGAATACTCGATAAAGTTAAAATTTTTAATCTCATACGATATTGTAAATATCAGAACCTTGTTATACTTACAAACTATACAAACCTATACCTAAACCTTAACCTATACCAAAACTTTACTTTACAAACTATAAAAAAGGCACTATTCTGCACTTGATACGATTCAAATATGTGACTATTTCATTATACGATTACGTAACGAAAACTCAACAACGATCGAAAGTATCAAACCCATCCACACATCATCATCGACGATGACTCCAATCGGCCACAAAAACTCTCTCATCCGCAAAATCCAAACAAAACATCGAACCAAAAACAAACACTCGAAACCTATTACGAAAAGAAACAGCCAAACAATATTTGAGATGGCAAAACTCGAGCCCACATACCCAGAGCAAACATCCTCTTTGCGCAGACACGGGCTTTTTTCAGACTTGGAAAACAAGACGATTTCCAGCGCCAGTTTTTCTAAAAGTAAAAAGTAAATCCGTCATGCAAACAGACATAAAACTGTGAGGTAATATTGTAATAATGCAGCACACTCAAAGGTCCGTCTATTTTTCGTTGAGATAACAGCGCACAAACACTCTTGTTATCTTTCGTTTTTTTTTTTTGAATTTTTTTTGTTTGTACACGGGTACGACGAACTCGTTGATTCGATTCGCTTTCGTAATGATTCATGATTCGATGCGAAAATTTAGTATTTTAAATCCAGGAATAGTTAGGTATTGCTTTTATAATCCAAATTTAACCTTATGAGGTTAAATTTGGATTAAATTTAAAATTAAATTAAATTAAATTTTATTAAATTTTACTTTTTAACCTTCAAATTTAAATTTAACCGTTAAACTTCAAATTTAACCTTTAAATATCAAATTCAACCTTCTAAACTCCAAATTCAACATTTTAAACTCCAAATTCAACCTTTTAAACTTCAAATTAAACCTTTTACAAAGCAAATTATTGAATTTGCGACGTAATTGTCGCAAATTTATTTCGTTCATATTCAATTTTTTTTTATTTCATGAAAAATATAAAAGAAACGTACATATACATAGTACCTATTTTATGATTGGTTTGTTAAAAAATGTAATTAATTTTGTATGTAAAATTACCAACTTGTGAGATTATCAAAGTCTAATTGGAGAATAGAATCTAATAGAATCTAATTTCATTGTTTACTACGACAAAATTCTTAATAATACTTTCCGATGGTTGAATTTGATTTATAAAAGGCTGAATTTAGAGTATAAAGCTGTATATGATAGCTTTTTGAATTTGATATTGGATCTATGTAGATTAGATTTTAATTAATAATTTCAAGAATCGTATTTGATTATTTTGACGATGGTTTCAATAATACTTTCCGGTGGTTGAATTCGAATTGTAAAAGGTTTAATTTGAAGTTTAAAAGGTTAAATTTGAAGTTTAAAAGTTTAAATTTGATTTGTATAATATACGGATAAATTCGGAGTGAAAAAAACCTATAAGAATACGTCACTTATATAAAAAAATTTAACAACACTCCGCAAATTCGAATCAACCCACAATTGTGATAAATCGATAAGAACAATTCACACGATTTAATAAATTTTCAAAACGAAAAAGATTTTCTAGAAATGTTTAATTATCACGAAAGCCACTTCCTTGCGCGATAATGTAATAGAACGCCGCCTTAATAATAGTGAAACTGAACAAACAAATAACAGTTACCGTATTCTTTGTTAACGTGCTGACGGTCATAAATTAAACCGAACGCAACGTTTTTGAACGTATCGATAATATTTTCATACCGCAGGTCAAATAGCTTACGTTGATAAATTAATCGTGTGTTTTAAACAAATAAGACGTATTAGAATATGCATTGTTAATTGTTATTATCAGTTTTCAACAATTGCTTATGCACTATAAATAGGTGAGAGCAATAACATTAAAATAGTACGTCTTTGTACGGATCGGTTCTTTTGCATTATTATACTTTGATATTATTATTATTATTATTATTATTATTATTATTATTATTATTATTATTATTATTATTATAAATCATTTGTAATTTGTAATTATCACTTTTTCAATAATATTGGTGGGTCTTTGTCTTTTGAATGGTTTCGTAATCATTTCAAATAGATCATTCAAATTATCAAATGTTTATGTATTAAATGATTTTTTATAAATCATTTAATACATAATTCATTTATATACCGTTTTATTTATCATTCGACTTATAATTAGATAACTGATGTATTTGAGAAGACTTGAAAATTCGAAAATTATCACTTAATAGTCGGTTAATACCATATAAGGAATAAGCTTCAACTTTTCAATGGTGTTTATAAAAGTATTGTTTTATAATGAATATTATATATTGTGAATATGAAAATATGATATAATATAATGTCTTGAATCATCATTATCATCAATGATGATGATTCTTCATACAATATAATGTTCAATGTCACCAAAATTTGAGTATTTTTCAAAACATAGTATTGAAGTCGAATGGATGAATGGATTAGATGGATTATCAATTCATCTAATGATTATGCTTTATCATCAGCCATTGTATTATCATTGAATTATTAAAAATATGCATATTAAACAAAAGAACAACCATCAAACCGACATTCACTGATATATTTTTATCGTTTTCACGCCATTTCCTCGACATTTTCAGCTGACGCTCGATCTGTCACGTACGCATGTTTATTCGCATTTTGTGTCCGACACATAAGAATAGTGATGTTAGTATTATATTATAGGAAAAGCTAAACTAGAAGTTCTCCTAGGAAAAATAACTATTTCCGTATTTTGTTACCTTGGACGCACGTTTGCGTAAATATGTTTATCGAATCGCAGTGTTCTTTTTTTCGCATATATTTATATCGTACGAAATTGAACGTTCGAGCCAAAAAATTCTAGATAAACATTCGAAAAAATGTGCATAAATATTTTTTTTTAATATCCAACCGAGAGGCTTAATTGAGTGTCAATATTAATATAGCAACGTTCACTTTTTGCATAAATAACATTCGAGTTTTTCGCGTTTTAAGTACATAATGCAATAAAGAATATGTATTTTGTTTTTTTTGATCGAATGATAAATCGAAACTGTTTAATTTATTAGATGGGAAAATCGCTTGGCGCGCATCCGCTTCTATAAATTTTCGAATTCGAAATTTACAACTTTTCGAAACAAATAGCGACTCTTGAACAGGATATAATAAAATCTCTGCTAATACACATTGATTTATATATGGTAAGTTTTATTTAATTGCACATTGCATTTTTCAAATTTGAATAATCTATTATTTCGAATCAAAGATCAGATCAATAATAAATTGAATCACATACAAAATTAATTACTTCGCATAAAAAAAATATCTTGTTATGCAATTTTATACTTATTTTTTTAGTATTGCTTATCAAAACGAATTACATTTTTAACCTTCGTATTATCTTTGATTGCTCTCGTAGAAAAAAAAAAATAAAAATCGCGAAAAACATTGTTATTTGTACAATAAAATGATTCAGTAGGCTTATTTTTCATGGAAAATTTTCTCAGAAATAATTGTAAACACCGCCGTATCGCAAATCGTTGATATATCAAAGAAACTTATCAAACGGACATTTTTATTGGCATAACACCTCGACTTTTACGATTAACACCTACATTTGATAAGATACAAGAGTTGGCATAGACAAAGTGTCTGTAAGATTCGCCATACTTCAAAATAAATATTTTATCAGTGTTTAACTGAAATCCTTTCGAAGGTATATTAAAAATTCGAGCTTGAATCGATTTGTTAATGTTTTTCGGTAGTTGGCTGATTTATTTTCGATGATTCGAAACTAATAATGAAATAACGACTTCGGAAACTAATTAACTAATCTACCGAACCGCTATTCATAAATTATTGTGAAAAATAAGTGACGTCGTCTAATTTGAAACAATAACGTTTTATGGAGATGTATAATGATTTCGAATTCGTTTTAGAACGTATAGGAGTTATGTTATTGAAAACGTAACGATGTAAAAACTTTGAATTTCAGCCAATACTGAAAACTGACCTTCTTAATTCCAAAGGCCGATAATAATCGTTCTAGAATACCTATGCAAAACATGTTGACTAGGATATTAATTTTATAATACATTTTTTTTCAATTTCGAAATCATTTTTAATGATTAAATCGTCACATTTCCATATCGATATAATAAAACTAAAATAATCGATGACGATAATGTATGAGTACTTGTAAGTTATATCAATATGTAGGTCATTTAATGTATATTAAATTATAGTAATGTAATAAGATCCATTGATAACTGAACCAATTATGGAAAATGAATTAAATTTTCTAGAACGATCGATTAATTTTTACGATCTTTTGAATGATTATTTAATGGAAATGTAAAATACAGTTCTTACACTTCAAATTCAACGTTTTTACATTTAAAATACAACGTTTTATTCTTCAAATTTAAATATAGGAAAGTATTACTAAGACCATTGTCATTGTAATCAATTAAATTAATTGCTATGAATTCTCGTTGATTTGTTGATTTGTAAAACGTTGAATTTGAAATGTAAAAGGTTAAATTTGAAGTGTAAATTAAACTGTATATATAATATAAATTATTTGTAGATCAAATTCGGTCATAATTTTTTGACGATTTTCCAAGCTTAACACACACTTACCCAACATCCATACGCGAAGTGTAAAAAATTGAATTTGAAGTATAAAACGCTCAATTTGAAATTTAAAACGTTGAATTTGAAATGTAAAGATTATATAAATAATATAAAAATATTCAAATTATTTTCAGATCGAATTCATTCATGATTTTATGACGATTTTCCAATCCAAACACACACTAACCCAACATCCATACACGAAGTATAAAACGTTGAATTTTAAGTGTAAAACTTTCAATTCAAAATATAAAACATTGAATTTAGATTGTAAAAACTGTATATATTCTATAAAAATATTCAAATTATTTTCAGATCGAATTCATTCATGATTTTTTGACGATTTTCCAATCCAACCACACACTAACCAAACATCCAAACTCAAAACTTCAAAAATCTCCAAAAAATCAACCCTCCCACCCTCAAAAATACAACCCATCCCAAAAATTCCGCACAATCCCAAAGTTTAAAGGTGGAAAAACTCCACTGACCGCCCGTTGACGGATCATCCACATTGTCCCAACATTTATATTTAGACGCACACAACTTGGCACGTAGTCGTACGTGCAACGTGGCACGATCGTCTCCACACACGACATGTGTGTGGAGGAAGCGAATAATGGCCGTTCATTGGTTGATAACATTTTATATTTTATTCATACTCACAATAGCATAGATTGGCCGATTCATATTTTCGAGGCGTGCACGGCAACGTCTCGAGCAAGCGGCCGCGTGTGTTGCGTCAGATTTCCGTGTTTTCGAGTGTTTAGGGGGTCTGTTTTTCGAAATTGGTTGATGGATTGATTGGGTTGGGTTTTTGGTGAGTTGTTTGTTTTTGGGAATTTTCGAATGATGGTTTTTGTTGAAGAATTTGTGTGAAGTTGGGTGCGTATTCTGTGCGCTTTGTTATCGAATTTAATTCGATTGTGAGTATGTGAAGATTGTTGAAAGATAATAATGATATGATAATGGCAATATAATGATATTATTATACTATTCTTCAGAGAATTGCAAGAATAATAAATATTTCAATTATAATAAGAAATTTTTTATATAAAATATAATAGAAAATGAAAGATTTACAAAAAACTCTTCATTATTTCTAAATAGTTCCATTGACGACTCTCAATCTAAATTTCTGAACAATAACATCAAAAATTTTGACTTTTAATAATGAAACGAAGATCATATTTACAGATTTGAATACCTAAAACGTTCCTATTTAATTAATTGTTAGATCAATAGTGCGTAATAATATCTATTTATTGATTATCGATTATTTATCGCTTAACTTATATGATTTAATATGTTAAAACTCTGTACATTCGAATATTTATAATCATATGTATCATATATAACATTATATGTGCTACTATATTATATTAATTTTATCATATGTATTAATTCCGATAGATTATTTAAGATAAAAATTATACCTATTTACTTAATAGATCAATGAGATTATGAACATTTTTGATAATATACAAATTGTTTCATATTATATTTAAATTTTCAATTAGATTAAATTGATAATGAATATATAAATATGTGCATAGATGATGATAAGTTTGGCGCCATTCTTAATTAAATTTAAAACAAATTATGTCTAAATTGATACAGTAATATTTTCTCTATCGAAATATAGGAAATATTCAAATGTAAATCTATTCACTTTTACTATGCAATAATGAACATTCACTCATTGTCAGATCGTAATCTGAGCATAGATTAAAGGACGTGTATTGAAAAATCTAAATATAAATTGAGGTCAACAAAATAAATAAATACAAAAAATGCATTTCCGATAAACACTGAACAAACATCAATAAACTTGAAAATCGTAAAAAAAGTCATTCGATTTTTTTCGCAATGGCCATTTTCTATTTATACGACTTTATTCGGTGTAAATATCGAAAGAACCGCACAGAAATCCAGTTTTTTTTTTCGAAAAAAGCATACGTTATCGCTGAAAAAAGCATATAATAAAGCGAACACAATGCGGAATACACGGCTGAAATTATAGCGTCGTAAAACCGCGTAATAAAATCGACTTTTCTAATCGTTTTTTTTGTTGTTTTCGAGTGCTTCCATTTTTAGTATTAAACTGTTATGTATTTTTATATTTTGTGCCATAATACAGTTTTTATATATGAAATTCAGAATTTAACGAATCAATTTCAACCTTTTTTTAAATCAAATTCAACGGAAATGTATTATTATTTATTTATATATTTTTTATAGATTGTGGAATTTAAATATGCAGAAATAAGTATTAGTTTACTACAATGTGATCGTCCATAAGACAAAAATGATCATATTTTTATTGTTTGTATATGTTACAGACTTACAGTCCAAGTGTATTTCAGTCTATGTATTATATATTTAGATCAATCATAAATACACATTGTTGGGAGTTGAATAAGGTAAGATTTGGTTAGATTTTTTTCAACAATTTCATTCGTTTTGATCGATGTTTTGGTTTGGGTTAGATTAGATTGGATTGGGTCAATATACATGGACTAATAATATGCATAGATTGAAACATATATATAAAAAAAATTATCAAAGTAAGAAGAATAAATTACAATTCGTTGATTACTATGAAAACGACCTTAATAATGCATTTCCGATAGTTGAATATGATTTGTACTTAATTTGACTTGAAAAAGGATGAATTTGATTAGTAAAAGTCTGAAGTAGGATTGTGAAAGTAAAATAAATGGAAAAATTGATCGAAATGAAAAATAATTTGAATTCATCGATTCACACCGATTTCGGTAGTTGCACCAAAGTTAAGCGACACATAACAATCCCTACAGACAGACACAATCACAAATCACTCATTCCAAACTAAAACAACATCTCAAAACAAAACAAAACAAATTTAAAAATTCAAACTCTTCAAAAAAAATTCTTTCCATAAACTCCAATTACATCACCCACACGATAACAACTCCGAACTAAACCCAAAAAAAGCACGAAAAACACCAACTCTTCGCAAAAATATAACCCCAGAACAAACACGGGCCAAAATTCGCGATCCGAAGCTGAACACACACACACCTTATAATTAATTCGTCCGAAATAAGTACATATCCGTGTCGTTTGATGCTCGGCAATGATATAAGCGTGCAAGTGAAATTTATGGTTTTGTTTTCGAATTTCTCTCGGTCGTGTGTCATTTTTTTATCGCTCGGTTATATATTGTGCTGCATTAAATGGGTTTAAATCATGTCCAGCGATAGTCTATAATCACATTTACCATTTACATTTACAAAAAATACACGCTTTTTTCGTATGATGGGTTTTTTTGTAGACGGAATTTACTGGTGTGGTTTTTTTGTAGTGTCGAAGATGTTGAGGTTATTTTTATATGAAAATGTGTTTGGGAGGTCGTTAATTTATTGTCGTGTTGTCGCTGAAAAAACGACCTAGGCTAATCTAATTTCAACTGAGATGTTGAACGGTTTTGTTTTCGAATTGAAAATTGTAATGTGGTTGATAGACATTACGTCATTTGAGTATTGTTTATGGTCAGAATTGCAATGAGATCATTTAATGATGTATTTGTATGTATAATATATTTTTCATTATATTGCAAATCCTTATTCTGCCAATAAAACTATTTAATAACATAAAAAAATATCAAAATAAGAGTTTACGCAATTGACGTATTCAAATACATCATTTTTAATATCACAAATAAGATAGTATTCAAATTGAAAAACATTTAGTAAAACCGATACAAAATGTTATATACGTTATTTTCAGACAGTATTTCATCATTCAGTTCACGTTAAAACACGCTTTCTTCGCGTGCATCGTTTATTGCAAAATGCACGTGCAATAATCGATATTAATTTTCTTCATGTAAGGGTCATTTTAAAATTATCCATATCACAAAGAATACATTAAATACGATATCGTACTATATTTACAATTCCAGTTTTATCCGGTGCGTTGTTCAAATTTTTCAATTACAAATACACAATCATGATTATTCATAGTTGTAAAACGATCTTCACTTGACGTATCTTTCATAAAAGATTTCGTCATCTTTCTTCAGGTACTAACAAGTATAGGTTTCGTCATCCTTTTCCATTCGAGCCCTTTTATCCTTTTACAGGTATACAATGTCCATTATACTGAAATAACAAAGTTGCAACAAAATGTCTTTCCTATACAAATCCACGTTATCTTTCAATACCGCTATTTGCTGCTCTCGATTTGACCTCAACTGACTTCTTCGACCCATTATCTGTTGAGGAGATCCAGTTTGTGCTGACCTCAGATCAACAATATATGAGAAATACTCGTTTAAAAATAAAACGAGCGAATATACAATATTTAATCCGCATCCGCATACATTGATACAACAGCAACGTTTTCGGGAAGGATATGTTGAAAATATTTGATTTCGGGTAGGATATGTCGAAAATATTTGATATCCGATTATGTTTAATACATATATGGAATCGTAATCGATTGTGTGTAATTTTATGATTCTGAGAATCGAAAATTGCGCGAATTTTTCATGTAAATTGGCAATGAGCGTGTACGTGATCAGAAGCGCGTTTTCTTATGCAGTTTTGTTTATCAATGTGTTGGACAGATGTTCTGTATCTGAGTCGGTGTTTTTTTTTTGCATATTGTTGAATGTTTTTAAATTAATAAATAGATATGTATTAGATTTATTGACGTGTTTTGTAAGGCTGATGCAAGATTGAACTTGAAAACGTGTTGAATGGAGTGAGTAACGCGATCGCGTTCTGACGTGTTGTTTTTAATTGATTCTGGTAATTGAACGGGAAAAGTTATATGTGAAATGAAATTTTTACAATTTGGTATAACGAAATTGTTATTTTGAAATTAAAAATTGTTATTTTAAATTAACAAGCTAATAAAAAGCTTGAAAAATAGCGAAAATTCGATCTGAATCGTTCGCAATAACTGTTGAATCAATAATGAGTAATACGTTCGTTTTCTGACGTATCTTTCGATGAATTATTGTATTTATTGTGAAATTGAATAGGAATATTATTTTATTTATGATATAGATTGAAATTTTAATGTTTTGTTAATACAAAATAATTGATTTTTAATCAAAGAAAGCACTTAATCGATTTAAAATATTCGAAACAATCGTTGAATTGAAAAATAATAAAACGTAATTATTTTTATGTATTACATTTATGATTAATTATAAAATTTAATAATAAGAATCATATATTTGAGATCGAAAATGAATTTATGGCATTTTTACATCATTTCTAAATATAATGCAATATCGATTCGAACCATTTGAATCAACTAACACATTCAGACGCATAGTTTTATTTGAAACATATAAATAACCGAAATTAATCCAAATTAAAATAACGTATTACAATTATGAATTATGAATAATTATAAAATTTAATAATAAGAATCACATATTTGAGATCCAAAGCGATTTTTTATGATTTTTACATCATTTCTAGATAGAACTTCGATTCGCACCATTTGAATCAACTAACACATTCAGACGCATAGTTTTAATTGAAATGGTTCCACAAATGGCATTGGACGAATTGTCTTTGGAAGAATTGTCTTCGAACGTGTTGTCGCGACACCAATTGAAACATACGAATATTTCCAATTAAAGACTATGCAGACTGCGCCTTTGCTGACCACTTTGCGATCGTAATGACCACTAGTTTGACAGACGAGGCGAGACCGTTGGTCCTATATGGCTCAGACCTTGGTATAACACACGTCATTGACCTTCACCATCACCAAAGATTTTTTTTATTTTATTAACTAAATGATCATACAAGTTATTCTCTTTTTCAACCTTTTTATTAGCATGTTTACTTTGTTCATGCCATTAGGTGTATCTTTGTATGTCATTTGGAAGTGAAATAGTTATTGTTAATTGGTTATTATTCATAACCAAACAGAAGTTTTTAAGTTAACCAAATGAACATGCAATACGAATTCACAATTTTATTTTATCCATGCAAACGTCCCACCAAATATATCTACGTGTCATTCTGATATGAATTAGTTGTTTTGATGATGATTTCCAATTAAAATAACAAATATATGTACAATAAAAATATTCCGATCCAACACAACCATCGATCCTAAGACCGAAACTCCAAAAAAACCACTCCACAAAACGAACAAATCCACATCTCCCTCGCCAGGATGATGCAACCGCCGCCTGACAATCTTCAGAAAAGACTTCCTCGTAATAATAAACGGCTGCTGTGGTAAATTAGCATTTCAGATAAGGCCTCGACCGGTTCCCAAACCGTACCAGAACGAGGTCCTCTCCGACATTGCAAAAAAGGGGCCAAAAAAAAGCTGCGGTCGGCGAAGGAGGCTGACAACACGTGGTCTTCGTGTACATGTGTGTGTCAAGTGGATATCTGTGAGTTTCGAGTGGATATGTGTGAGTTTTGAGTGGATATGTATGTGGCTTGAGTGTATGTGTTATATTGAGTGTTAAGTGTATGCATGTGTGAGTCTGAAGTATACAAATGTGAGTAATAAGTGTATTCATTTGTCTTGTATGTGTATAAGTGTATGTATGTATGTAGCGGGTAGTACTAGGTGTTGCTCAGGACTCTGTGAAAATAAAAAATTGTGTACCGATTGTAATTATTGTCACGATGAATCGCGACGCTGGCACATTATATAGGTGTTCGCAAAGTTTGAGTGCAGTTTAAAAGCACTCACTCAATAAAGTGCACTTACCCTTTCCGAACACCATTATAATTTGTATGGCTATCGATAGAAAAAACTCAAATGCAAAACGATATTAAAAAACTGAACACTTATTTAGTTTTTCCGTATTTCAAAGCACATTCTTGCCAAATTTGGCGAAGATTCGTCTATCGGTTTAGGAGTTTATTGGATACATTCATACATACATAAATCGTTTGAGTTTTATATATATAGATATGTGAGTGTTATACATTGGAGAGTGTAAAGTTTACATGTGTGAGTTTTACGTATACAAAATGTGAGTAATAAGAATAAATATGTGAGTAATAAGTGAATGTATGTCTTAAGTGTATGAATGTTTTAAGTGTATGTATTATATGTGAGTGTTATACGTTGGAGAGTGTAAAGTTTACATATGTGAGTAAGTATGTGAGTGATAAGCGAATGTGTGTGATTAACTTGATGGACTCGTTTTTGTGTGTTTTCTTCGCGTGTAATTTTTCGCAAATTTCTTCTCGACCTTCGGTTGGGTGATTGAGATGATTATGTCTTACAAGGGCGTTTTTTCAACAGGTTTTTTCTGGATTGAGGTTTGTATTTTGGATCGAAATTGTTATTTTTTTAATAATCGTTCTGGTTTATTAACAGGATTGTATTGAAAAGTTGATTCGTGTTGGTTGTCGCTTTCAGATTTGAAAGGCAAAAAATTAACTTATTCGCGACATTTTTTTTAATTGAATATGCGGATCGAAAGAGTTACTTTTCATTAAATTTAAAAAATATATATTTAGTGAAAAGTAATAAAAATGAAGAGTATCGAATTTACAAGATATATATGTAAATCATTCTTCAGTTTTCGATCAGAATAAATTAAATTGCTATATTTGCAATATAAAATTTGCTCTAAAACGATATTTTTTTAATTTAATTTATACTTTAATAGAACAATACAAATGTAATAATAACAAATCTTCAAGATATATTTTTAATACAGATCAAGATAAACGAAACAAATGTAATATCAATAATAAATCTTCAAGATATATGTATAATATTTCAACACAAACGAACTTGAATGAAACAAATTACCTTAATTCACCCAATCACCCAATTCTCACACTCACACAATTTCCAAAAAACATCCAACTCCAATCACCAAGTTCACGGTCATCACTTACCTCATTACCAACACTCCTTCCACACATCCACGAACACGATTTGAATCAACAAAAAACAAACCAACATTGACAAAGAACCATCGTCAAAACACCTTGTTTACAACTCCCGCTAATTATTTTGTCAGATTTGGCCAAAGCTGCCCTTGTGGCGGCCACGTCGTCAACTGGCCTACGTGCCAACGCCAGCGTGGACGCACTATACAATCGACGGGTTCATTTTTCAACCGATTTTTATTGAAATTGATGTTCATGGCAAGTTGAAATATCGTTTTATGAAATCCTCACATCGTTCGAAAGACGGCACCCTTCATACAAAAATGCATTCCCCTCGAAAGTTGCATCATCTGTCCCCTCGTGATGCAGAACTTGCATCATCATAATCGAATGATGCAAATTGAATGTTTGCAGCGATTCTATTCGATTACAAACCCTTTCGTTCATGATTTTAATCGAGTTTCTGAGACGATTGCACATGCGTTTGTTGAATGCAGTTTATTGTTCGGTGTTAAACGAGCGTGTGTTTCATCCTTGAGGAATTCATATTTGTTTCCATTTAAAAATTGGGTGTACGTAAACACGTATTTTGGTCAGAGCTAGAAATGGACACAAAGAAAACGCTGTTTATGTTCAAATGCATAATAATAATCCTGTGTGTCGCGTGTTATTTGTGAATGAATGAGTTTTGTGTGTTTGTTTTTGAATCGTATTAAGAGATTGTTTTCGTTTTTTATCGTTTTTTATGGATATAATCCGATATTGATCATAAAAAAGATTAGTCTTAATTGAAATTCGAATCAAAGGGATCGTATTGAAAATTTTATCAAATTATATTTGAGTATCAATGAAAATTATTCGTAATAATCTTTTAATTAATTTGAAAGAGATCATTCATAATAATTTGAATCTTATCTAGATAAAATTTTCATTTCTAGAACTTTCTATATACAGATTTTATACTCCATATTCAACCTTTTTCAAATGAAATTCAACCATCGGAAAATATTATTAACAATAATACTTTTGTCATAGTAATCAATGAAATACAATCTATTCTCCAATTCGACTTTGATAATCTCATTTGTTGATTTTTACATGAATCATGATTAATGAAGAAAATAAATTTGTGATGGTTGAATTTGATTTGAAGAAGGTTCGGTTTAACTTGTAAAAGGTTTGATTTGAAGGTTAAAAGGTCGAATTTGAAATTTAAATGTAAAATATTTGTACATACGTATAAGATTGAATTTAGAATATAAAAGATGTATTGAAAATATTAAAAATACACAATAAAGTCAATGAAAATCATACGATTTTCCACAGATGTGCACCATTAAATGGCTCAATTAAAAACAAAGCGCAAAACGTTTGTTTTTAGCACATAATAATAGTATTGTCGGAAACAATGGACACTCAACGAACAGACAAATTCAATGCACAATAAACGCACTAATTATTAAAACAGTTAATAACAAAACTCGTTTATTCCACTCGATACTTGTATGCACAATTCGACGATCCACTCACAATTAGCCTCACAAATGATTCAGAAATATCGCGAACTTCCCTGAAAATTTCATTTTCAGTAACGGGATATTCAGGCGATATTTCGATGTGATTTTGTGCGTATTTTTATTTCGCCATTAACGCGAAAGGTGATCGTGATAAATTGGCGTGCAAACTTGAACACGAGACGGCCATTGTTCGGGGATGTGCCATTGTTACATTTTCTTTATTTTGCCTTCTTTTTTTCATTTGTTTGTTATTTTTGCGAAGATCGAGACGCAATTGGATATGTTTTTTGTTGTGTAATTTGCGAGATTCGCGTGCGAAATTGGCCCCGATTCGATCTACACGTGTCGATGTATATGATCGATTTTTTCAATGTAATTCAATTATTAATAATTGTATCGATTTGAATAAATTACATTATTATTTTGAATGTGTTAAGATTTTGAAAATATTTTTTTTTAAATTTTTGTGTTTGATTAAGTGTTGTTAAAGAAATGTTGAATGACGCATGAATTTCACCGGAAAATTTAGTATGACTTTTTTGTATCCTCATTTTTTTAAATTGATGAATATTTTTTTAAAATAATTATATTCATATTTTAAAATATATTAATAAATTAAAAATAATTTTTAATTAAATTTTTTATTAGATTTAATATTTTTAAAAAATTGTTGAAATCAATGTTGATTTTTCGAAACGTACTTAAAAAATCTTCATATTTATCAGCTTAAAAAAAATAAAGAAAAACTAATAAAATTTTTATACAGATTAAATTATCAATAACGTTTAAATTTGTCAGTTAAAAGGTGACACAACATTCGTTTCATTCTATGTTAACACAGCTGCGTTTTTTATCCGATATCAAACATTACACCATAATTTGCCATACAACGATCATGTTCCAACCTTTCGCACTTACACGTAAGTAGAAGATGATTTTTCACTTAAAAACATGTTTTTCTGATTCAACCATATTGACACATCAATCTTCCAATAGACAACAGTTCTGAAAAGGCTGTCATTTAGATGCTCTTTTATAGCCCATTAGGCGGATCATTAAAAATGTTTCGCCTCAGTATTCGGATAAATGTCAAGACTTAACGTAATATTTCAGGATATTCAAATCGTTTCAGATGTATTTTATTATGTTACGGATTCAAATAACATTTCGTATTAATTGTTCGTGTGAGATATTAGATTTCGTTTCTGGGAAATGTGTGTTGATTGTGTTTATTATTCGAAGAAATTTGATTTGATATTGTGGAAGGAATATGAAATTCAGTAGAATCTCGATTATCCGGACTAAATGTGAATTGAGATCTTCCGGAAAATCGAGTCAAGGAAAAAATTATATTAAATAAAAATTATGAATTTATAGAAATTAAATTAAATTTTTGATGTACATAATTATGAATGCAACCTTTAAGTATTTGTTTAAATGTATTTATATTCTATTTATTTTTACTATTTTTCAGTTATTTGATCCTACAAAATTTGTGAATATAACATAAAATCGTCATGATAATATATTCATCAGTTCCCAAGATAATAATTAATTAAATTATTATTTTTAACGTCATCTGTGAAAATTTTTTTTTAAACTCAATTTTTCAATCATAGAAATTGTTTTACATATTTTGAACAAAACAATTTTTTTTGAAAATAAATTATGTTACTATAATATTATAAGCTGTAAAAATAATTTTTAAAATAAAATTAACATCAGGTTTCGGTTTGATCACTCTCACAGTCGAGTCTGTCACGAATCAGTCTAATTTTGTTACATACTCGTAAATTTTTATGTAAAAATATCGCAAAATCTACTATTTAAAAATAAATAAATATTTTTTTGATCAATCCGGAAAATAGAAGTTCTACTGTAACTATATGACTAAATTAGCCATGGCCAAACTAACACCCGCGGGCCATATGTGGCCCAATTGAAGGTTTTGATTGGCCCTGTCAAGATATGATTTTAAATATACATAATAAATATTATAATTGTAAGTTATTTTTATTACATTTAATATAAAAACTATCACATTATTATTAATTTTTACAATATTTATATGTATTCAAAGATGCATTATTTTATTTGGCCCACCAAGCGATTTCAATTGGCCACCTCTGGACTACATGAATAATTTATTATAAAAATGAAGATAAATCAATACATTTGATAACAATAGAAAATTTCATTACAAAAACAAGAACTCTATTACTGAAAAATCAATTGAACACACGTACAGCTGAAATTATCGATCGCCGCCCATATCTGCGAGTTCCGACAAGTTTCAGCACACTGCAACAGAAAACGCTCAATATTCCCCGCTTAGCAACAGCAGGTGTTTATTTTTAGGAGCCCAGGTCTCTACAAGAAAGTTTCCGGCAATTTTTTTCATGGCCGATTTCCGAGAAGCCTTTCAGCGTTCAAATTCGCCACGCGGGACGACTGCTGATGGCCAATCATTAGACAATGACACATTGTGTTGCGAAATCGCGAAAATGCGAAATTCTAGACGATGAGTCGATCGAACTATAATATAAATAAGTATGCAGAGTTATGATCGTCGGTTGCATCAGGCCTTGGTTGCACATGTGCAATTTACTGTCGCTATCGGCTTATCGGTGGACCTTGCCAAATTTATAAATATTCGTTCGATGCACGTGGAATATGTCGATGATGTGAATTTGTGATGATTTTTGTGTTCGGAATTATGTTTTGGACTAATCAGATTTTTTAAATAATATTTTGCAGTAATCAATAAAAAAAACGATTGCTATAGAAAAGTTAATATTATCAAAAAAATTTTATAATATATTATTAACGATACACGTGGAACTTATCAATGATATGAATTGTCACGATTTTTATATTCAGAATTATATTTTGTAGTTATCAGATTTTTTTTACTGATATTTTGCAGTAATCAATAAAAAAAACACTAACATAGAAAAGTTATAATATATTAATAATGATACATGTGGAACTAATCGATGATATGAATTTGTAATGATTTTTATATTCAGAATTATACTTTGCACTTGTCAGATTTTTTTTTGATAAAAATTTGCAGTAATAAATAAAAAAATTATTATTATAGAAGTTAATATACCTAATCAAATTTTTATATAATATATTATTCATTATACACGTGGAACAAATCATGTCGATGATATGAATTTGTAACGATTTTTATATTCAGAAATATGTTTTATGCTTATCAGAATTTTTTTCACTAAAATTCAACAGTAATCAATAAAAAAACTATTACTATAAAAAAAGTTAATATAATATACTATTAATGATACACGTGGAACTTATCATGCCAATGATATGAATTTGTAACGATTTTTATATTCAGAATTATGATTTTTTCACTAAAATTTAGCAGTAATCTTTAAAAAAAACTATCACTATAGAAAAGTTAACTTTATCAAAATTTAAATGAACGTATAATAATAATTTTTAAATATTGGCTGTATAGAGTGACTTATCTTTATACAAATAAGTGTTCATGATACGATTCACGTATGCGTCATTTCGTATGCTCTTGTTGCTAAGCGGCTCGAAAATTTAAATGATTCATTTTTAAAATTATAATAATACAGAGGTGAACATGATATTAATTCATTCTGATGATATAAAACTGATATGAACAGTTCATTTCATTACCCTTTGTTGCTAATTGAAATAAAATTGCTCCAATAAAAAAATGCGGTTATTTTTAAAAATATGAAGTGGTACTTACGAAGATAAGATTTATAAACTAAAAATAATCGATTTACATTGAAATTGCATACTGAAGCACGATAAAGAAACTCTGCACTTTTTATACGAAGCGTAATCTTATTACTAGTTTCTAGTAATTACATAAAACTCGATAATGATGCAATAATTATACAATTACGAACTAATTTACAATTGTACGACCACGTGAAGTGAAACAACGTGGTCGGACACGACATCGAAAAAAAAACGACCATGTTTATCGAATATTAAAAAATATATATGTATCGAATTGGATTTGTTCACAGAAAATTCAAAATAGAACGACCTTCGTAAATCGTAAATGATTGAAACGATAAATAATCGAAAATTAATATAATAAAAATATATTTGTTTGTCAGGAATATGTGTTTTATACTTTTTGTTGATTTCAATGGAAAATTTATAGATTTTTTTACATTTATTAATAATTTCGTTGATTTTTAATATAAATAATTCAAATATTGATCGAATAAACATTAATATATTAAAAAAAATTATATAATACGTATACTGAAAATATTCCGCAAGTACGTGAACTTGGCCTCACTTGGTACCGCAACGTGTTCGCTTCTAGAACTCTCCATCCAACGGATCTCCAACTGTTTATACTTATCATATATTTTTTATATCAATAATAATCTACAATGTATAGATTATGTTTTACAAAAACATGCGTGAGTTATTTTGAAGAAATTCGAGGTTATTCAATGAAACGAATGTGTAACATCGACGTTATCAGTTTATTAATATGAATTTATTGTAATATTTGATCTTTATACATATTGCAATTGTGATAATACGAGGTGTGAGTGTATTTTATAATAATTATTAAAAAAAGTTTATGTTCAACGTTCAAACGAAGCATGTCATTGAACTATCGTTAGATTAAATAGAGTCGAGGTCAGAACTTCGTATATGCAATTTATTATAAATACTGTTTGAAATAATTAGAATACATCATTAAATACATTAAAATTAATTTAAACATTTACTCTGAACACATATTGTTTTATTTTTTAAATAAAACATATTAATAAGTTGATAATTAACGTGCGTAAACGAATTTCATCAGAAAATATGTATACGTGATCGCACGAACGTACGTACAAGTGCGATAAATGTAATAAATAAAATACGTCAATTAATTTTATATTAAAAATAAACATTTGAGAAACATTACTTGATCCAATTCACCTATTTTTTTAAACTACAACATTGCTAGAAAGTTCCGAATCGATTCGAACGTATTGAATTGCATTGAAAAACTCACTTTATTAAAACAGTTGTTTAAACACGCGATTAGCATAAATTAGAAAACCGGTTTTAATTTGAAGTTCAACTGATTTCAATAAAATATATTGCTTTCTCGTCGAGCCCTTCGTTTTTGATTTTTTTTTAATATTTGACGAATTCATTAGAAAGTCAAAAATAATGAACGAAGTAAAAAAAGTAGTTGCAGCAACGGAATAAAAAAATGATAAAGAGATTGATAGTTTCTAGAATCGTCGACGCCTGCGGGTTCAATCTCATAACAGTAATACTTCTTTTTTTTGTACCTGCACATCTTATGGTGTTGAAAAAAATATTGTTTAAAATGAAAACTGGTTTTTTTAAATATTAAATTGAATTTGTAATACTTATAGTAAGGAAATTGGAATCGGTTCATTTGTATTGAATTAGCATACTTACATTATTATGTTGTCTTATAATCTATATAACTTTATTTCGATTCTTATATTAAAGTCAACTCTCTAATTGTGATAAGTGTTATTTAATGTATCAATTTTATATAGAAAATCTTACAATCTATGTAACTTTATTTCGATTCTTATAAAGTCAACTCTGTAATTGTGATAAGTGTTATTTAATGTATCAATATCAATTTTATATAGAAAGACTTATAACCTATGTAACTTTATATTGATTCTTATATTTAAGTCAATTCTGTAATTGTGATAAGTGTCTTTATTTAATGTATTCATTATAGTCTTAATAATTCTGCACCAATTTATATTTGTGAGTATTCAATATTGTAGTATTTTTTTATAACATAAGAGTGTATAAAGGAAATTCAGGAATAAAAAACATATCTTTTGAAATCAATACCGCATTTATTTTCGTAAAAAATATGAATACACATCTTACAGAAAAAACATCTTAATCTAAATACAATACAATAAAAATTTCAAAACGTCTAATCGCTAAATAAAACAGTAAATCGTAGATTTTGCGATCGGCCATAGAAATTGATAAAAAGTTACGATCACAATTTATTTTTTTTTATTGCACCGGCTAAAAGCGAGGTCGCGATAAAACTCATCGAATGACTCAGAATTGTGAAACAAAAAAAAAATTAACGCTCTATAAAAACAGACACGAATCTTACAACCACACTATACTTGCATAGTAACACAGTTTTCGGTTATGCAAAGAAAACTCTAGATTCGTAACAATGGTTTCCAAATATCGATACATTTATTAAGCGAAATTTTATCATTGATTATTATTCAAAATTAGGTTTAATATTATATTTAAATTGTTATCATAAACGAATTTAAAAGTAAAGAAATTTATTTTTTTATTTTTTTGTTTTAAGAAGGAGACGTTTTTACGACCGGCGTTTTTACTTTATGTGTTTTTCGCCGATCAAATATTCCAAATACAATAAATAAGATATATCGGGATTTGTTTACAGTATTTCAAACAACCCACGTATTTTCTAGTGATAATTGTTGAGATAATTCAGAATTTACAAATTGATAAAATGCTTCCGAAGAATGATGATGCAAATACGAAAATTAATTTCATAATATATTTAAATTATCGCTCAATAAATTTATTATCACAATTCACACTATGAACCGTCAATGACGAAATCGCATAAGAGAATTGGCATACATTCTAACAGCTAAATAATAAAACGACCTTACTTTTTTCAGCAGGTGTTTTGCACGTCTTCGGGTCTATTTTCAGTACTTCCGTGTACGAAATGATGTGAATTTATAATTCGAAAAACAATGGTGGTGATAATTAGAGATTTTTATGAGAAAATTCTAAGTTTATAGGTCGGAATTGAATGCAGATGATTTTTCGATTCAAATGTTAAATAATCGTTTGGCAATGATACATTTGGATGATATAAAATTATGTAGGTATTATAATTATATCGATTATTTCAGTACTTCAGTTCTGTTCAAGTACTCTTTTGTAGAAGTGCTTCGAATTGAAAATTAAAAAAATTGGTATAAATCGGTAAAAAAACGAATATAACAGAATTGTGCGATATTTATAATCAAATATATATATTATTTTGCTTTATAATAGTATAGATATAATGAAACTTATGTATTATTTCATTTTTAACCGGTAGAGTTTCTAGAAATTTCGCCGGTACAAAAAGCCGGCTGAACAAAAAAAAAAAGTTTCTATAAAATTTTTATCCATAAACTCTACAAATTATAACAAATACAATCGTTGAATTGAAATCAAAACCAAAAACAAAATCTCTAAACTATCATTCGAAAAGCCGGCACACGAAAAAGCCGGCTTTTTTCATCAAATCAAAATTGCCATAAAAATTACAAATCGAAGCACAATAACGATTAACTTAACGTTTGTATAATAAGAAATCTATAATTTTTAACGAAAATCCATCGAATCGGTAACACAAAGATCGAAAACGAAAACGGTCCGAACAACCGGCAAAGGAAAACGTCGATTTTCTCGAACGTTCTTTATACGAATTTTACAATATTATCAACATAATTTAACGTTCATACAATAAGAAATTTATAATTTCAAATATCATATCGAAAAACATTTGAATTAACAATACAAAGATCGAAAACGAAAACGGTCCGAACAACCGGCGAGGGAAAACGTCGTTTTTTAAAAGAATTTTATGATATTATTGATACAATTACAATCATTCGCAATTGAGTGTTTAGAATAATCAATTTTATATGAAAAAAACTGGCACAAAAAAAATACAATTGTTTGAGAAAAATATCGGATTTTTTTTAACGAATCAAATTTTCTATACAAAATCTATCAATTTACATGTATTTGAAAATAGTTGATTCATAGTATAAAAAAATCCGTCTTACCATTCAAGAGTACAAAAAATCACATTTAAAACACAAAAATCAACACTGATTCGATACTATAACTTGTGGCAATATAATAAATAAAATATAATAATAATTAATTAGATTAAATGGGATGTTTGGGAAGCGCGTAACGATCGCGTAGCGCGCAACAGCGGCAACACCTCACCCCACGACGAACAAAGGGAAATGAGCCTAGCGCCACGAAGCGCTCGCTCGCCGCTCACGAAAATTGCCGAACATTGCCGAACGTTGCCGAAGCGGCGCTCGGCAGTTTCCGTGAGCGCTCGTACGAGGTGGGGGGGGGCCGGGCATAAAAGCGCAGCGGCCACCGCTGTTGCATCAGTCAGGCTCGGCCTTCAGCCGCACAAACAGCAGTTGAGGGGGGTAGTGGTACAGCGAGTGCACGCAGTCGCTTACACAACCCGTACACGCTATATATATTTGGGGATCGAGTAAATATTAAGAGCCGGCGTTTTCGTTTCTGATCTGGGAAACGTTCAGTACAAAAGAGTATACAATTGTGATATTTTTTATTAAGTGATTTATTTCGTATAATACGCGAGCCGAGCGTATATAAAACGATCATTGCACGTAAAGCGTTAAAGTGTTGCGAGAAGACGTCGCCGATAACAAGATGGAAGTGTTGCCGGTGCCGAACCAGTACAACTTCGGAAACGATAAAGGTGCGTTTTTTCAAATGTACTTTCTAGAAATTTAGTGAAAGTGTTTTTAATTTTTATATTAGTGCGAACGTGTGCGGGGCGCACGCGCGCTCCGCACTAGAGCGAGACGATATCTCATATTCTTGCGAGCGAAAGAGACAAAGCGCTTAGTAACAACCTTGAACCATCCCTACTCAAACTTTTTCGCACGAATATATCAATTAATTTTTAAAATCATCCACTTTCCACCGACCCCCAACATTTTCAAATTAATTAATTTTAATTTTTTAATTTTTAACAGGCAATGTATGGAGTCTGGGCAGCAGTCCGTCGGCCGCCGAGATAGCGCAACTTTCGCGAAGGCTCGAAGCGGAACTGAGAGCGGCCAAGAGCGAATTGTCTTGCGCCGAAGTGTTGCTGCCCGCGTCCCTTCTGGCCAGGGTGGCCCAGGACGCCTTGACCCTGGCCGATTGTGAGCCCTGTGGAGCCAGAGGATGCACCCTCTTCATCCAGTTAGAGGGACAGTCGGCGCAGGAGCAACGCCGCATAGCTACTGTCAAATTGGACGACTCGACCGTGTCGACGTTCGAGCTGCATTTGACGCTGAAACACGACAACGGGAGCTGGCCCAATCTGCTGCTGCAGTTTTTCAAGTAATTATATTCTCTAATTAAAAAAAAAAAATTTAAAAATTGGACAAAATTGAAAAAAATTAGCAAAAATTAGGACAAAATTAGTAAAAGTTTGGACAAAATTAGCAAAAATTAGAAAAAAATTATAAAAAAATTAGATTAAAAAAAAATTAAAACCCACTGCATCGTGTAATCATACTAACGTTTCCTTTATTTTCTTTGTATAGAAACTTGGCGCGCGGCGGCACCATAGTCATCAGTCCCCAGTACACGCTGACCAAAAAGAAGCTGTACCGGTCGTACCAGCAAGATTAATTATATATTATATATATAAAACAAAACTTCTGTGATCATTCGTCGTCGTCGTAGTCGTCGTCGCATCAATCAAATCGCATCCGTCATCGTCATCAAGCAAAAATCATCGAAGGAAGTTGGTGAGCCATCTTATGCATCAATGTGCCTGTTTGCCATCTCTAAAAATGATTTTTAAAAAACAAAACAAAAAAAAAACAAAACATCAACGGCCATCCGAAGAAGAGAAGTACACATCATTTTAATATATATATGTAGTATAAAGCCATTTTTCGCTTTTTGTACGGTTTTTTAATTATAAAAAAAAAGTTATTTTTGTATTTTTAAACGTATTTAAGCGAATAACCCACCCGTTCAGTAAAATCAGTTTTTTTTTAAAATATATACTTATTGATCTCTTTTTAATTATCGCGTGAAAAAAAAATCATTTTTAATCATTCTTTTTGTAATATTTTGGGGACCTAGCCGGGCGAAGTCGGGCTATATTGGTCCCCGTTTGTAAAAAAATCTCTTCATGTTGTCGCCTCATTGAAATCATCATCTATTTAATATATATATGTAACTTTTTTGATATTTAATAACCCCCCTCCCCCCGGCGGTTTATAAATTCAAACTATAAATTCGCCCTGTGATAGACGATAATATATATGTATTTATATTGTTTATGTGCGAATGATTATTTTTTTCTGAAAGGATTTTCTCATAGCGTGAAAGATTTTCATATTTTCTTCCCATTATTTTGACGACAAAGATGTTATTTGAATTTTTTTTTAAATTTTCGAAAAAACCCATCGAAGTTGATGTATGAAAGTGTTATCGAGAACAATTATTTTTTTTTAGTTTGTCATATATATATTATTAAATTTAAGGTTAAAAAAGCACAGCGTGATATGTAATCTTAACGTAGTTTTTTAAGAAATTGAGATTCAAATTTGCACCGTCGGAAGGCTGATTTTCACGGGCACTTTTTGAAATCTTCGATTGTTTAGCTTTACAAGATTTATATATATGAAAAAAGTAAATGAGAATCCAGTTCGGATTTTATTATATTATATATCTACTATATGTTATGTATGTAAAAAACGTGGTTTTGTCCCGGTTGTACTGCAAACGAATTATTATATGATAATTACTAAAAATTATTATAAAATATTGTAAAAGTTTTTTTTAATGTAACAGTAACAAAACGCAGCCAAGTACGCGGAAGTCAATCGGATGAACCGATTTTTTTTGAATTTTTTCGTTAACGAAACGATTTTTTTTTAAATATATTATCGTGATATGTCTAAATAGATAACCAGCCGTGATATATATTATTTTCATCATTGAATACTCTTCGATCGTCATTTTTAATGATTAACGTGCTCCGCGTGAAAAGCTTTTAATAATTTTTGTGATCTTTGTAAATATATAGTTGTATATATATTTGTATAACTGATCAGATCTCGATCGGCTGGTGTTTTAATTAGAATATATATATTAAAAAAAAAAAATACAAAATGGGTATATTTTGAATATATACACCACCGAACAAGGAGCTCTCGAGTTTTGCGAAATTCGAAAAAAATTCAAAAAAAAGTTCAAAAAAAGATTCGCAGATCTCAGCGCTTCTTTATAGATCCGGTTGCCATCTGGCGGGATTTATGCGAAACGCGTTTTTTTCCGAAGTCTTCGCTCGAGAGTTTCCGTATTTTATTAATTATTAATTGTAATTAATATATATAGCGATCTTGTTTTATCGAATCGTCAAAGTATTTGTGTTATATTTGTATTTTGTATAATATAAAAGAGAAAGATTTAATTTTAAACGAAGCGAGAATAATTCGAAGGTGGAATATATAATGTTTTTATTATTATTAAAGCCTACTTGTGTAAATGTGCGAATTTATCGAGAGAGAGCCTATTTGTATTATTATATATTAATATTTGTAATAACTGTTGATGAGTAGAGTTCTTTTTATAATATATATATATTATAGATTGAAAGGGTATTGTTTCCTTGTCGTTTTTTTGTTTTTTCATTTTTTTTTCGATTCCGAAGTTCACAATGTTATCCACGTCGAGGATTTCGGAATTCGGATCGTTTTTCGAACTTTTTCTCGAAATGATAACGCAAGGAGACAATACTCGTCCCCGATTGGCTGGTTTTTGGAAATTTCATAGAATGTGGCTGCTTCTTGTTAAAAACTGCGGGAAAGGCGTTTTTGTCAAAAAAAGGAAATCTTTTTTGAAAGCGAACGGATTATTTGTTTGTATTTGACTAGTTTGTACTTTTTTGTGATACTACTTTTATGTGAAAAAAATTTTAAATATAAAAAAAATAATATGTGAAGGTATAAAATTGATATGATTGAACAGGAGATTTGATTTATATTATTATAAATTTATATAATTGAAAAAAAAGAAATTCTATTTTAAAAATATTTGCAATAAAATTGTTCTTTTTTAAAAAATCATTTTTTTTCACTGTAAATTTTTACTTCCTGATTTATAAAATAGCTTGTCCGTTTTTTTGATTGTAATTTTTTAATTTTTTTAAATAACAAATATCCAAAGAAGGACTCAAGATTGATGAGTTCTTTTTGATCTCAATTAACAAATACAAATTAATTATAGTGCTTTTGTTTGTTCTTGAGTCTAGTAGGCGAGTCATTTTTTTTTTTTTTTGAAAATATCATTTCTGGCGAGCAATTTTGTCGCTCATCCGCTAACACTGTGGTAACAATATTATTAGATAACATATATTGATAATAATTCTATATATTATATATATATATATTAAAGTATGAACAATTGTCTTACATTGTACATCACGAAAGTTTAAATGTTAAATTTTTACTCTGTATAAATTTTCAATGAATCTTCTAAGTGTTGGTAGGGTCCAGTGTAACGCACAATACATCACATAATCAAAAAATTAAAAAAAAACTCTTTTTTTCTCTCAGAATTCATTTTTTCGGCATTGAAATTCATAGCACGTCAATAAAAATCAGTTTTAATTGAAAAATATTAAAAAAAAACAGAAATTCGAGAGAAAGAGTCTGGGGTTTTTTTTTAAAAACGCTCTACATATTTCTTCAAAAATATATATATAATTATACGTATTAGATGAAAACAAAAAAAAAATATCACAAAAACAAATTATATTCTTAGATATACATATAAACTATTAAAAAATGACTGTCCTTAATGAAGAAAAAAAATACAAATAAATATATGAAATTTTAATTTTTTCTTTTCTTTCTGTGTCTTAAACGAGTAGTGTATATGTCGGGAGTCTTTTTGTGTGTAAGCGCGAGTCCACTGTACCCCGTCCTGGGATATTTTTCAAAAAAAAAAAACATATAAAATGATCTCCAAACCACCTGAAAACAGATCTCAAAAAAAAAATCACCATATCTTATAAAAAGAGATCTAAATTTTCCCAAAACGTATAATCAGTGTATTTTGCGCTAAAACACGTCAACAAAAAAAATAATTAGATTAGTTCGTGATCATAATTATAACAATATAATATATATTATATTATATATAAATATTTAGTATTTTTATGTACAAGTTATTAAGTATATAAGAAGCCCTTGTGTGATATAGTACGTGTTTTAATTATTTAGCAATTAAAGGCGTACAAAAAATTGTAAAAACAAAATCGACAAAAAAATATTATATTATATTAAAAATGTGAAGATATGAGCTGGAGAAAAATTAATTTTGGGGAAAATTCGCACGACTCATTTCCACGTCTGCGGTTTTGACGGGATTTTGCGTCGGGCGAAAGTTCGCCGAAAACTGATGATAAAATTGTGTATATCTCAGCTTTTTGTACTTTTGTCATTAATTATAAAATAACATACATATAAATATATATAAAAGGTGAAAAAATATAAAAAAAACCAATTACTGTCTAACAACGTCGTATTGCAAGAAGTCTATGTACTTGATTGTGTAAAAAAAAGTTGCAAGAAAGCGGCGTAAAAAATAATGTAAAAAAAATAAATGAAATAACAGAAAAAAAAAATACCAAAAAATTATAAAATCGAAAAATCTATGTATGTTCGTTATTATACATGTTTATGAATATGACAAAAAAGACCGTTGTCTTTTGACGAATATGAAAAAAAATATATGAATATTATTGAAAAAAAAAGCAATTCTTTCATTTCTTGTACCTTTTATTCCCACATTGAAGATTATACAAATAACATATAAGAATCTAATAAGATTTCATAATACTCATACACATAACATAATACAAATACACAAAAAATGTATAAGAATCTAATAAGGTTTCATAATACACATAATATTACATAATTAATAATTATTTATTGAATTATTACACAACTTTTTATTTCATGAAAGCGTATTACAAAAAGTTAATTTAAATACAAAGGAAATTTTGATTTAAGTAAAATAATCACAGTTGTAGATTTGTTTTATAAAAAGGAAATTTATTGTGAAAAAAAATTTCAATGTTAACTTCACGTTTATTTTTGAATAAGTATTATATAATATCGTATTATACATGAAATTATTTTTTTAGTATTACAATAAATCATTTAAAACAAATTTCGCAATAACAAAGAAACGGCAGTATTTTAATTAATCACGGATGTAAAACGCGAATAATTACGTAATCCATCTTACAACACGACATCTTTTCCGATCAATATTTTCAATTAATAAATTATCAACGACAACGTACACAAATTTCATCAATTAATATCGCAACGAAGATGTTAACGTCCATAAAATAGTTACTAAGCAAAATTTCGCAACTGCTCATTATTAAGGGCTCAGATAGGATCAGCGTCAAAGAAACGTCCCCAGACGAAATTTGATCGCTAATTTTGCAAAATTATGCACAATCACGAACTATATACGTCACACCGGATTACGAGTTAATTTCAAGACCCTTCTGCAAACATTTCGTCCATTTGTATTATATGTATATCCGAAGACTTCGTATTTGGGCTGCGCAACTTTCCAACTGTCCTCGTTTCGGTCGATTATATTTTTCAGGTTGTGCGTATTCTATTTCTCTTTTTTTGGTCCAGTTCCATTGTCAGAACTATTAGGTTGATGCGAAAATTGTTGCGTGTTTTTTTATCAGATGATTTTATAAATCTTTATTATTTCAATCAATTACACGGTTTCATTTAGTGTTAATAATCTTCTTCTAACTTTCTATAATACAAGCATAAATATACCCTTTTTATAAAAACCTTCATATTTCGAACTAAAAAATGAATCAAGATCTGTTTTGAGTTCCGGTATTGATGTAATTTTTTTTATATGAAGGAAACTTTTTAATAACCTGAATAAGTTAAAATCAGTAAATAGGTTATCGACAATATCCAATTAAATTCATATCATTTGTTTTGGGTCACAAAGGGTTAATTTTTCACATATTTGTCTGTTTCAATTGATGAGGAACTCAAATATCGTAATTTTAAACCAACCCGATGCGTTACAAATACTTTAATTTTTTATTAGTTGACTCATATCTTCAACATGATCTCTCTAATATTTCGACGCGAATTGTGACCAATAACATGTCATCATCAGTCTTCAAAGGCCGCCCAATCAATGTTTATTAGTTATTAAAAAATCCCTAGATATAAACTTTGAAAATCACAACTAAGTAATTCTACCTTTAATTGCATCCCTACTTTACACATTGTAAGTATTTTTGGTTGCCGTGATCGCGTTATTATTTTTATAAAATTAATACAGTGAAAAATGCCTTAAGCATACTTTATTATTAGACATTTCAAAAATTTCTATTCGCTATTTAATGTTAACTGGCTAGGCCAAAACTTAACAAATACTGAAAAAAAGTACCTTTCGCATAATAAAATAGTTTGAATGTGGATGTAACTCATTGCTTCAGAGAAAAGCGATAAATATTTTACCATAGAAAAAACACGTAAGGAGTTTCGCATCAACCCAATAGTTACGCACCCAGATATTCAGATTGGCCGCAGTTCCACGATCCACGCATTGTTCTGCGATCGTACACGATAATTATAACGATGGAATAATTAATTCCGTTTGTTCGGTGCATTTTGCTATTGTCGGGTGGGAAAAACGCAGCTAACTGCATTTTTCTGCCACTAATACGCTTTCGGTGCACGTCTAATTACACTTATGTGTTTCTTCTTTTCTTTATGCCAGCTCTTTGTCGTTCGAGTTAAATGCGTGCGTGTGTTTATTGTGTGCACGGATCGGATGGCATATTTTTCGTTTAGCGCACTAGTGTGAAAAAATCGTTGTTTGCATTTCTCGTTTTGTGTTTGTTTGCCGTTTCGTTTACGAACTTCGACTCGCGTGCATTTTTTCAATGCGCTAAAAACAATCATCTCATTAAAAATTCGCTAACTAATATAACTCATTGCAAACATTCTAATTTTTCGTTCAAACATGTATACGAGTTTCGAGCGATGTTTGGAAATTTTCGATCTACACGCTGTAAATATTTATACCACAAATTCAGCCTTTTTTAAATCAAATTCAACCACTTTCAATTCATTAATTGAATTTATAAAAATGGTTGAATTTGATTTGATTTGATTTGTAAAAGGTTGAATTTGTAACTGTAAAAGTTTGAGGCGTCAAAAATTTTTGGGGGGTTCATTTACACTATAAATATATAGGGCCGAGTTCTAAACTTATCCCCCCCCTCGTTACCCACAAATCTTTAAAATCTTAAAGCAATGCTTAGTTCTGAAGTGTGGCAAAATAAATTTATTAATAAATATTTTTTATAAAATCATATTCGATAAAAAAATTAACAAGAGTATTTGTGTTTTGGAGTAAAATTATGATGTAAAAATGTTATTTGAAATATCAATTTATAATATAAGAATTATTATAAAAAAATGGTTTGATCTTTGAACAATATTTTTAGAAAAAGCGACATTTTAAACTTTGCCTAACGGTGGCATATTGATTTGTTATGTCACTGTATATAATAGTTGATTTCATAAATAAAAAGCAAATGGGTGATTTGAGAAAATAAAATTTATTTTTATGCAAACGAATGGCCTATTTCTTCAGAAAATGATTCAAATTTCATAACATCTATTAGATTGATTTAATTTTTTTTTCCAAAACTAGCAGGGACCCTTTCTAACGAGGGACCTTAAGGTGAGCGTGAGAGTCTTCACCATTTATAGGTAAATCCGCCACTGAGTGTGACAATATTTTTATAATTTTTCAATGATTTAGATTCATTGAATATACTGATCATTGAAGTTAAGAATATATTATAATATTCACTTCAGTTTGTGATCTTATTAGACCTCTCACAGTGATCAGTTTATATCTCTCACAAGAGTTATAATTTCTCACTCTTAAGGCAAAAACGATCAAAATTCTAACAAATAATAATTTGTTAGAATTTTGAATACAAAAACGACGACGATTTGTCAATCCGTAATCTATAGATCAAATTTGGCGAGAAGACTCAATTGTTTGACACCACTATGATAAACGAGCGTTCGCTTCCTAGAGCCATAGCCACGGGACAACTTTCTATCTGCATTCTCAGCAACGAATTTCGAAAAAATGATATCATCTGCACACACACACTTTTCAACAACACTATATCCCACCTGAGATTAACATCGATGATAATTTCACCTCGTCATCGTCGTCGAGCCGCAGCGCGCCGTCATTACGGGCTCTTTCTCTGTTCTCGCTAATGACGATGATGATATGCCCTCACCTACATTTATCTCTCGTGAAAGAGACTCTTTTCTAAAGTGGATGAGGTCTCTTGGCATCCATTCTGGCCCGAAGACGTCGAGTTAAAATTTGAAATATTATACGAACGCATGGAAAACGGTCGATTTCAGAAGAGGTGCATTAATCATCGCGGTCGGAAGTTGGGATTATCTTTTTATAGATGAATGTTTATTGGATTGTAAGATTTATTGAGTTTAGTGAGATTCGTTTAAGATGAATATATTTAATAAGAAAAATCGGTCAATTAGTAATAATAATGCGGTCTTAACAAAATACTATTATATGTACATGTAAGTATACTATGACGTTTAATATGAAATTCTTTTAACATGAAAACATATTTCGATCCGGTCAGTTTCATCTTAAACGTTTTCAACTATATTATAATAATAGAATTTTTTATATAATATTATATATATATATTATATATAATATATATATATATATATATATAAAAAAAAAATTTTAATCCAGGAACGGAAGTATTCGAGTATTCTCAATATCTACTTAAAAAAATATCGTTTTCTTTATACAAAATGAATAATCGTTAATTTATTTCGAACGATTTGATAAAAAATCTATCAATAGACTGCAATTAATATTTTGAAATAGTTTTATCAATACAAAAATAATTATTTAACATAATGTGTTGCTAAGTCGGTTTATTTACAATTTTGTTTAAACAATTTGATGTACATAATTCGAGTGGATCGTTAAAATATTATTCAAACGAAAATAATCATTTTGTCACATAAATATTCATGATAATCCGTAACCAATTGACAATTAACATCGTTGATTAATTTAAATCTTTTTTTTTCAAACATTTCGCGGGTAGATGTTAAACAAAATTGCAAACTGCCGAATACATAAATAAATTACTACTTTTAGAATAAATTCTGCACGGCAATTATGGCCGTGTTTTCGTACATTTTTCAACTGCATAGCAACAATTTTGTTATTGTAAAATTTTCGAATGAAAAAAAAAACACCGACCAATCAACGATCGACGAATAGTGTCGTACGATTGAGGCTATTTATAAAGCGACATCATCGCGATATGAAAAATAAGCATTATGTATGAGATTAGATTGTGTTTTATTTTATATGTGTGTTTTATTATTCATCGGATATGAATTGATAATTTTAATAAAATTTTATAAAAAAAAATTTATATGAAATTTTAAATTTGAGTGAATTGATGCTGTGATGTTTAAAATCAATGTCGTTTAATGTCAAATTTGATATTATTTAATAAAATATGAAAACATAGATAATATGTTGGAATCACATGTTTCATATTTATATATTCAAGTAAATAATTGTATAATAATGTAATTACATTATACAGGGTGGTGCAAAGGTCTGAGAAAAATTTTAAACAGGTGATAGGTCACGATATTTGAAACATTTTAAGCCATTTATACGTTTGTCGAAAGTATCATAGTTTTTGAGTTATTATTATTATATATTTTTGATTTTTAAGAAATTATTTAAAATTTCACACTTGCATACTAATAAATCTCAAATGAAAGATAATATGGCAGATAAACATTTTTTTCGTATTCTTACTACCTATGTATTTAATCCTTAGATAGGAATACAAAAATCTATATCAGCAAAATCTATCAGAAATACATGATTAGTATAAAAAAATTACTGAAGTGAAAGGAGACCAGAGTTTTCTTTTGTTCCTTGTCTAAAAAAAAACGAGGTACTAAGATTTCAAATACCTTTGAAAACATCTCTGTTTAAAGCCCTTTCGATTGATGTATTGAACATGCAACTGTCTAACCGATTTTTAAAATTAGGGTACAAAAACGAAACCGAAAGACGAAATTTTTGAGCTCTAAAAAAACATACATATAATATATGTACATAATACCGCTTAGCATTACTTTTGATAATCCTTGATTGTTTTCTTTTTGGATTTCAAAATATATTATATAAAAATAAAAAGCTTGAAAAAGCACCAAATTCAATTCAGTGTCAAATCAAACGTCTTCTGTAACGCACGGTCGCGAATATTTTCCTTTGTTAGTCATCACTTCGAAACTATTATATTATATTGACTTCTGTTCAACAAAATGGGATTGAATCATCAAGAAATAATTCTAAACACTAGTGATGATGATTTTAAAGTTGTTAGTGGACTTTATAATATTACTGATGAGTCAGCCAAGAAACTTTTAGAAAAAATTGAACTCTGGTATGATCTTCAACCGCATTTCCCGAAACTCGATCATGGTAGTTGTTATATTATATTATATGTATTGATAGTTAATTGTAAAAAATATTCTTACTAAGAATAATTTTAAATTGGCAAGATAAAACACAAAAATATATATTATAATTATAATTTTTTTCAAAATACAAATCAAATTTTCTTACAAATAAAATTTTTAATTGACTTGATAATAAAAAAAAATACTTGAAATAATATTTTTTTAATAAAAATTAAACATAAAACCCATAAAATGACCCATAAAATTTAATACAAACATCGAAATAGACAAAATATTTTAATATAAAAAAGGTGCGAATGTTATGTGCGGCTTTGTGGATTTTTGAAAACGTCAGTTTTCGTTTTTGGCGTCGATTAGCAACTTCTTTATGCGGCGTTTACACGCGCCATTAACTTCTTATTTTCCACAATGGAGGGAGTTGATGGATCGTCGAGAGGTTGATTTCACAGAAAACTGGCACGCATCGGTTAATTTTGTACGTGCCCCGCAAGAAATTGCTGAGTGCTGCCCTGATCGATTTTGGCTCTTGTGCGAAATGTTGCGCTTCTTTGCTTTATGAAAAAAAATATCGATTAAGTATTGTTTGAGGTGAAAATCGGTGTTGTTTTCGTTTTTGATGCGAAATTATGAAAGTGTGTGGTTTTTTTTAATGCATCGATCGATCCAGGGGCGGATTTGGAAAATTGGTGGAGAAGGAGTTGTATTTCGACTTTATATTTTTTCAGAAATAAGATTTAATTAGTGTAATCAAATTTTTATCAGTTAAAAATAATGATTCTAATTCTGTAGAGAGGTATTGTTTCAATTGCCCTCATTTCGGATCTGTCAATATTATCGTTAAAGTTAAGCGATGCGAAATGTGGTCGTTAGATACTGTTTTTTCACTTTAAATTCAATCTTTCGATCTTCAAATTCAACCTTTCAAACATCAAATAAATGATAAGGCTGAATTTTTGGGTATAAAAGGTTCCTTTTAAACTCTAAATTCTGCATTTTCAATTTCAAAATCTACCATCGGAAAGTATAATATTATGAAAACCATTGTTATCAATGAAACATTTTATTGACCAACAAAAATATTTAATTTGAAGTTTAAAAGGTTGATATTGAAGTTTAAATGATTGAATTTGAAGTGTAAAAACTGTAGTTGCAAATTTGTTATATTAATCAATGAAATATTTTATTAATTACTATGACAAAAATATTTAATTTGAAGTTTAACAGGTGGTATTTGTAGTGTAAATATTATAGTTGTAAATACATATGTATTTCAAGTAAAAAAAAATAAGTATTTGGTTAAATTATTATTTCAATATTTAGTTGCGTAAGAGTTATTTTACATTTTCGAAAATACTACAAAATTTTTCTAAAATAAGTTTTGTAATAAACTGTAATGATGAAATAAAACAAATTATAATTTTTATGATCTTCATATTCTTATTTAATTCTTGGTTCAAAACATTTTCTATTCATATTTTTCATATCAAAAATAATTTTCTTAAATCATCAACATCCAAATTAAAAATACTCCAAACTCAAACCCAACATTTCATCACCACGAATAATTTTGTTACAAATCCAATCGAACAAAAACAAACAGCAAAAACGCCACACCATCGCGAATAATTAGCAGAATTATTACACAGCCACGATTACATTTCAAATAAATCGCCACATAGGTAAACACGCGGATCGTCTCCATGGCAAAAACATACATTTTAGCACGCAAATAACGCACACACACACACCCGGACCGGTAAGTATAAATTATTATGAAGATCTCGAGGCGTTATCGTGTTTATTCGTCGCACAAATATTTACAGACTGCCTAGCGCACTGGGTAATACACTTTCTTCTGTTGATCAAACATCGTTAATAAATTATCGACTCGGTAAACAGGTGGACGGCCCCTACCCCGAGTGCGGCCCTGTGCGAAGGAGGGGTTGGCAAATAAGTTCTGGGAGTCGGGGCGAGGGTTTTGTTTAGTTGGGTTATGTTTTCGGTGGGTGTTTTGGGTATTTTTGTGTTGGTTTTGTTTGAATGTATATTTGCTGAGAAAATAGTGATTTTGATGCAAGTGAAAATGTGGATTTTTTAAGTGAAAATATTTGTTTAAATTATTATATGTGAAAAAAAAATGGTTTTTTTCGTGGATGTTTATTGAAAATTAGAATCAATAGTTTAGTTGTACCGGTTTTCACTAGTAATTATATTGGAATAATGAGAATTTTTATATTTAAACTCTTTAAAAGTTTTTTTTGTTATCATGTTAGTTTTTTTTCTCAGTTGAAATTTTATATAAATTCATACATTTATAGCTTGATTGTGTAAAATATAAGTTAAGTGATATATCGCATGGTTATTAGATGAATGTGATTATAAACTATTATTCAAAATTGTTTAACGAAAAATACTTTCTATATTCAATTCTTTAAAAACTACATTTTTTTTGGTGTCACGACGGAAGACGCCCGAACATATGGCGCAACCATAAAAGGGGACCGACAAAAGACGCCCTGGACATAACGCACCCTAGACAAAACGCGCCCTAGACAAAACGCGCCCTGGACAAAACGCGCAATGGACAAAACGCGCAATGGACAAAACGCCACCTGGACAAAACGCCACCTGGACAAAACGCCACCTGGACTAAACGCTACCGGACATAATACTAACAAATAAAAATTATGCGTTTTTCGAAATAATTAGTAAACATGTAGAATATACAATAAAATTAATATGTTAAAATAATTTTTCCAATATAATTGGGATTGTAAACATTAGAAATAACTAATGTTTAATTAAATATTCGATATTCGATATCTAGCCAGGTGCTTTCAACTGAAATCGAAGCATATACATTTTTTTATAGTCAGGTGTTGTCAACTATAATCGAATCACTTTCCGAATACGAAAAATCAGGTGTTACCAACTAAAATCGAAACATATAAATTGTTTTCCGAATACGAAAAAAATTGTGCCGTTTCAACGAATGCTCGTCGGAATGGACATCCATCGAAATGGACTCCGAATCAAGTGTTTTCATTACCGACATTACCGGCATTCCAATATATGTATATATTATTCGAATCGTAAAAAATTAGAAGTATGAAAATGAGTATTGACTGTACAATGTTGTCCACTTCGAGGCTTATTTCTAACAATAAGTTGAAATTTCCAGATTTGAATTTTTTTGAATCAGCGTTGACATTTTCTGACATCTAAAACATCATCATAAATGTCGCAAATATTTATTGCAGCAACAGTCGCGTTTTCATTAGAGTGAAACTGGAAGAGTATGCAATTTCGTAATGTTTTCTAAAGGAAATATTCGGCCGTTACAACTGTACATATTTAGCGAAAAAAAATTATTTGCCGTAAAATGAATGGGCAAATGTGTAAGTAATCTTGACGCCCTTGCCTAACACACATACTATACTCGTGCTTATTCATTCACCAAAATGCTGTCACACACAACGTCTTATATCCCGAAAAAAATTAATATTATGAACCTGATAATTGTGTTTCTTTCTTACGACATTGTCACCATTAACTCACTGTTTTCAAAATTACACCACTTTCATGTGTAACGGCTCATATTTTGAAAATATAGCATGTTCAGTCATTTAATTTTGAGATCTTAAAATATTCATTACGATTCTTAAAGAAACAACAATTTTTTTTCATATATAATAGACTACAATTTATAATATTATTAGTTCATACTTCATACATACACAATTTGAAAATAGAATTTTTTTTTTCGTAAAACAAACGCATCCCGCATCATAAAAAAAGCAGTGCGGAAAAAAATAAGCAGACCTTGAGAGGGCGAGGCGATATACATATGATGCACGGACACCCTTACAAGGCATAGTTAAAAAAAATGTACGACACCGAGGAAGCACATGTTTAAACAATACATACATGTACACGTGGACGCAGGTATAAAACTGTATCCGAGCTTCACTTACATCACTGAACAATTGTTTCAAATATAATTACAATTCCGTACGAAAATACGAATTAAAATTCGTTCAAAATAACCCAAGAATTTTAATAATATTCAATACGTAACAATTTTTTTTACCGGAAATTTACAAATTTGTATTAAAAGTAAGTACTCTTTATGTTTAAATTTTATATAAAAGAAATAAAATAGGTCGCTTTATGGCGTTCTCTTGACTAAGGCACCTGTAATTGTTAATTCCATAGCAGAAATTCGTCAAGATGAAATGTCAGAAATTGAAGATGAGATTTTGAATGTTCAAAATGACATCGTATTAAAATCGTATGGACTAAATGAAAATATTTAGAATCTAGCTGACCATAAAAAGTGCCCTCTTTTGAAAAAAGGAGCTTACAAAATTAAATCCTGTTTTGGTTCCACATATTTGTGCAAATCTTTATTTTCCATCATGAACACCTGATTTTTCGTATTTAGAAAGTAATTCGATTATAGCTGACGACACCTGACTAGATATCGAATATTTAATTAAACGTTTTTAATTCGTATTTTTTGTACTTCTAATTTTTACGGTTCGATTTATGTATATTGAAATGGAGATTGACAACACCTGATTTTCGTATTTGGAAAATAATGTATAATACTTATATGCTTCGATTTCAGTTGAAAGCACCTGGCTAGATATCGAATATCGAATATTTAATTAAACATTAGTTATTTCTAATGTTTACAATCCCAATTATATTGGAAAAATTATTTTAACATATTAATTTTATTGTATATTCTACATGTTTACTAATTATTTCGAAAACGCATAATTTTATTTGTTAGTATTATGTCCGGTAGCGTTTAGTCCAGGTGGCGTTTTGTCCAGGTGGCGTTTTGTCCATTGCGCGTTTTGTCCATTGCGCGTTTTGTCCATTGCGCGTTTTGTCCATTGCGCGTTTTGTCCAGGGCGCGTTTTGTCTAGGGCGCGTTTTGTCTAGGGCGCGTTATGTCCAGGGCGTCTTTTGTCGGTCCCCTTTTATGGTTGCGCCATATGTTCGGGCGTCTTCCGTCGCGGAACCATTTTTTTTATCACACAAAGATAAAGTTCCAAATATAAGTAGAATTAATTATTTTAGATATATTATCTAAAATAATTAATTGTTGTTAAAAAAATAAATGTTTAACGTCATATGTTAAATAAGACAGTTGATGTGTCTTACAATATATCTATAGAAAGCTGAAATAGACTTGTGTTGTCGACTGAGTGAAAAAATTTGGTTGAACAGGGTATTGAGAAGCCAGTTGAAAAATTATTTTGATGTGAATGTCAAATATTATTTAAATTTCTCAAAAAACGCAAGATTTTTTTAGCGTTTTTTCATAGAAAACGCAATTAAATAAACATCGCGGAATATATTGTAAACACGATTACAACCTATTACCGACCCTATTACTTATCACTTAACTTCACTAACCAAGGGTATTAATAAAATAAATCCATAAATTACAAAATTCCCGAATCCCAATAAAAATTCCAAAAACTTTTTCACGATCTCCGATATTTACGCACCACACATCACATAAATAAAACGATTAACTTTGACGTAAGCGACTCAATCAATCCCTCGTCCACTATACCTGACTATGCAAATAAACCGATTTTTTCCCCTACGAAGAAAAATCGATTCTCTTACTAAAATATCAAAAGCTTGTTTCGCCTTATTTCAACATGTAAAGTACGTTTTTTTCACGATCGATCCGCATTATTAGCTGCGTAAATATCACATGCGATTTACATGAATTATTCATGAACGTGTTGTTACATATAATTTAGTGCATAAAAATAAAATATAGAAAACTCTTACTTAACCCGTCGGGTTAACAACATCCGCCAACAGTTCAAACAAAAAGCGAAACAGTTATCTGTATTTGAGCAGACAACAATCGAACGGACAAGAAACACAATTCCACTAATTGCACGATCCTTTGTGCTGGTCGTGTGTGTGTGTACTTTTTTACATTCGTGTCGTAATTTAATTTAATTAATGCAATTCGCGTTTCGTGTGCCAACACTGAACATCCTGGTTGAGGGCATCTGACCGTGTTTCCGCACCCCGGAGAAAGTAAACCCTTTCGTTTTGGGTTTTGAAATGAAAACTTCTAGATGTGATTGCTTGATTGTGTTTTTAATGAAATTTTAATGGTTTTGTGTGAAAAAATATGAATTTGGTGGGTAATTTGGTGTAATATGTGGATGGAAGATCGATATTTGAAGTGCGGAGATAAAATAAGGAAGACTAATTGTAAGTGGAAAATAATTGGAATGATATTTATTTGATGGTGGTGGAAAATTATATTTTATCATCGTGATATGTTGTTATTTTTTATGTATGTTATGAAACGTACGTGTAATCTCATTTTCTATAAAAAAAATGGAAAAAATCTAGCGTTTTGTGTGAAATTTATACAATATTGTAGCAACATTTAACATCTGTACCGAAATATTTTTTCAACTTACTTTCGTCTTGTAGAATGAGCTCTTTTATGATTTAAAAAGAAATTCGTTAAATTTCGTTAAATTTCATGATAAACGAAAGCTTTTTTTGCATTTTTCATGAAAAAGTTTTGTGACATACGACCATACGAGTATGCAGAATGAAGATTCTCTCACCATCAAACTCATCCATCGAAGGATTCTTATTCAAATATTCACGTATATTTTTAATTCAATCCATTCATAGTCTACTCAATCTTCCTTTTTTACTTATCTAACATTTTACATATCTATCATCCATCTATACAACGAATCTATTAAAATTTCAATATACCTCAGTCAACAATATCCGTTACACTTCTCACCCATGCATTTCTTATTTCAACATCAATCAGCACGAAAAAAAAGATAATCTCGCGCTTAATTCTTTCTGAAATATAGATTTTACATTTCTAAACGGTCACGTTTTGCATTTTTCGAAACGAAATCATTAATTTCACGACGATATTATTAATTCGTGAAAATTTCAGGTCTCTCGGCCACGCATAGAGATCCGTATCAGTCGGTACGAAGTCGTGTGTACGAAGCAGTAACGCTACCACTAAAATGACTAACACCGTTCGTCGCAATTATACATTTTCCCCGCGGTGCAGGCGGTCTAATCGCTTGGATTTGTGATGATTCTAAAACTGTGGGTTGTGGGATATTGAAAAAATATTAAAAAATCATTTTTGGTGTAGTTAAAGTGATGAAAATTGAGTTTGTATAGTGTTTGTACTCCAAATTTCAACAAATTAGATTCAACCTTTTAAACTTTAAATTCAACCGTTTAAACTTCAAATTTAACCATTTAAAATTCAAATTCAATCATTTAAACTTCAAATTAAACCATTCAAACTTCAAATTCAACCTTTTAATGTTCAAATTCAATATTTTAAACATCAAATAAATTTTTTTACATATCTGATTTTATCATTACAAATTTACTTTATTAAGTTTTTAATCATTTCATGAAAAATATAAAAGGAATATTAAATACATATCTATGGTACTTATTTTCAGATTGATTTATTGAAAAAATGTTTGAAAACCGTTTTATGTGTAAAGTGAAAAAAATTGAGTTTGTATAGCGTTTATACTCCATATTTCAACAAATCAGTTTCAACCTTTTAAACTTTGAATTCAATCTTTCAAACTTCAAATTCAACTTTTTAAATATTAAAAAAAACTTTTTAATCATCAAAATGAATTAATTTCCATTTACTATTTTAACTATTGAAAATTTATTTTCTTCGTTTTTAATTTTTTTATGATTTCATGAAAAATATAGAATAATTGTTAGATGCATATCTATAGTACCTACTTTTAGATTAATTAATTGTAAAGTTTTATTAATCATATACGAGTATATAAACATTTGTAAAAAATTACCGAAGTAAAATTGAAGAGGAGATTGTATTTCATTGATTATTATAACAATGGTCTTAATGATACTTTCCGATGTCTGAATTTAATTTGTAAAAGGTTTAATTTGGAGTTTAAGAGGTTGTATTTGATTTGAAAAAGGTTAAATTTGATATAAATAAGATGGGATTCGGAGTGTAAAACTATACTTAAATTATTTTTGAAATAATATACTTTTTAGTTTTACTTTGTTTCGTATTGTATGACGAAACTTATTTCAAATTCAAATCGATTTCAAAATATTCATAACCAGCACATACCGCATATTAAATATGAACTGTTTTCCATCACATCACGTGCCAAAGTTTGAGAAACTCGCCAAGACCGCAACAGAACGTGATCTCCGTATAGTAATTCGACAACGGAAAACTCAAAGTAATCTCGATACGGACAAAACCATCGATTTAGATTCAAAAACTAAAACTCGCCATTGAAAATTTTTGAATTTGAATCAAAATTGCGGAAAAACCGAAGAAAACTGTGGAAAATCGCGCGAGAGTTTTCCCCCATTTTTGCTGGTCTAATGAGCGTGTTTGTTCGCAGTTGTTGTTTACTCGAAAGGTTCGAAAACAAGTCTCTAAATCTTTTTTTTATATGATATTTTCGTAAAATGAGGTTTGTTAATGGTTTTTCGGCATGATTTGAGTCGATTGTGTGATTATTTGGTAGATTTTTTGTATAGTTATTCGAAAAACAGACTAAAAACTGTTGAGAATATTTTTGAAGATATTTCGTGTCAGTAATTGATTAAAATCTCACTACAGATAAAAAATTATATTCAATTATTTCTATTATTAAAATTTGTTTAAAATATGTTAATAAAATACCATTTGGTATAAAAAACGTTTTTGCCATAAAATTTACATATACTAGATTAAAAAATGTGAATTATAAAGTATCGCTATTTCGTATATTCCATATAACTTTGAATATTTATATTATATATTAATTATTAAAAAAACGGATTACTTTAACACTCGGATTTGAACCGGACTAATATTCAATATCGTTAAACGTCACTTTTAACAAATTAACATTTAACACTTCAATTTATTAACGCGATTAATCTAATCTTCACGAGATTACACAATTTATTCAAAAAAACCAATAAGCGAATGCATAATTGGACGAATAGTTAAAACGCGAAACGAACAATGGGAAAACTATCGATTACGAAACCGATAAGAGCACTTATCGGCTACACATCGGAAAAATTGCACAACTTATTAAAACACGAACACGACAAGATTTTTCTTCAGATAACAACATCCGAGTTTCACATAGCACCGAATGTATAATATAAAATGCACAATCGTGAGAACGGTTCGCTTTCCTATATTAGATTCATATTGGGGATGTTCGGCTGATATTGTGGTTTTGTGGGATATTTTTGATTTATTTATTTTTTAATTTGAAGTATTTCAGTATAGATTATATTATTATTGTTGAAATACTATGTTATTTAGTATAATTGTAATAAATTTTGCTAAGAAGGGGGACCGTGGGAGGAGTACTGTCCGTTCCCTTAATTTTAAGAATGATTAAAAATCATACTTAATTATTACAATTATGTCATGATATATCACACAATATGAATATATTCATTAAACGCTTTAAAATTATACAATTATTATTTGTATCGTATACATACAAAACATTGTATTTAAGCTTCCTCCTTAAAAAAATTCTGGTTACGATTGTATGTTATAAGATTTTTATGTAATAAATAGAAGGAAATATTTTAAAAATTGGATATGTTAATTATTTATTCTAAAATGATTTCAGTTCAGAAATGTATGATTAAATCCTTCTATTGATCATATAGGATATAATTCAACTTTAATAGTCGCTGAAAATAACTATTCATGATCTTTTCAAAAAGTTTCAATTCAAATTTTTTTAAATTTCATATGAAAAAAAAATCTGTAAATAAAGTATTATATGTACATGACTTCATGGATTAACAAGTAGAATTTTTATAAACTATTCGTTTTAATTATTATTGTATTATTTTAAAATTTCTATCAATGTATAATGTGATTTTTTATAATAGTTAGTTTAATATTATTTATAATATATTAATCATTTATCATATTTAAAATAAATATACAAAATTGTTACAATGTGTCTCATTTATGATTATGAGTACAAACTCGTTTAAACGATAAAGAAGAACTCGCATAATAAATATTGTCATAAAACAATTTATTTATGAATATGCACTTTTTATCAACAAGGTTAACATATGTACAACTATTTTACTTAATAAATATTCAGATCATTCCAATATTAAAAATAAACACAAAACTAGCAAACTTTCCCCACACAAGAAAATCTATACGCAAGCAAAGTGCAACGGGCGAATGCAATTTTCCGCCGTGCAAATGTTAATTTCGAAATGTCAACGATACCATACCGTGATTATTATTGCTATTATTTCAAAATTATCATAGAAACAGTGTTGCCACCGTGGCGCAATTTTCATTTAGAAAGTCGGAGGGTCGCGCCACCAATTGTAATCACAATCGCGACCATCTAATCATTTATTTATTATTAATTTATAAATAAATAATTGAAAATATTTTGCCGCATTCTTGCATTTGATCAAACGGAAAATGTTGATAATTGCAGGGAAAATTGTAGGGTAAATTGTAGGGTAAATTTCTACGAAGAAATTTCATGTTGATTTTCTTTATAATTTTCACTAATTGGACTGCTTTCGTTTTGCATACTTGCGAAAAGATGCAATTTCGTTTTATAAAAAATACAGTTATTATAAAATAAATATTCATTTTGATTCATGTTTTTTGAAATGAACCAAAAGATAAATCATGAAGATAAATATGATTCATAAATATTAAAAACATATTTTACGCACATAATTAATACAAGTATGCAAATTGATGAATCGAAATTAACTCGTAAACAAAAGTTATCTGAAGCTTTTAATTATTCTCTGAAAAAATATTTATAAATAAATGCATTCAAATGATTAGAACGCGACTTTGTTTAGGCTGCAATCGAGTTTGTTTGGACAGCGAGAATATATTTTGTTTTGTGGTAATGTTTTGCAAATATGGCGGGAATGCATTCGAGTTATTTTCACGTTGAATGGAAAAAAAGATGATTTGAGAAAATGCGAGAAATAAAACATTTGCGCAAACATTGGAAGGTGACATCGGCAAGGTCTGCGATGATATCATTCTATTAAAATAATTGGTATATTTAACAGTTTGTGTTTTATTTGTTTGATAAACGGTATAGTTATGGTATAATAAAATTAATGGGATACTTGTAAAAATGAAATAATATAAAATTGTTTAAGATCGTGGTGAAATTTTCGTAATAAGTACTATTTTGTATATGTGATGACTTTGATCGGGGAATTTATTTATAACGAACTGAATCTTTAATTGCTCATAAAGAGATACATATATTTACATTTTAAGAAAAGTATCTTTGGAAATTTATTTACTAATTTTGATGATGTTTTCATTTCTATGACAAAATTGGGATCTATTTTTGGAATACACTTTTTAATTTTTCGGCGCATTAGTTTGAATATCAAAAAACTTAAAAAATTTTCACGTTTTATATGAGCAAAATAAAACGTATTTATTGTGAAAAATTTTATAGTCAAAATATTGATTATCGAGTAAGATTTTTATATTAATCCATCTGATTCAATATTTTGAAATTTTTGACTATTTTGCTATAATAATAGAAAAAATTTTGAGTCTGTTGATATTCAACCTAATAGGACATGGAATTCAAAAGTCTTCTGCAAAAATCGCTTTAGAATTTTTTACAGAAATGACTACTCTTTCAAAATTTGTGTATAAATTTGAAAGTATAGCTCTTTTAAAATAAGAGAATTATTTTATATATAATTTTAAAGATTCAGTTTTTATAAATAAATTCCACGACCAAAGTTATCACAATAGTACACATACAAGTGTTTTGCAAAATTTGTTTCTAAAAAAGATAACACTAAAAATTATTGAATAAATTTATAAGGATAACTGTTTCAAAATGAAAATATTTTACTATATAATATATAGTTTTTATAAAAAAAATTCCGTAATCAATGTTTTCACTATATTATATCTATAATAAAATTAAAAAAAATAAACGTATACATTAAAATTTCCATAAAATTTAAAAACACTAATACAAACCATACGAACAAATCAAACCATAAATCTATCAAAAATTCAAAATAAATAAATTAAAAAAAAATAAAAGGTGCCACGTTCGGTATCGGGGCGTAAAATCGCGACCGTTTAATTCGCGACCGCATCTCTGCGTCGGTCTTATCGCGACGATTCTATCTTTCTGCTCGTAAACTGCTAACTGTCGGCAACGAGAACCACACGACGGTGAATCGTGTTAAAAAACATACGTGTGTATCATATGTGAAAAAAGGAATTGCGTGCGTTCGAAGAATGAAGGGAAAAGCGTGCCCAGAGATAGCGTGAAAAATGGGCGCGGACGTGTGAGGGTTTTAAGCGTTGCGAGTGTTGAAAAAGTGATGAGGGTTTTTTGGCGTTTTGGACTTGGAAATTTTTCGTGTTGGTTTAAAAAATTATTTTGAATTTAGTTAAGTGATTAAAGTATTATAAATTTTTTTGTTCGTTATGTTATGGAACGTTTGTGTGATTGCGTTTTTGATGAAAAATTGTGAAATTTATACTATATTGTAGCAACGTTTGATATGTGTATCAAAATTATTTTTTCAACTGCCTCTAATTTTCTGGAATGAGCTCTTTTATGATTTAGAAAGCCGAGTCTTAGATTTGTGGTTTTCAACAGTCTTTTAAACTAAATTGTGATACTCTGGTATCAGTAATGCAAGCCTTTCATAGCCTCCCATAGATATATCGTAAGACACGTTGACTTTCATATTTGACAGATGATACTCTAGTGTCAACAATACGAATTTTTTTCAGCCTGCAATAAGTATATTCTAAAATATATCTACTGTCAAAATAATGTGTTTGAAAGCAGAAAATCTTGCGATTTTTGTGAAATTTAAAGAAAATTTGACATCCGAATCAAAATGATTTTTCAATTGACTTATATTTTTCAGAATGAGCCCTTAAATTATTTACAAAGTCGAGCCTTACTTTTGTGGTCCTTAACATAATTTTTAACCATATTGCAGCATTATGATGTTAGAAATATACATATTTTCCAGTTTTCCATAGGTATATCTTAAGATATGTTAACTGTCATATTTGACAAACGATACTCTGGTGTCAATACAAATATTGCGTTGTTTTGTGAAATTTAAACAATATTTGACATCTGTATCAAAATTATTCTATCAACTGACTCATATTTTATAGAATGTACTCTTTTATGATTTACAAAGTCGAACATTACGTCTGTGGTTCTTTTTAACCAACATTTGTGTCAGTAATACAAATATTTTCCAGCTTTCCATACATATGTATATCTTAAATGACATCGTCTGTCATATTCGGCAGATATTAAACATTTATTTTTTTCATAACGCCAAGGGAAAAACATACTAAAAGATGACATCAATTTTTCATAAAAACCGCAATTACATAAACATCATCATCGACTCATTCAACTTTCGCGCAATAGATTCGCAATAATTTATCGAAAACGTAATAAATTCGAATCAGCTCATTTGACTTTCGCGCAGCGTTTTTTGAAAAACGATCGACAATAAATCGGACATCGCTCTGTGGAATTAACAATCGGCGTGCGTTCATCTCGAGAATACGAAACTAGGCAAAATCGGCGGGCGATTTGAATTTATTGAAAATTCAAATCGAAACACTCCAAATAAATATATATTTTTTTAAGTACCGAATGAGCCAAGTGTAATTTATTTACGTTTCCTCGGTGATTTTTGAGTGATTTATATGCAACGAATTTCTGTATGTTTTATGATGATGATTTTATAATATGGTATTAAAAATTTTAATGTTTTTTTTTGTTATAAAATGGTGATAGAGAATATAAAATAAGTCTCAAACAAAATTATAATTATAATTTCTTAATATATTCTAATCATGATACATCCATGTATGGATCATACCATTTCATTGATCATTGAAATTAATTCATATGTTTGAATATTAGAAACTACTTACATATATTATGTTAATAGTAATAAGTCAATGACATTTATCTATCAGTCATACCAATTGTCGCTTAACTTTAACAATGGATAAATTTGACAACTCTAGTAATTTGGAACTCTCTAAATGTTTTCAAATGAAAAATAATATAATATTGATTGTTTGTTGAATTTTGGTAATCAATGAGTTCAATAATCTCAATAAAATAATTCATCTCTTCACCAACCAGCTTTTCACTTAACTAAAAAAATTAATACATTTGATATAATAAATTATTTGAATAATTGAAACCACCTATTTCAAACGATATTTTAAAGTCAATGACATCCACCTATTAACCGTGCCACTTGAAAATTAACATCAATAACCTTCACAAGTCAAAATAATCGATTTGCAAGTTTATTGCACTGAAAAACGTGATTCGATCAACAAAAGTGATAAACACATTCCATAATAACCGACTTATTCAGGTCACTATCAACATAATGATAATTTTCAGCAAATCGTTAAAACATCGGTGGACTCAGGTGTCTAAAAACGTACTAGACTCCATGCGAATTTCTCGCCCGTTTTTTTCATATATTTTTCAGCCGTTTCAGGAAAAATGGGGAGCACAGTAAAGTGAGCCGTTTATAGAGGTCGTCGACTCGTTTCAAACACCTGGGCAACGCCGATTTGAAATGCAAAATCCAATTTCATCAAAAATTCAGCGGCGCGTGAAAGTTTCTACCTACCTCTCTTCAGGTGACTAGGTTTAGGACGGCGTCATTGAAAAAGTTTTTTGTTTGGGAAAATATGCGTTTTCATCTTAAGAGTATATTATTTTTATATGTGAGAGGTTGTATTTTTATAATATAAGCGAAGTTTTAAATTTGTTTGAATTTCTTTTTTCGTATAAGTTGACATGATGAAAATTTTTATATACATAAAAATTTTGATGTGATGAAAAATTTTGTTTGTTCAGTTTTTTTTTTGACTATTTATGGGTTTTATTATGTCATGAAAATATGATTGATTATTCAAATATAATTAAATGAAAAACCATATTTTTTAATAATCATCCTATGCATAATATAATATAATATAAAAAAAAAACACATCCCATATACAAATTATATTCATTAATAATCATCCTACGTATAAAAAACACATCCCACATTCATTAAAAAAATTCAAATATTCATACAAAAAGAAAATTACTTAAAAGCATGAAAACCTCATTAACCCATTAAACCTTTAATCATATATACAAAGTGTTATAATTAGACCCCCAGCGATAATTTCAAACACGAACGCTCATTTCGCTTTGCGATTTTCCGGTAGATTTTCTTCGCTTTCCCGCAATTTTCTTGAATCATCTCCCCGTATTCATTCACTCGTTCTTCAGCACAACGAACTGCAGCTTTTGCAAAAGCGGGACGAGTGCACGAGCACTGCATAGGTGTGCAATTTTGCGGTGAAAACAGGCCAACGTAATATCACCTGATGTTTGTTTGTGGCCTTTAGAGATGGCCGATTTGGCCAAAGCTCGCGTTTCAACGTCCAAGACGACTCGACTAGATGCTGACACACCCCCTATGTTGTTGTGCTTCTCAAAATGTTTTTTGATGACTTCATATGTATATACTCGCGTATAATGAAATTCATTTTGAACGCGTTTTTGTGCTTGAATTGAAAACAACTCAATATTGCGAATTTAAAATGTGCGAAATGCGAAAAGGACGTCAACAGCATTGTTTGTGCGATTTTCGCGGAGAATTTTCAGCTGAAAGCTGTCAGTCGCATACGACCGCGGACGCGAAGAATGAAAAACACTTTCATTTTCATTTCGGAATTGAAATGATAGCCCCGAGAATTTTTCTGCGAGACGACGAATTTTCCGGACGCTTTTCCACTTATTGTGGGCGTGGAAATTCAACAATTCAAATGTCGATGGAACTGACGTGACTTTTCCTACATTTTTTGTATTGTATTGGAGTTTTTTTGCATTCCACAATATGTATAATTAGAAATTTTCTCGAATTTGTACAATCAATAATATTTTATGAATAATTACATATTTTTTTTTTGTTAGATATCAGTTTTCATTTTTCTATATTTAAACAAGAATGCTTGAAGTATCATATAACAAGAAACTCATTCAAATTTTTCTCAACTCAACTACTGATTTTTTTTTGTTGTAATAACATAAATTAAGGTTGTAACATTTGGTACATATATTTTTGAATATGTGAGTTTTTTCGCGATGAAAGTATTGGTTGTCTTAAAAGTAATCGATACAAAAATAATGTGATGTAATTTTAATATTCTTTAAAATTCCTTTGTGTTTATAAAATATTCTGCAACTTAAATAATTTTCATTTTTATATTAAAAATATTTTTCAGAAATTAAATTTTTCACCAATAAACGAAAGAAATATTTAAAAAAATATATTACAAGAAAAAAAATCTAAAAAATGTCACTTTTATATTATGATTTTTTATTCAATAAAATTGTTTGAAAAGTATAAAATAACCATCAGAACGACCCACACACGTATCCACGAAAGCGTCTCTCAGGTGTTCGCGATATGATGAACGACCCACTATAATTTATTTACGCGACGAGCAATTTCGCATTTGCCCGTTTTTCGCTCGACAACCTGAAAAAAATCCACCCACCTTCCCTCCGGAAAATCGGCGCTCGGAAAATCCCCGGAAAACCCCCAGAGGGTCAATTAAGGTGTGTTTTCCCAAAAGAAAACTCCGCACGTTGATTGAGCGGTAGACTTTTCCCGATTGTATTTTATAGTGTAGAGGAAAAATCGGATCGCCTTAAAAGGTTTACCCAATTTTCCGGGGCTGTTCTAAAGGCAGCCGTGAATCAGGATTTTCTCGAACTTTTCACTTGGATCTGGACCAAAATTTCGGCTGAAAAATTTTTTTCATGATCCGTTTAGTGCGATGACTTTCTAAATGATGCTCACTCGAGAATGTATCCGATTTGCGTCATTTTTTTGTTGCAGAATAACATGATACACTTAATTTTAGATTTTTTTTAAATATACGAAATATTCGCATGCTGAAAAATGCAATTAAAATTTATTTTCAAAAACTAGGATAAGGTCAAAAATTTTAATTAACATGCAAATTTTCAAAATTATCCGACCTTAATCAACATATACAATATAAATATCGGACTAATATCATTTTTTGAAATAGCACGACATCTCATGCGAGTAAATGGGTTAATATCGAATTCCCCACATTTAACACAGCAATGGCGAGCACGTGGTAATAGTAAAAAGCCATTGTACTCTCGGTGCGTAGCTTTGGCACAAATCGAGACACACCCGTGGATATTTGCCAGCGAAAAACTTTTTGACACTAACATACAGAAGCGTCTAGAATTGGTTGAGAATTGTGACCCGTTCTAGCTTATTTATATGGATAACCAAGGAATTTAACCCGTTAGGAACCGAGCGATGTGAAGGCTTGGTACTCAATGCCGTCTTGCGTAATTTTTGGTTTCGTGTTCGTAATTTGGCGATGTTATGGCTGTTTAGTTTATAAAATTTAGTTTTTTAAGTTGACTATTAGTGGGTTATCTTATTTTAAAATTGTTATACATTAATGTATTATATTATAGAAGTTGTTCTAATTTTTATGAAAAAAATTTTAGATAACTCTTTAATTTTTTATATAATATTATGAGATGTTAAATATCTTTTTATTATAATAAAATATTGCAACCGACAAATATTTTGACCGTAACATTAACATAATATATTGTAAATATTCCCCCAATCAATAGTTCTTTTTAATGATATTCTTTATTTTTATCAATTTATTTCAGGCAATGCATACTTTTGAATTCTCATCCATTTTTAAACTTTTGTGTCATTCAATGAAAATAATTTTAAAATAACATAACACTCTCAATGTTTCAGTGACAGTTTTACAAATATTTATACAAAATTTAATGTTAACACGTCGCTTTTAGTCTTGAAAATTCAACTTTGCGCCAAAATCAAAATAGAAATATGTATAAAAGCGATCATTTATAATCAAATCATTTAATAAGCGAGAATTAAATTGATAATACAGTATATTGATATAAGAACTAAATACATATAATAGATTTACGTAATACAAAAAAAACGTAATTTAACATTGTTCAATATTTAGAGACGAAACAAACAAGAATTTGATTTCGATTTTTTTTTCAAAAAAACAAGGAATACAAAAAGGTTATGTTTACGTTTCGATCATAGTACTCGTTTGGCATTTCGAAAACGTTTTTTGTAAATTTATTTCTAAGTAAATATTTAAGCCCATACGTTTCGTTTAATATCTCCCTCGTTTCGTAGGCAAAGTGTAAATATTTTCACAGAATAAAAAAAATCTAAACCAAAAAACGGGTCAAGGTCTGATACCACTACGGAACTCGCCAAGACCATTAACAGATTAAAAATACCAACTAATAATCGAAATTCAAACATCCACCGAATGAACGCATTCAATTAACGACCCAATCGCTTTTTTGACCCTTCGCAGGCCGTTTTGCGTGCGCTTAACGTGTTAACCTTTTTAAAACGAAATTTTACGACCGACAGATTTCGGATTAATTATTCAATACCAGTCATTTTTAACACGTCGAAAATTGGTTGTCGGTTTCGTTCAGTTTGATAGATTGGATATTCAAATTTTGTATATAATATATATATTTTTTTTAATTTAGAGTATATTTTCTATATAATTTATGACTTAAATTGTTATAAGATAAGTTATAATAAATAAGAAAGTTATAATTTTAAGCGATGAAAGTCTATATATTGCACAATGGGAGCGTAATACTGGCATTGTTTTCGCATTGTCTCTTTTTGAAGGTTTTCCAACTTTTTCAGATTCCGTTTTCGTGAAGTAAAAGTAAATAAAATGAAAACAAGATGAAAAACTTTCACTTTGCTATTCACGCGGACGTCACAGTTTCGATTCGTTGCCAAGTGGCATTAATGGAGGGTCGGATTCTTTCCAGATGCTATTTTCGCTGAGAATTCAAATAAATTATATATTTTATATATTTTTTTATTTAACTGAAATTGTTTTTCGATTTGAAAGTGCATCTGAAAATTTTTAATTATATTTTTTTCAAGATATAAAAAATTATTAAAAAAGCTTCAATATAGTATCGTATAGTATAATGAACCAATGTGTATAATGAAGATAAAATTGTTTATTATAATATAAATTAGATTGTATAATAAATGAAAGTACATAGCACATTCGAAAGCTTGATTTTAAACATCTAGAATGTTTTGGAACGATTGATTGTCAACTTGGCTCGTTAACAACGATTCATTCTTTCGTACTATGTGATTTATTTGTTTTCGATCGGGTGTTGTTGTCTTACAATTTAATTAGCGAACCATTTGATTTATTGAATCAAATAAAGTAATCAATAAAAAAGAAGAAAATATTATATTTAGTTTTAAAAAAAAAACCAAAAATTTCCATTTGAATTTTCCGGCGGAAAAACGTTGAAGATATATTGGAAGAAAGTTGCATTTATTGGCTTATGGCGTTTTTGGCATCCGCTTTGATGCTGTTGACCGCAGGTGGTACGGAAATAGTCGCGATGCGGTCAAAAAACTATCATAGGTGGCCATACACTATTTGTGTTGCGCAACATGCGTTGCCAACTTGACGCATCCGGAAAATTATGTTTTTTTGAGATTTTTTTTTTGAAATGATTAATCTTCATGTTATCGTTTGTGATAGAGATAAAAAACTATCACTTTTTTTGTAAATGTAGTATATTGATATTTAGAGGGAAATTTCATAGTGGACGTAAGCGTAAGTGTAAAAGTGGGCATATACGTGAACATGCATATATTTGAGTGTATATTTACGAGTAAACGTAAGCGTGAACGTAAGCGTAAACGTAAACGTATGCATATCTTATGAACCAAAAGAGTGCGTGATAATACATGAACAAATTTGTAAATATTTATCTCATATTATTACAGTTCCAAGTTCTCAAGGTACATTTACTTTCGCTATATGAATTCACCTTGAATCTATTAATAAATGTCGTGAAATCATCATCGTTTGAATAATAAAATACAGTAAAACCTCGATTATTCAAACTAAATGTGGATTAAGATGTTTCAGATATTGATAAATCTGGTAAATCAAAACAAGAAAATAAGTTCCCATAACATATTTTATTAGATAAACACATCTCAAAGTAACATATTTCTTTTCAGGGTATTGATATCCATCTCATCTTTAATTGATACTATTATATAAAATGTTTTATTTTGAATAACATTATAAGAAAAGATAAGAATCACCATTTAAAATAACGTACAGAAATCAATAGCTCAGCCTAAAATAAAAAAAGGCGAATGAGAAATATTTCGTATATTCTTTGTATTGTGATGAAGTTTTATTAACATAAATAAAAGGTGTGTATGAGAAGTACTTGACTTAAATCTAATTAAATACAAGGTTGAATTCTAAATGATTTTTAGGGTTTGAGTGCGGTATTGTTTAGAAGATGGTACTTTAACTTAATAATAAACAATAGTAAATACTCTTAATTAATACAAGGTTAAACTTTGCAAATATCGATTTACACGAGGCACTTAAGAATATTTATTTATGTTAATTTAAGTTTATGTGTACTTTTCAATTGGGTGTAACTCGATTGATGATTCGAATGACGATTGAATAATAAAAACAAACACAGAATTCTATTCGAAATTAACTTACTGATAAACTGAAAAGATCATTTATATAAACCATTATTTTAGTAATAAAATTCTCATTTTTAGTTTGATCAATTATGATTTAGTATAATATAATTTTGTTTCATACATTTTTAGATGTGTGATTTGGGAAAATTCGTAAAATTTGTGGTTATTATTAATTTTTCGAACTGTCCAGATAATCGAAGTTCTGCTGTATTATAATAAATTTCAATAGAAATTAAAATATTATTCAAAAGTATAAGTTTTTGTCATATCTGGATTTAAAGTACTAACCTTGAAATCATTAATAAAATATTTACATCAAACATTATCAAAATCATTTCCAAGAATAATTTCAGAAATTTAACGAGTTTCAAGAATTGAATATTCAACAAAATAATATTCCCAAATTAATTAATGCTCGCCGAACCGTAGATGCGAATAAAAGTTAACGCTTTCGCTTTATGACTGCTTAAATACTTCAGCGGAAAATTCTCGGAAAATTCAAGGTGCGAAATATCGACACGTGTTCGGGCGCTTTTCTTTCGCGATAATTGATGGAAGCTCACCTCTCGGATAAGCGGAAAACGTATTACGTATATATTATGTGTACGACTGCGGGGAAATTCTCGAGTGAAAACGTGAAAACTCTCCGCTTTGATGTTTAATTAGACTTCGTTGGCAAGGAAAGCTCTCCATCGGGAAAATTATGTAATAAACCGACGGAAAACTGACGCGAGGATTGACATACATACATACCCGCATACAAACATCAGTCGCAAAAGTACAATATTGCCTTGTGATATTGTACTTTTTCACGGAACGAATTTCAGCTGAAATTTTCCGGGTGTGAGATGTTTGTTTCGTATATTTTTTCCATATTACAATTTTATGGAAATTGAATTATTTATATTTATATAAAATTGGTCGTGAAATGTAATAACGCGAGGCATTTTCATGAAAAATAACAAAAAATAGACCCTTTTCAAATTTAAATATATGAAAAATTTTCTCTGAAAGAAAATTTGATTTTAAATGAATTATATAATTTATTTCTTTATTATTGCTACTTTTTTTAAACAATCAATTAAATTAAAATATGCAATTAATTCTAACCAACAAACAAATCTAAAAAATTAAACAAAATTTTCCTTTATTTTTCGGAAAACGAATATTTTCTTTCGTTTACTTCAACATTGTTTCCTTTTAATTTCAATAATTTTGAATCGATCAAAAACGAAAACGATATAAAACTCGAGCATTTCCCGTAATTTTCCAATGCAGAATTTTCTCGAAGGGTTAGCCAAATTACCATAACGCTTTAATATCGAACATAATACGAGTTTTATCGACGCGCAGAATTATCGAAGAATTATTATCTGGTGCCGAATCGTAAAAAGCGAATTTACGACCATTAACATTATGGGCAGAAACGGGAGGAGGGGGGGAAAAAGTGGGGAGTAGTTTGGAAAATTCGTCGCGCGGGAAAATTCGAACGGCCCCAACTTATCAGCGAAAAAATATCGGAAAATGTTATGGCGGAAATTTCACTACTTTTAATAGGTATTAAAGAGATTTATGGTCGTGTGTAGGAAAATCGCGCGAGCTTTTCCTTTGTGACGAGGGATTTTATTTATCGTTGTTGTTCCGATTTTGAAAATTCAGTTGTGTTTTGACGTTTTGTTATGGGTTTTGGTATCTGGCGAATTTTCCGGCTCAACTCGGTAATAAAGATGCAAATTGGTATTGTTTCTTCTTTGTTTATGAAGATTTTCCGGGTTGCGTTGCTTGTTTTCGCGATAAAGTGAGCGTAAACGGAAAAATAAATAAATATACGAAATTGAAATCTAGGTGGACTCGATTTTTGATAATGTAAATACGAAATTTTCCGAGTACAAAAGTAAAATTTTGATTTAAAACAACGGTTTTATGCAATAATATATTTCATTTTCAAAACATAAATTTTAAACAAAAATATTACACATTAAAAAGCACTGAAAAGCTTATGTGATATACGAAACGTTGACAATTTTCCCGAAAAGGAAAAATAAAAACTTCGCACGCTTTTTCCATTTTTGTATATACATTTCACGAAAATGATTCTGGCCAGGTTCAAACTCTGTATATATTATAGTATATGTGTATGTGATGTTTTTTTTGCTACATTTTCCGGTCGCTGGAAATTTTCAGGACCGTTCGCATGAAAAATAACCGAAAAAAAAGTATTGTGGAGATTTATATCATTTATTTTAGCCGAGAAGAATTATACGGGAAACGGTCGTTTGTCAAGTGAATGTGTATACACGGGCACGAAACGTGCATCGTTGCATTATAAATAATGCGCAGATGTTTTTTATTTTACCTCATTTTTATTATGGAATTTATAATGTAGTATTTTTTATTAAATCATAGGTCGTTTATTATGATGTAGTATATTTTTTTAAATGGGCGTTGAATTTTATAATACAAAATTATATGAGATTTATTCTTGATTTGGATGAATAGTTTATATTTAAAATTTTTTACAATTATTCATTTTAATTTCACTGATAACATTTTCACTATAACATGTACATATATTTAGATTTATTTCAACAAAGTTTTTTAAATATGAATTTTCGATTTAATATAATATTCTTTCTTCAGCAAACTTCTTAATATGAAAATTCTTTCTATGGAAAATTTTATTAATAATTAAAACTTTAAAAAAATTTAATATTATTAAATTCTCAATTGTCAAATAAAACGCACATAAAGAAATAATCAAAGAGACGTATCCACAAAAGATGTCTTTTCTTAAGCGAAGCGACATACCTCGAGGCGACATTTTCCGAGATTTTCACGCGAATTTCCCATACAATTGTAGCAATAAAGAGCTTTTAATTGTTACCGTGGGCTTTGTTAACGATCTCGTTTTAATTATATAACCGCTTTTTTTACGACAGTGCGAAAATTCTCCAGGATAATCGACCATCTTTTCCTTTTACGATTTTTTTCATATTGTATAATTTTCTCGCTTATATAATATCAAATGAGATACGTAAAAACATTCGTAGTTAAATATGTAAATATATTATATAAATGTATTTTTTTCATTTAATATTATATATTTTTGAATGAGATGAAAATTATATTTATAATTATAGGTTACGTTACTGAAAGACTGATTAGTTAGGAAGAGTCATAAATTGTTTATTCTTAATTTTTTTACGAATTAAAAAGAATATTTTGGAGATTAAAATATTTACATATGATGGCAATGATTATAACTCATCATATTTTTCTATAAAAGTGAAAGATAAATTTTAAAATTCAAAATACCGGTAACATTTTATGATATTCAATAATTGATTTTTCATTATAATATTATACAAAAACCCTATGACTTTTACTCATTGTTGGATTTTATATACAACCATTTTAATCTCAAGGGGTTTCTTTATAATCCGTCAAAAAATAAAATGAAAAATATTGAAAACAAACAAGTTATAATTTTTCGAACCCTTCTGTAATTCAGTTGCCATCTTCTACGAAGTTATCAGAAAACTCCGGCCCGCGGGTCAATATTGTTTTATATGAAAAATTAAGTAATAAAAAAAATTTAGAATCAATTTAGAAATGATCGTACTTAAAAAATGCAGCAGATTTGTTTTTTGAATTTATTGTTATTTTTCGGGTCTTTATCTTGATTCAAGCAAAAAAAATTCCAGGTTTTAAAATGAATTTAATTGTATTATTGAGAAACTTCTCTTAGACCCTTAATTGGAAGTGATTGTTCTCCAAAATTATGTATTTTAGAAATTTTTACGTAGTTATCGATGGTATAGAATTAATTAAAAAACGAAAAAAAAAATTTCCTGCGGTGCTATTTATTGATACTTCCTTTTGTGATATTACCTACATATAAAATTATTTAGAATTAGAATTTTCCAATAACCATTTTGAGATCAATTCGTTTCAACTTTTTAAAATTTCGAACTTATTTTTCGTTGCTCATCTTGAAATTTCGAACCTCAAATTTTTAGGATCTAACCCTTTTCAAAAAAAGTTTATCGATCCCTGTGTACTAAAAGACTTTATTTTCCTTTAAAATAATTTATTTCATAAAATAAAATGAGTACCTCCCAGGAAAGTGTATATAACAAGATTCGATCCAGACGATAACGATAATTTTATTTTTAACGAGAGTCGTATTCCGCGCCGATAATTCGGACGAGCCGTGTCGCTTTTCATTAATTTCCACCGAGTCGATTTTCTGCGAAGGACGCTTTTCCGCGAAAAGCGTCTACTCCGTTCGCCGTAGCGTGAAGACGCGCTTCCTTATTATTTTATCGATTGTGAACGTTTACGCTTCGACGAAATCTGCGATGAAAATGTTTTCTATATAATTTTTTAACGCTTTGTGCTCGTAATAAATTTCTCGTTCGTATTATGGAACCGTTTACGAAAGCAGTTTTGTATGTTATGTATAAATACAGTGCAATTTTTCATTTTTCCTTTTGCGCGTTTTGTTTTTGAGATTGTTTACGGTTTTAAGCGAATGATTTTGATTTATAGTTTTTTTTCTTAAATTTTTTATTTGATGATTAATTTTGTATTTTATAGGAAGGTGATGGTTATTATGAACACGTAAGGTTAATAATTCATTTTAATTACATCATTGATCTACTTTCGAAAATAACTATGATTTTTATCTTATATACAGATTTTACACTCCAAATTCAATTTTTTATACTTAAAATTCAAATAGCTTTTTTTAATTTAATTTTTTAATTTATTTTATAATTTCTTGAAAAATTTAAAAGAAACCTTAGTTACATATCTATGGAACCAATTTTTAGATTTATTTATTAAAAGAAATAATTATGTAAGTAAAAATTTGTAAAAAGCACCAAATGAGATTTTAAGTCATATTGAAGAATACATAGATTGTATTTAATTCATTACTATGAGAATGGTATTGATAATACTTTTCAATAGTTGAATTTGATTCATAAAAAGTTTAATTTGATTTATAAAAGGTTAAATTTGATTTTAAAAAAGCTGAATTTGACTCGAAAAAAAGCTTGAATTTGATCTGTATAATTTTAAGTTTGAAGTGTAAAAGCTTTATTAAAAATATCCTTATTATATACACATGAACTTATTAATTTTAAAAATTGTCGAATTTTCCATAAAAATAACTCGATTTCAATTGATTTTGGTTTGAAAAAAGATTAAATTTGACGTGTATAAGTTAGAATTTATAATCTAAAAATTTCATCAAAAAAATCCCTATTACATACAAATGTACTTATTAATTTAAAAATTCTTCGAATTTCCCGTAAAAACAACTAGATTTTCTCAACACATTCTGACATAACGTACATTTTTAGACGTGACAGAAACCCGCAAAGATATAACTATCAACTAGTTGACACGGCACTTTTTTTCGTAAATCTCTCGTCAAAATTCAAACGAAACCGTCAGACTTTAATTAAAGAACGAGCATAACAAACGACCGGATTGTCATGAGGAAATCTCCCACCAGAACAAAACTCGGAATTTTCCGCGGAAAATCGAACGGATGACGCAAGAAAAGCGCTCCCACAGAAAAGCCATTCGTTACAAAGTATCGTGCTTAGATTAATTCGTGCATGTGTGAGCCCTTGATGATTTCTGAACACGCGAATTTTGTTTTCGTCCGTTTTTTGTTTGAAGTTTTACGTTTTTAGGTAGTGCGCACTTCGCAGTCGATCGTGTGGGTGTTTTTAGAAATATTATAATGGTGGATGAAAAAATTCCAAGGAGTTGTGGAAACGTGACAAGTCACAATTGTGGCTTTTAATTTGGCTTATTATAATGGTGGTTTATTGTAATGTGTTAAGGTTGAATATGAATTTTAATTTTGTATTGGAAATTTGTGATATTTGAATAGGGGAAGCTTGAGTAATTCCTCGATATGAATAATTTCGTGATAGTTTGAATAAAGTTGATTTTTTTGAATAATATTAACATATTTTCGAAAATTATACCCCCTAGAAACTTACCAGGAGATACACAAATTCATGCTGACATAGTTTAGTGATAACTGTCCATGTGTGATGATAGTATAAATATTTTTTACGAAGGTTTTTGGTTTATACGTCATGCGGAGAATACGCATGATTCAAATGAGTAAAATAAGCCTTTCTATCTCCATAATAATAATATTTTTACTGTCAATAGATAGAATGGAGTTATTTATATAACATTTTATAGCATTTTTTTTATTAAAATATCTACAGGAATGAATATGATAGCTTTAAGAATTTGAATTTATCGTATTATTACGAAATTAGACTATCAGATTTATATATTTGACATTTTACACAAAACTGATAAAGATTTACAACTTCTAAATAATAATTTGATGCGAAATAATATAACATAGATACTTTATCCTTATTTTTAAAATTTTAAAAATTATTTTATATTATAACATAAAATAACTACAAACGATCGCTTGATATAACGAAATTTCTTAAGTTTCCTTTATTTGGGTGATGAAGAATTCAGTCATCATTGAATATGATAAAATTAAAATTTTCAGAGGTTTTTTATACGAAAATTCAGCCATTCGGAAAAACTACCATATACCTATCTATATATAGATTTTTATTGAAACTTTTATTATACGTATAAAATTGAATATTAAAATATAATATAATCGATATTGTTATTATCCTTGATAATGTTATTCTTACTGACATTAACCTTACTGGTATCAGTTTTACTAGTCATTACTAAATACTTATACACTCAAAACAATATTATTTTTTATATAATATAATACTTATACATTAAGAATTTATCTTTATATTTATATTATTATGATAAAATTTACAAATAAAATATGATTTTTAATATTAATATTTCAACATGTTTCAAAGTATACAAACGAAAGAGAAAAGTGTTAAAATATATAATTTCATGTTTTCTATAGAAATAATAATTTAAAATATGAAAACTTTCATGTTCGTATTAATGATTCTATGAAAAGTATGCATGTACGATAATTTGATTAATTTATGTTCAGAAAACGAATAAAAATAAGAAAAAAAGAGAATAATGTAAGGCCGTGTGTATGAATCGTGTGATAAAACGAAATAATCGAAAGGGAATAGTAACGTTAAGGCAGTCGCAACTTACAAGGAAAACACTAAAAATTAGTGTGTCGCATAAATTTCCGGGAAACGTTCACCCTTTAGGGGACCTAATCACGCGATTAACCCCAAATAACCGATGGGGTAGATTAACCGCCGTAAATTATTGTGCGTTTTCTAATATTTCGCTCATTACTTATTACACATTCCTTGAATTTTTCATAGATTAAAAATCGTACGAATAATCGTTCCAGTATGGATTCCTTTTGATGATTTTTTTCGAAGGGTTATTATTTTTTTTAATATATACTTTTAGCCGGATCGTGACGGTGGGTAATTATCGCTTTGGGGCGATTTTTTTTAAATTAAAAATGCGAAATGGAGATTTTCGTTCTTCTCGAGTCCGGAAAATGTCGTTCGGATTTATCGTGTGTAATAAATAATGTGTTTGGGGTTGGTTTTTATGGAAAAGTATTTTTCGAAGTCGTGTTAGAAATAGTAGTTTTTACGCTTGGGCGTGTTGAGGTAGGAAAATGATTGATGGTATAGAAATGAATTATTATTAAAAAATACATTCGTAAAGCCCGAGAAAAAATATTTCAATTTCAGGCTTTCGAACTATAACAAAACATATTTGATTCAATATTTTTTATTAATCAAAGACAATTTATTTTGTGTGAAACAATTGGATTAAATTTCATTTTGATTTTTTCCAATTAATCGATTTTTAATTAACGCCAAAGTTAAGCAATAAGTATAAAAGTAATTAAATTAATGTGATCGAAAACTGAGAATATTTTTTTGGTAAGAATGATCTTGAAAAATACTGATATCTAAAATTATCACTGTGTTATTGAAATTTTTTTATTGAACATTCAGAAAAGCCTTATTATATATTGGAAACAATAATTTCATTAAAAACAAATCAAATTGTTAATTAAACAGCGTTTCCTCTAAAACTCCAACAACGACCAATCAGCAACAAAAGCGCTTTCCTCCAGCGGTCGGAATTTTCCTGAATTTTCCTGAATTTTCCACATTACAATGCGCCCCCGGAACAAAACACTACGACTGCACAACGAGACCACCCGCAACAACAAGAACAACAAACTTTTCCAATTTCATTACCGCCCGCTTTTCAATTCAATTACTTTCACCCGACGCCGAACTTTCGCCGATCCGATGACTATTCATGAAACAGTGTTTCAGCGCGACCCACTTCAGCACTATTATTAAAATATTTTGTGCGTGCTTTAAAGCGGCTCTTCATCGGAAGCTTTTTTTTTAGACTTTCGTAACTGGAGCGCGAAAATTCGCTGGAAAATTCGCCGGGAAAGCGCTCGCGCGATCGGAAAAGCGAGCGTTGATGATGAAAGATGTCAAGGATGATGACTTTTTGAAATGTGTGGTTTTCTGACGAGTGCTTCGTAAATGTTTATGCGTTTTTAATCTCGTTGAAATATTGTTAATGGGTTTTCACTTACGTGTGTAAATATTTTTCGAGTGACTTTTGTGAGTCATTCGAGATGATCGTTCATGTTGTTAATATTATAGTATTATATTATTGAAATGATTTTTTTATTTGAAGTACTGGATTTGTGTGATTAAATATAATTTTATGACCGCTTGTGATTTGTATGAAATGTCGTATTTTATATAACCTTCATTACGCACCAATTACGTGAGGCTTTCTCATTACGTCAGCTGATCACGTGTACCTAAATCACAAAGGGAAATGTACACGTTTCACTTTTTCATGAAACTTCTTTCATTTGTAATATGTACATAATAACTTTCATTTTATTTTCGTAATAAGAAAAGCCAAATTTTATAGAAAAATTATCATTTTTAAAATGATAATTCTAATAACATTTTATAAATAATTTTTTCATACCAATCAATTTTTTTAATAAATGTCTTTGAAAAGTATTTTTTTAAAATATAAAGTATTAATATGAATACATCAAAATACAATAATTTATTAATTCTATTTAATATTACTATTATTATTACTATTATTACTATTACTATTTACTATTACTATTACATTACTATTACTATTTATTATTACTATTACATTACTATTATTATTACTTTTAATATTATTATACTATTACTATAACTATTATTATACTATTACTATTACTATTACTATTACTATTACTATTACTATTACTATTACTATTACTATTACTATTACTATTACTATTACTATCACTATTACTATTACTATTACTATTACTACTACTATTACTACTACTATTACTATTACTATTACTATTACTATTACTATTACTATTACTATTACTATTACTATTACTATTACTATTATTATTACTATTACTATTACTATTACTACTACTATTACTATTACTATTACTATTACTATTACTATTACTACTACTATTACTATTACTATTACTATTACTATTACTATTACTATTACTATTACTATTACTATTACTATTACTATTACTATTACTATTACTATTACTATTACTATTACTATTACTATTACTATTACTATTACTATTACTATTACTATTACTATTACTATTACTATTACTATTACTATTGTTGTTATTATTATTATTATTATTATTTAACAATTACCTTCGCAAAAATTATTTTCGCCATACACACACACAAATTACAACGAAATTGTTTTCCATTTTAAAACACATCCCATCCATTCTAATAATAAACATCCATCCGAGCGAAATTTCAATTTCCAATAACACGCCCTTATTCTGAAATATATAATATATATTATAGTATATATCATTACAAAAGGCACAATTCCGAGAACCCGAACTCGAGAAGCACCAGAGATAATAAATTCGGATGCGGAACGTGTACGGGTCGCAGGAAGCTTTTCAGGTGAACGACCGCCCACCCATTCGGAGGTGGGAGGCTTTCAGGGGGTGGTTCGTCGACCTCTAGAGTGCTCCTGTTTTTCCCCGGGGACCACTGGTATGACACAGTGAGGCTATTTTTAACTATTTGCGGTTAATCGTTCGGTTGGGTCGAAGCTGAAAAAATTTTCTTCAGGTATTGGTCAATTAATGATGTTGGGTTTTTAAGGAAATTGGTATTCTTTTAATAATGTATGGAAGTTTCTAATTTAGTATTCTGTAATAATATCCGGGTATTATTTTGTCTTTTATTACGGTATAAGGATTGACGATAATTTGAAAGTAAGATTTTTTTGTCCAATTCGTAATGATAAGGAGAAGGTAGTAATTTTCTACGAGTTGAAATATTAAAAATATCATTTTTAAAATTATTTAAAGAGGAAATTACACGAATACGTATATGAATTGACCAAATTACATATACATATGTTACTCAATTTCTGGTATATTATCAGAAATTTTCCCTTATGTGCCCATAAAGTATTGATAACAAGAAAGGAACTTTTAAAAAGTTCAAATATTAAAAAATATTTCCTATTAAATGCTTATTGCATTTATAAACTAATCACGACATATTATATTTCGCTTAATTTCAATAATCGAATGTTAAATTTTTTACTTTCAAATATTCGGAACATAAAACTGAGTAAATATTATATATGATTTATTGAATTCAATAACAAAAAGAAAATGATCAATAGTTCATAAAATTGTTTAACTTACTTCAGATCGATTGTATGTTTGATCTGTCGATGATTTATGCGATTTAGTTTGTGACTTTTACGGTTGTGCAATTTATGACTTTTTTCAGATGTAGGTTTATTGTATAGGATTGCATGATTTTTATGAGTAAATAAAGTTTTTTTTATTACATTATTTTTTTGTATAAACAATATGAAAAATTTCATTACTTTCATGAACAATAATAAACATTATGTTATATGTTCATTGAAAAGAATAATTTGTTAAAAAAGTTTGCGTGATTTTTAAATACTACAGAACATACGACAACTTTTTTTTTAAACAACAAAGTGAATATATTATTTATTTTTTTAATGAGTGTACGAAGGTGAAAATATCAAAAAAACCTTCATTTATTTAATAAAACAAATCAATGTTTATTAGAAAAATATTGAAACTACAAACACAAACACGAATCAATATTTATAAACATTTTATTACAAAACATTGTTTACTCGATCATATGCGGACAATACAATGCAAATTTTCCATATATACGAAACAGGTGGTCTTCATTGAAAATGCATACAGTATACACGGAAAACAACAAATTCATTCATATGAATAAAAATTTGATTTCTAAAGAAACGGAATATAAGCAAAAATACAATATATTTTCGAAAAAATATAATAGTATATTTACTTTATTATTATGGTCAATTTATATGCAAAATTTGATTATGATCATATGAATTCTGGTGCTGCTGTAGTCGATGGATGAAATTCGTATGCAGTTCGGTGCATGGTGCAGGGCGCGGCTCCTGCACGGATTCGGAATATTGATGAATATTGCAAATTAGCAGTGTGCGCAATTCGAATATTAATTGCGAAACAAGTCGACATTTGCTACTGTGACGTATCGAGATTTGTGTTTATAAATTTGTAATGTTGGCTGTGATGATATAATAAATGGGGGAGTGTCGGGTTGTTTCGTGGTTCGTGTGGTTTTGTAAAAAAAAATGTGTTGTATAATTGTATGAAATGTTTTTTTTTTGTGAAAATGTGTTAGTACTACTAACTTATAATAGTAGTGAAAGTATATTATTGCTGATCATAAAAAATGGTTGGGTTGAGTTAATTTTTTTTTCGTTCTTTTTGCTGTATGAGAGAATCTTTATTTTTATGCCTTAAAAGTTAAAAAAAATACAATTTCACTATTAATATCTTTTTTACTGTAATATAAACTTAACTAAAATTTGAGTCAAATCTTGATTGTGTATAGTTCTAACAATAATCTCAAAATACAAACATTTCTCGATCTCTTTTCCGAAACGATTTTATTTTATATACGTTATGCTTTATTTGTGAAGTTGCTTAGTTTGCGCATAAAACAAAAAAAATTTGCGCTGTATATGAATAATATAGTGAAAATACATTATGTTGATATTTTTCATAACTAAACACTTTCATTATTCAAAATTTGAACTTTTTTTCATTGCTTTCCGTTCCACCTAATAATGCCTTGTAGATAACAATCAAAGCTTAAAACTAAAACCTTTTATCTAACCTAACCATTGATATTTCCAAGACCTTAAAATGGAAGGGGTATCTAAACAAAGATAATAAAAAGGAAGAAGTCCAAATTTTGATGAAAAACGTCAACTATCTTACTCAATTGTTCTCATATGACGCTTTTTTCGCATCATATACGAAATAAGCAATTTCACAAACATATATATTTAATGCAACAAAATCAGTATACTCCTATAACAAAATAAGCCAAACCTCCCCCAAAGATTGCTTTATTTATTTAGACAATAGCCGCTTTTCTCGTTTGATATTAAAGAAGCGCACCATAAAAGCGACTAAGGCACATTTCCCGTTTATTTCGCAGGTAAGGAAAAATACAAAAATACATTTATATATATATAAGTAAGAGCAACCCGTTTTCCCGGTCGGGGTTTTTTCCTTATTCAACACAAACATCGGCTTTATTTTTGTGAAGCTACGCAGTTGCATTTATATGGCGAATCGTGAAAATACGACGACACTATAAAGGTGGAACACGTTCAACGACGACTTTTATTAACACCGACCCCACCCTGTTCGTGTATTGTTATGGAAAATGTGCGCGTGTATAAAATAGGGACAAGTTATTAAATGCTTTTGAATATTAATATATTCGGAGTTTGGGCGGGAATTGTTTTTCCGGCGTTTCGATAAAGGGAAAATTGTTTTTCGCGTGAGAGGTATTATTGGAAGTGTTGTGTGAGATTGTGGATTTTTCGTTTGTATATTAGAATTATATGAATTGTATAATATTTTGTGTGGGATTGGTTGAAGGTTTAATTTGTATGGTTTTTAGGGTAGGCGATAATTGGGAAGATTAAATGGTTGTTATTGTGTATTTATCTGAGATTATTTTGTGTTCCAAATTATTTGATAGATACCGTTTATTATAATGTAACTTATAGAAAAACCTTTGTTCTTTAGTGGATGTTATTGTGGATTTATGTGATAATGATATATGTATATATTTTTGAAATCGTTAAAAGTTTCAGACTTTTTTATATCAAGGTAGCATTTAAGAAATTGAAAATAAAAATAATTATTATCAAAAGCTTTTAGATCAAAAATTTTTAATCAAATCCATCAATTGATTCCATTATGTAAAGCTTACTCATTAAGCTTTCAATGATTTAATATATATGTATACAATAGAACAAATAACGAATAGACTTGTAAAAATATCGATATTGAAAAATTACAAAAAAAAACCCAATTATTCTAGATCTTTTGATTGTATATATTATAATATTTATTAATGACCAACAATTTTCAATATTTTATATTAAAAACTAATCTTATATTTAAAAAATGTAAATATATTATTTTCACCTGACATCTGTGTTATGTTATATAAAAATTTGCACACACAATAAGATGAGACTCGATCGTTTCCCCGTGAAAATTCAAATGCTTTTGAAAACATTTTTTCGCCGACATGTATAAAGGCGGAAGACATCGTTAAAAGTTAGCAAAAGCATAACAAAGGATTCGTTTCGCTTCGGAAAAGCTTAAGCAAATATGAACAGGAAATAATGACGTATCCGGAAAAGCGTATTTTTCACACACGAAGCACTCAGTGCACTTTGAACGGAAATATTCAAATTCAGATTAAGTTATGCAATTTTTATGCATTTTCATCGAAGTTCTCTTATATAAATATTGGATTGAAATCGCAATTATTATACGCAAATACTCGTTGAATAAAGTTAAAACAACGTTATATTTATTATCAAAATTTGCATAACCTACGTGCGAATTAGCATATAAAATTTTTTATATTATTTCAAAAATTTTCATTTATATACACATTTTTATTTGTAAACCTTTAAAATGTATGAAGAGAACAAACGTGAATAGAAATGTTTAAATTATACTGATACATGCAAACGAAAAGTATTTATGTACTTTTTATACAGAAAACAATAATGTAAATGGGAGATATCTTGAATAAATCTCAACCATTACACATCTTAGATAAACACGAAGTATAATACTTCAAACGAAAAAAAAATCATCGAAATTTCATACAGAAATGATCCGCCGTTAAAACCGTATAATTTCGATATTTAACGCGGCAGTTAAAATCATCGGATGATAACACTTAAGTTTTACGAGTTCGAATCGCTATAATGGAGACGAATGTGTCGTAAAAATGGCTATCGATGAAAATAGTTTCGACTGAGCGATGGCTGTTTTTGTAAATGGTATGAGGTAAGTTTCGCAATTGGCGAATGATATCGTGCTTCCATAAATGTTTTGTAATACTTGTTTTTCTATGTAACATCTGCTTTAATTGTATAATTTATTGAGCTGCGGGAGGTCTTTTAATTTTGTATGCAGCAGCTCGTAATTGTGTGACTTATTATACATGCAGTAGGGGAAATTCGGATGATTTCGTGATTGTTTGAATATGTTGATTTTTTTTAAATAATGCTAACGTATTTTTGAAAACTAGAAGTATTCTAGTAAATACGTGAATTCATGTTAATATTATTTAGTGATAGCTAACTGTCTATGTGTGATACTAGTATCAAAATGTTTTGCGAAGGTTTTTAATCATGCGGAGAATATGCATGATTCTAGTAAGTAAAATAAGGTTTTTGATCTGTATTAAAAAAATATTTTTATTATTAATGGATAGAATAGAATTATATGTAAAATTTTATAAAATTTTTCTATCAAAATGTCTACAGGGATGAATAATAGCCTTAAAATTTTGAATTGTCTGTAGTATCACAAAATTGAATGTATCAGATTAGAATGTGTCACATAAAGTTGGTAATTATGTACAAAATCAAAATAATGGTTCAAAGAAAAATAACGTAGATGCTTTGTAATAATATTCATACTTTATTTTAATTATTTTGAATCAGAATCACAAAATCACCCAAGTTTCCCTTACACTATAATAGTTTATTTTGCAAACATGACATAAAAGTTTCATTTTTTTTATTAAAAAAATCTCACCATGTATCAAGATACAAAATTATGACAAAGAACACTTAATATCACGGAATAACCCAAGTTTCCCTTACATAACAATAGTTTATTTTGCAAATATGATGTAATTATTATTATTTATATTATATTTATATTTTTATTATTATTTATATTATTATCATTATTATTTATATAATAATAATAATAATTTTTATATAAAAAATCTCATACTCAAAAAAACACAAACTACCAACAAAAAATTGATTCAATCACCAAAATAATATTTAATAAGTTAATAAAAAGGTTGAAAAAAAACCAAAATCATCCATTACCCTCAGATAACATTCAATAACGTTATTACGCCCCAATAACGCGTACCGGTACGAAATTCCTCCGGTTACGCACAGCTAACGTTATTGTTATCGCTCCGATTAACCTCCACTGGTTATTGTTATCGCTCGGCGGGCGCGGGGGTGAAGGGCCGCGGGGGATGGCTGTAGGCTTAGAAGTAAACATCTCCATTTTGTAGCTAACTGCACATACAGAGTCGGAGTTATAAAGATATTTTGCGCGGAATCGTCGTGCGGGAGGCTTCGCGAAATCTCTTATCGTCCGACATCCAGACGAGCTCTCGTAAAATTGTACGATGTTTACTGTTGAGGATTCTATGCATGGTTGTGTATAGGGTGTGTGTGAAGTTGTGTGATTGGGGAAATATTTTTGGTGTGAATAAATTGAAGGGATTTCGTTGGGTTTTTGAGTGGGTAGATCTGTAGGTTGTCAATAGGTGAGATTTAACGGGTAGTTCTATTGTTAAGAACTAGAGAGAGAAGAACTATTGCTTATTGATAGTTGAGAACTAGAGGGTAAATCCGTTGATTATCAATAAGTAAGACCTAGCGGATAGATCAATTGAAAACGATTTGGGTTGGCCACCCCTGAACTAGAGAATAAAAGCTTTGATTATCGATAATTAAAAACTATAGGGTAGGTCCATTGATTATCAATAGTCAAAAACTAAAGAGTGAACCCGTTGATTATCAATAGTTAAGAACTAAAGAGAGAAGAACCATTGGTTATTGATAGATAAGAGCTAGAGAGTAAATCCGTTGATAATCAATACCTAGTTAAGAACTAGAGAGAGAGAAGAACTATTGATTATTGATATTTAAGATCTAGAGAGTAAATTCGTTGATTATCAATAGTTAATAACTAGAGGGTAACCCCTTGTCATCAATAGTTAAGAACCAGAGGGTAGAACCATTGATTATCAATAATTAAGAACTAGGAAATAGAGTCATTGATTATCAGTAGTCAAAAACTAAAGGGCAAACCCGTTGATAATCAATAGGTAAGAACTAGCGGAGAGACCCGTTGATTATCCTTAGACATGTGTTTTAAAACATAATTTAAATTTAAACACAATTCGATTCCAATTGATAAATAGGGTTCGAAATATTATTATAGCAGTTAGCTTTTGTTGTAATAAAAATTTCACAGGTAGATGAACATTTTCTATCATTATATAGAGATGTGTAACAAGTATCTTATACCAATAGTTACGATTTGTGATAGTAACGAAGAATAATAGTTATTTATTGAATTTTTAAATAAAATTATAAAATGGTTGATGATGAGATTAAAAATAGGGTTGAGATCAGAGGTGAGTTTAGAATATTTTGTCGTAAAGTTTGAAGTAGATAATTTAATTTTAATCGAATACATTTACATAATAATAATATTATGTTTTATTGTAGGGATTGGACTAATTTTATTTTTAGTGATATTAGGGACATGCTGTACAATTATGTATACGGAAGACATTTGGGAAGCGTACCGAATTAGATAGACATAGCCCAAATTTGAATTCGAACAATTTTTCAAACATATAAGAGAATGTATAATATTAGGGAAGTCATTTGGTTAATGCAGGCGAGTAAAATTTTATCGAGTTTGTCGAGATTTCCGAATTTTTATTGTTATTTTGCAATTGATACGTATATAATTTGCAATATGTTTCAATTAATAAATGTATATCATGATGAAATAATTGCATATCATTGCAGCATTAATTTGACATACTTTTGAATTAAAATATTGAATGCTTTCGACAAAGTTTTTTTTTGAAAGCGAAAACTTTGTTTTACGATATTGTTAATTTGATTAATTATTATCGGAAATGTAATAATGTTTGAAATTATTATACGATTTTTAAAATTAATTGATATTAAATCTAAAAATGGCTAATGAAAATGGCATTGAACGTGATCGTAAATAATAAAAAATTATTAATTGAATACATATGAAAAAATAATTATATGATAGTTTCACTTTTAAAACGCGAGAGTGCTACACAAAGTTTTCACTTCAAATATTTTTCAATCTAAATAAAAATAATTTCTTCACTTTTATCATCTTCAAACATCTTTTTCCGAACAAAAGCTTTTTGACACTATCCAACTTTTCATGAGTTTTTTCGAACAAAACATTCGACTATTGATACGAAAATCGAAAAAAATCAAAATCAAAAAATTTGAGAATCACTGGCGTGCGTGCGTTTACCACTTACGTAACGACAGTGTGTGCATGAAGTGTTTGTTGTTGTGAAAAGCCGTCAATAAGAGTGACTGCTAGAAACTGTGCTAAGAGTTCGACGACCGCTTCGAGCACTGGCCTCGCTTTTGCCTAGCAACAACACTAACATTTTAATATTTATTCCGTTCGAATATGACCCGAGAACGGCAGCGGAATAATACAGAATAATATAGAATAAATATTGTGTAGTTCAAGTGTATTACTTTCGCATAAAAGTGGGGAAAACTCACCCGGTTTCTTTGTTAGGCGATTACGCTCGGGTGGAATAGAGCGATTTTCCGAATGCTTCCGCTATCCGGAAAAATTAAAAAGGACGATCGACTATAGGGGAAATTCGTGTACAGTATAACCTTGTTTATTTATTTGAAAATAATTATATAAACATATTATATTATATACAGATAAATTAAATCGAATGATAAATTAATTAAGAATGGAGTAGATGTGTAAATCAGGTGGTTAAGAAAATAATTTTTTTTTTCTAAAAAAATATTCATTAAAATTAAAAATTAAATTATTTTATTTAAATTTACATACTTTTTTTATATATATTTTTTTTTTTTTTTTTTTTTAACTCGATATTGTGAAATAAAAATATATTCAGATCCATAGCCATTTTTTCAATGATCCCAACAACAATTTGCAATTACCTTCATTATTATTATTATTTTGTATTATTTTATTACGTAAAATGTTTTAACAACTGACTCTAGTACTTTGATTATTATCACGATTAATTTTAAATATAATTTTAGATTTACAATAGAACAATTAATCTATTATAATCTTTCCAAAAAAAATGTGGTAAATCGATGAATTTATTAATAAAAAATCAAATTTTTTTTTCAATTACATACAATGAAGGAATGATACGTTTAATTTAAGGTTCGGTGTACTTCGAAGGCTTTCTACAAAGCAATTTCGGGGAACGAACTTAAAGGGCTCGAGTGGAACATTCCCGATATTCTACACACAACGCACATCCATACTACGGAAAGTTTCCGTGGAAATTCCGAAAAGGGAAAAACGGAAGCGGGAATATAGGCATTATACGCTATCTAATACTGAGATCGGGAAAATCTCATGTACTCTCGGAAAATCGCGCACGAACTTCTGTGTCTTCGAAATCGACACGGTTTATTATGACATAAGAAAATTGACTCCTTATATGAGTTATTTAATAGATTTTTTTAAATTTTAATCAAAAAGATGTGCCGATTAAAATCGAGCATTATCGGCTTGTGAATTTCGAAAATTTTCCTACACAGTTCATTCACCGCAGCGTTTCTCAACAATTTTCGAACATAATCGCCGTTGCAAAACAGCCTCGTTCGGTTGCAGCCATTTTTTCACTCTACAAATATTATCCATATATTTTTTTGTAACAGTTAATCGACTCTTATATTACCATTTTCGGCCTTCGACCGATTGAATGGCTCGTGAAAAAAACGCACAAATAAATATATTATACAGAATTATTAACTTTTACGTGTATCTGTGTCATGATCGTCTTTGCGGTGATTCATATCCTACGATGAGTGGTTTTTTTTCGTTCGATTTTAATTTTAAAATCGCTTTTGATTTCGTATTGTTGAATATGGATTTTTTCGTATGTGGGTGATTTAATGAGTGGCCGTACTATCTGTACTGTGGATCGGTTGTGTGCCATTCGTTTTTAATATGCGCTGATTAATCGCATAATAATATTTGACCGGAGAAAAAAGCACGAGAATCACTCGGCGGTTGAGCAACGAGCTGTCGAGTGTGCAAAAATTTTTTTTAATCGGATTTTAATAATTTTCCAATGACGAATCATTCGTTTTAATAAGCGAGAAGATAAATATCCGAATAGTAAAATTTTTCAATTTTCGAATTTTCTTAGAATAATTTCAACGTTTGATTTTACATATAGCTTACGATTAGTTGATTAATAACGATTTAAATAGATGACATTACAGAAAAGAAAATAACGTAATATTTTATTACTACAGATTTTATACTCCAAATTCAACTTTTGTAACATGAAAGTTATCAATCATAGGTAATAAGTAACCAATGCAATATTTCATTGATTTTGATGACAAAAGTCTTGATGATACTTTCTGATGGTTGAATTTGATTTCAAAAGATTTAATTTGAAGTTTAAAAGGTTGAATTTGATTTTTATAAATTTGAATTTAAAGTATAAAAACGATTTATTTTTCAGCCATAAAAAATCTTTGGTTCATTACATGTCATTTTATAGAATTTCTAGAAATTTTAATTATAATATTTTGAAAAATTCTTGATAGGGAATATCAAAAAAATTTTGAATTTTTATTAAATAAAATTAATATTCTATTCTTAATAGTTCTACAAAAAATAAATGTTATTAATTTTTAATAAATTTCATAAGTAAGAGTTCAACTTTTAATAAAAAATATCAACTGTATTGATTTTGATTTTGTCCTTTACCTTATTACACAAATTGAAATTTAAAATTTTCTATAAAAAAAGTAATATGAAGACCTTAAATAAAAAAAAACTCTTAATGATCTCCAATTTATATAAAATTTTCTTAAATTTCTCAACATTTTCTAGCAAAAATATAGTCATTACTCAACAAAGAAAGCGATAAAAATTCGCATTAACTTAATATTTTAATCGCCATATTCAGTAGTACAGTTAAAATTACGCACAAGAACAAATCTATGTAATATTCTAGAAATTCTAATTATACCATTATTACTTTTTATTGAGGCAATAGCGCGTTGAATTTTTCCACATTGCCTCCAAGCGATTCGCCGCGTTGTCTTTAACCATTTTTTTTTCTCCACTTCGGCCATATTTTTAATACGAGTCATTCACCTAATGGTTAGATTTCGAAAATTGCGAACGTGAAAAAAAAACACGGCGCTATCACCACACAATGTTGCAGTATAGTGAATTTTTTGTCCAAAACGCCCACGAGGTACACGTGTTAATGGCCGCGGTAAGGCACAACAACAAACCGCACTGAAAAAATAACGAATCCAATTTATTATTTCGAAACGCGGCTCGGATCATTATCGTCATTCATCCTTTCGTCAGGATAAATAATCCAGTCATTAGAATAAATACTGTCGTGGTATAATAATGGACAAGTCACGACCGGAGCACTTGTACGTACGATATTTACACCGCGTAATTTAGCGCGAGTAGCGAAACGAGTTTTAGTATTGAAAAGTATTAATTTTCTAACTTTTTATTATTGAATATTAAAATTGAACGTATTTGTGATGAATTTGAATAATAAATTGTTTAAAAATATATAAAATATTATCTATTCTAAGCGTCCAAAATGGGATGTAATCGAATTTCAATCTTGTAATTTAGCGCGAGTAACGAAACGAATTTCAATATTGAAAAATATAAATTTTGTAACTTTTTATTATTCAATATTAAAATTAAACGTATTTGTGATGAATTTTAATAAAAAGTTGTTAAAATATATATGAAATTTCATCGATTCGAAGCGTCCGAAATGGGACGTAATCGAATTTCAATCTCGTTCGGTAAACAAGTCTCGATTGCCAATTACTGGCACGTGTAAGCTATAAAATTATTATAAACGGTGAACGTTATCAGTTTTTGGCAGCTTTTCTATATACTTTTGCGTATTTGTAGATTTCCTCGTAATGATATAATAGGATAATTGTTCTGTCTGTGGCAAAACACGTGGCGATCGTAATCGTTATTATTCGAGTGCCTTACACTTTCACGCTTCAAACACCTGTCTTCGAAATTATGATTCAGATCGGATCGAAAGTTTTGTACGTTTTATAATACGTGTTTTTTCATGTTATTTTCCGTTACTGGAAATCTGTCGTTTTAATATGCAACGTGGGGTTTCTTTGCGCCACAGGTCGTTGAATCGAGAATTACGTGATATTGTTTATTGTTAGGAACGAGATTGAATATCAATTTGTATAAATCGTATCCGAAAACCTTACCAATAAATAAACGAAACGAGAATATATTTCAGAAATGATGTAAACGAAATTTTCGAAACCCGATTTCTGTCCGCGACGCATTCTTGAAATTTCCACACATGAAAAATTGAAAAAATCCGCATCATTAACAAGGATCCATTACAGGACGATGTTTTAAAAAAAAATTCGTATAACATTTTGAAAATAAATTGGGCAAGTTGAGTCTCGACTTACGAAACGCAATCATTAATCTTTTTTCCCAGTATTGAACGTCCGCCGCCCGAGGCTCGATGCCTTTCTAACGAACACACCTAAAACATCGTTTTACATTACATCGTATCTAAAATTTATTTTTAAGTATGGGGATGCAGACCCAACAACCACAATATATATTATAATTTAAAAAAAAAGTTAATTTTATAATAAATTTTTCATATAAGTTCAAAAGAAACAGAGAGAATATGATTGGCATAGTACTCTTTCATTTTTTTATACTAATAATTAAAATATTGAAAATATATTTATGTATAATATTGATTACTATATTATCTTACATATTAAAAATAAATATATTATATACAATGTTACAATCTAAGTGTATTTCAGTCCATGCATATTTGGATCATATTTTTTTGGGTTAAATCGGGTTGTGTTAAGTTTTTTCTGCAATTACATTTGTTTTTATCGTAGTTTTAGGTTGAGTTAGATTAGATTAAGTTATGTCAAACATAAATGGGCTAATAATATAAATGGTTTAAATATATTACAAATAAAATCAAATAAAAAATATGCAATCAAAGTCATACAACATTTAATCGAATCTCGTTGCGCTTTTCGGGTCTGATCGTTTCGAAAATTTTCCTCCGCTTCAAAATGGTATTATGAAACGAAAACGCACGTCTTTTGACATTCGCAGAGTGTATACCAAGGTCCAAAGATTCGAATTTGTGTCCTTTCCCTTTCGGATCTAGATCTGTGCGCATAATGAAATCGCGTAACGAACCGTGCGCAACGAGCGCAGATCCACCGCAAAAAAATGGCTACATTAAATCATTTTTCGAAGCCTTGACCTAAAGATTATGAGGCGTTTTTTATGTGTTTTTTGAACGGCGTGTGAGTCATAGTAACGGAATCGAATAATTATTTTTTACGTGATTAATAGAATATGGACGTTCACGCATGAGATCGTTCGCCTTTTTTTCGTATTAATTTGATGTAGGTTATATGTGTTTTAAAGTGTATTGTTAAGTATGTAATGAAAAGATTGGTTAATCTGAGTATTTATAATAAAGTGGTAAAAGTTTGGATAAAAAAATTGATTTTGGTATTTTATCAAATTATTTCAATAGATGATAAGATCTTTCAACACCCATTGGTAAAAACTCGATTTGTGATTACGCTTTTTGAGTCAATGTATTTTTTTTAATTTTAATTATTTTTCGAGAATGAAAGTTTTGAAATATTCAACAGTCATTCATCTTGCATAATTTTACAAAATTTAATTTTTATATTATACGATACCTGTCATATTACATTCTTATAATATTTTATATTTTCATTACTTAAAAAAACCCGAATTGTTTTAAAACCGAAAACCAAAGCATTTACAATTTTTTTTCAAAATTTCATTATCTCACTATGATAAATAATATGATTTGCAAATAAAATTTTATAATTATCTTTTCACATTTTGATCATTTTAATTTATAAATATTATCTTACTCAATATGGAAAACTTAATGATTTTTCAATAAAACCTACATTTACATTTTCAAATTTTTACTATGATAAATTCTTTGTTTTACATACAGAAGAAATCTACGATTTACAACCATCTTACTAAAAAAATTGAAATTTATCTACATAACCAAAGGCTAACCTTTTCAAACCATCAACGCAAAATTTCACCTCCACAACCCAAAATTCTCAAATCTTCGAACTTTAATCGCATTATATTAGATTCTCAAACCTTCCTATCAAAAGTTAGTTGAGAACCCCAGTTTCACCTCTTCAATTTACAACAATCTTATTAAAAAAAAAAATTGAAATTTCCCAACATAACTAAAGGTTAACCTTTTCAAACCATCAACACAAAACTTCACCTCTACAGCCCAAATTTCTCAAATATTCCGACTTCATCATCAAAATATTAGATCCTCAAACCTTCCTACTGACGTTTGAGAACCCCAGCTTCACAACGAGCTGCATTAGGATGTATGAGCGAGGTTCAATTGAAAATGCATTCGACTTCCATGTACGTGCGTATTGGACAAGTTGCGAAAACGCAATCGGCTCTCGTTGCGCCACTCCTTACTTGTTATTCAGCATTCGAAGTTGGCGCTCTTTTATTATTCGGATCGTTGTTGTAATTGAGAAGAAAGACTCATTTGTATATTATATATTGCGTTAAAGGCTCGTTTTCGTGTGCCGTTATTCGCGTTTAATTTATGCGCAGACGTGTCGAAAGTTCGATAAAATGTGCAATCGGATCGGTTGCATTATCTGAGTTGTGCATTGTGGTCGATGTATTATTATATTGAATGAGGTATATTATTTTATTGTATGAAAAAATCGTTGTTGATATATTGGAGCAATTGTTAATGGGTTCACATGATTGTTAGTGTTATATGTTAATATTTTTAATGAATAAAATATCGTGTTTCATTCGTTTAAATTGAATATTCAATATGTACTCTATATTCATATATTTTATTCATCATTAGTCAATAGTTTAACCTTGTTGATTATATCAGGTTTAATTGATCGCCGAAGTTAAGTGAAAAACGGTATGATTAGATCAATATTTATTACATTATTATATAATAGCTAGAAATGATTTTAATACGAGTACTAGTGATTCGACTTCCGCTGGAGTTAAAAAAGCTCTTTTTTCAACCTTTTTATTATTTAATTAAAAATATATACAGTTTTTAAATTGCAAATTTAACCTCGAAAAATCAAATTCAACTTTTTAAACTTCAAATTCATTCTTTCAAATATCAAATTCAACCTTTTGAACTACAAATCAAACCTTTTACAAATCAAATTCAACAATCGCAAATTTGTTTCCTTCGCTTTTCAATTTTTTATGACTTCATGAAAATGTAAAAAAAAAAGTTAGATACATATTCATAGAACTTTTTTTCAGATCGATTTATTAAAAAATCACTAACTAAGATTATCAATGTTAAATTGAAGAATAGATTGTATTTCATTGATATGACAACTATCATAATAAAACATTTCTATTGGTAGAATTTGATTTGTAAATGGTTAAATTTGAATTTTAAAAGTTCGAATTTGATGTATAAAAACTATATAGCACCTTATGATGTAAACATCATCATAATCCAAATCCAATCCTTTCGATATTACCCAAACTTTTATTATACCTTCAACTCCGATATTTGACCATCGACCCATGCGAAAATATACGCGAACAAACATCGCGTTATTTCGCATACGAAAACTTTTTTCATAAATCTTTGATCCGTTTCAAATTCGATTATTTTTCGGTAAACACCCACCGAACCGTTCACTTTTCGTTACGAATACATATAATAATTTTTTTCGGTCCGTTTTCGTTGTTTTGGAACGCATAAATTATCGTCTTGTGCCGCAATCTGTTGACTCGTTTCAAAACATTTTTTTACGCTCGTTTTGCTGAAGGCAACACCTTCGTTTTTATTATTCAAATCCGACACATCAACACTTTAATACGTCATCTCGAAAATTTGCATATAATCAAAATCGTAATATGATATATCGCGTACGATCGATCGAGTTGTTTCTATACATTTTTCGATATCGAAAACGTGTTCGTCCACTTTTAATGATCGGAATTTTTCAGTCGTTTAATTTTCGCAATGTGATTTAAAAAGATATGACGAAAATTGAGTTGTTCATATTAAAATTTGATGGTTTTTTTAAATGAAATTTTCGCGTATAGCGGGACAATTTTCCGCGTTTAACAAAGTACACATGTTCTAGATACACAATTTGAGACCATGGCATGAATCGAGAATGAGCCAATATTTGGTCCAGCAAACATGGGAAATTGGATTGCCGAAGGCACTGTCGCATACATTAGAATTTTCAGACGAAACTCTCTGAGTTCTTCTTTCGCATATGCGCGATTTCGTCATGCGAATTTTCGGCAAATTCGAACTTTTGTTCGGATTTGCGGTCGGGTTTATTGTGCGGATTTTCAGATTCGGAGATATATTGTCTTATATATTTTTGATTAAATTTTGGAAATTAGAATTGAGATTTTTCAATAGAATGAATATGATTGAAAAGAAACTAAAATTTGTATAGGTATATACACCCATTCCTATTTTTATACGGGGGATACGTTCCAGAGATTATCGTGTAAAAATATGTATAAGATAATATAAAATTGGAGATAGGTTTTATCAGTATATTGATAGAACTTCCATTCAAATATATTTTATAAAAATTCTGTAATGTGGAAATATTTCGCACGCCAAATCATAAAAAGATATCAACTTTTCAAGCTTTTTGTTAATTATTTATTTAATAATTATAATTTTATACTGGTCTGCACTGAATCTTATTATTGTAGTATAGTAATACATTTTTTTAAATTTTTATACAGTGCTTAAGTGAAAAAACAATGTAAAAAATAATCAGTTCTTTTTCGTTGAAACATGTAAAAAAAAAATTGTGTGAAAAGTGGATTGAGAGTATACAGCGTTCATTATCAGCGAAATTCAGATCAAACCTTTTACGAATCAAACTCAACTATCACAAAGAATTATTAAGATCATTGTATGTAATCAATGAAATATTTTGATTTGAAGTTTAAAAGGTTGAATTTGGAGTGTAAAAGTCGTATAAAGAAGACATTTTCAATGAATGTATTTTTTTTTAACAAAATTGAGAATCATAGATTTTGAATTTGAAAATATCGAAAATATTTAAAAAAAAAATGATGGAAGGAACACATTGATAAAAAATATAACTTAAGAAAAATAAAAAAAATCATATGACAAAATGTACGTATAGAAAAATAGCATATAGTTAAATTACTGAAATTATATCAGAAAGATTGCAAAAGAAAAAAAAAATTGATTACGAATATGAAAAAATCCACATTAAAAAAATTATAATTCAAGTAATTAGATTATTTAACAACTTTCGGGTTAATCCGCGGTAGTGCTTCCGAAGCCGCAAAAGCGCGCGAAATTCAAACGAACGATCCCTCCATTCCAATCGACGAATACAACACAAAACCAACACAAAAATCCACACAAAACAATACAATACAAAAATCGACACAAAACTTACCATTTCACACATAACAAGTCGGCCATCACCGAACCGGGCGTACGTGACTCGGCTCATATGTGCGAAATTATCGAGTCGTGGAAAATTTTCCGACACGTGTGTGCCGTTTTCGGTACGACTCTTTCGAACTTATTTTCGTTTTATTCCAGATCGTTAGATGATGACGATGACGTCATTGAAAATGTCAGCTTGAGCGAATATTGTCGAACACATGTTTCGGTGTCGCATTCGCGTATTTTTAGATCGTTTTTCGTTTGTGTGTCGCGAAATGTTCTTGGGTTGGATTGCATTATGTATTTTTTTGATGTTGGGAATTTGTTTTTTGAAGAAAATTATGTTTAAATTATGGTTGTGTGTTGATTTGTATTGAATTTTTTATTGTATTCTTGAGATGTTCCTATGTAATTGCTTAAAATATTCATTGAATTAGATCGTTTCGTATTTTTATAAAAGTGCCATTAACAATCTGCAAAAATACTCTATTTTACTAATTTATTATTTTTAAATTAACAATCATAAAAAAATCCATATTGCATAATCAAATCACTCGATGATTCAATGCAAAGTAAAATATTATAATTTATATTTTTTCACACATCTAAAAATTTCCCTAATGACACTTTCAAAAACATTCATTTAATTTATGATCACAATCATGAAACATAAGAATTTCAAAAATACAGTATTCTATAAAACTGATATTTTTAAATGAACAATCATTAAAAAAATTCACATCTTACAATCGATAAAAAGTAAAAAAAAAACTATATTGCACAAATATAAAAACATACATAAATTATTGCCCTAATAGCACTTTCAAAAATAATCCAATATTTTATGAACACAATAATGAAACATCAATGTTTCAAAAATACATTATTCCATCAAACTGATATTTTTAAATCAACAATCGTTGAAAAAACCCACATCCCACTATCAGTACAAAGTACAACTTATATTATTACATACATCTAATAACTAATGCAAAAAACTTCCCTAATGACATTTTCAAAAACATTCCAATAATTTATGACGACAATTACGAAACATCAATATTTCAAAATCTTCAAAAATACTTAATTTTATAAATCCGATATTTTTGAATCAATAATCATCGATAAAACCACATCCCGCAATCGATGCAAAGTACAAATTATAACATTGCACACATCTAAAAACTTATAAAAATTATTCCTCAAACGACACTTTCAAAAACAATTCGACAATTTACGACCACAAACACGAAACATCAATATTTCAAAACCTTCAAAAATACCCAATTCCATCAATCCGATATTTTCGAATCAACAATCATCGAAAAAAACCCACATTCCACAATCGTACGATGATTCGATGCAAAGCAAGACAAACGATGTTGTTGCACATATCTAATCGGGTTCTTCGACATTGGTGGTTGGTCAAGTCCAGGGTCCAATTGTCCCACGCATTTTTGTATCGTTTTTAATCCGATCTGATCCTGGTTCGTTGGACACGTGGACTGAGTCCAATTTGCGTCAACGCTCTCATCTAGCGCGTGGGAGATCGCTTATTTATTTGGCAAACTGAAATTATGTAATGGATTCTGAAAAGTGGACGTCGATATTGTATTGATGTGTAGAATTGGCTGAAATTTTTTGACGGTTGAATTGTGTGATGGATTGGTGGAAAATTTAGATGGTTTGCTTAAGATTTTTTTTGATGGTGATAGTTGTGTTGGTAAATCATAGTTGAGATGTATTACATTAGAATTTTTTTGATAGTGAAAATAAGTTTTGGTAATGATAGTTTTATTGATAAATCATAGTTTAGATTTATTGATAGGTTTTACGATTATTTTTTTCAGACTTATAATAATTTCTATGGCAAATGTTCAAATTTATTGATAGAAGTGACATTTCACCACTTTATGATAGATATACCTAGCTTTCGTACTTTAAATTCAACCTTTTACAAATCAAATTCAAGTTTATTCAAATCAAATTAAATCTTATTCAAGCCAAATTCAACCACCAGAAATGTATAATAGTATTATCATCGTATGTCATAGTAATCAATGAAATACAATCTATTCTTCGATTTGACTATAACGATCTCAGTTCACGATTTTAACTTACGAAAATAAACTTTTTATCTCATGAACTTTCTCATATTTCTTATCTTATATATCTTGCCCTAATTAAGATTAATTTTTACATATTTAAATCCCAAAATTACATATTTGAAAACTGTACATAGATATAATATAAAAAAATACACTTCCATTGAATTCGAAGTGTAAATGCTAGAACCAACAAATAAAAACCAAAATTCAGACATTTACAATAACATACATATATATAGAACTCTGAACACATTCGCCATATTTATCGTTTACGGATACGGCAGAAATTCGTTACGAAAACATATAATTTTTGGTCGATTGAATCTCACCGCGTATAACAGAAGTTCACATATATTAAATGGTAAATCGTCCGAGAACTATTGAAAAATCACCGAAGCATCATAAAATACGTATCCTGTACGATATTTCGATAAACTTTCATATATAATGCGAGACCGTTTATCGAAATGCTCTCGAAAAGTTGAACCGTATTTATATGGGGTCACTGAATATAGCAAATTTTTTATATGTACATATAAATATATATATATATACATATATATATATATATATATATGTGTATATATATATATATATATATGTATATCAAAAATAGTTTTGAAGGGTTTATTTATAAAATTTCGATTACGAAATATTTTTTTTCGATGGATAATCGTCGAATTGTCTATTTGCATTTCTCGTCACGAACATTTCTACGGAAATGGAGGAATTTTCGAATATAATCCGACCCTGACCCACACCGACATGGGGCTTCCTTCAAAACAATCCAAGGTTGGAAAATATTTGCATATTAGTCACTGTTTTAAGTAGCGATTATCATAAGTAAATTTTGCCACCGAAATTTTTGATTTATTGACGGAATTTTTGAATGAAGTATTAGGTAAACAATGACATGTGTGAATTTTAAATATTTTGAATGGATAGGTCGATATTGTCATTGTTACGTATAGTTTGCGATTAGAAGGTGAGGTTACGTTTGAATTTGAATATATTATGTAGTTTATTTGGTGATAGATGAACTAAAAAGGTATGATGAGGGAATACGAATTAGAAAAGTACGATAAGTTGAATGAAGATAGTTTTTTTATTATGAAAATCTATTTATTTTTGTTAATGTCATAAATTATATTTATTTATTGATCGTAAAATGAGTTGCTTAACTTCAGTAACTGCTTGAAATATGCGTTCAAACTGTTAATTATAGTTTAAATATTCTATCTTCATATTATGAGTAATGAATTTTTAGAGTTTTCAAACTGTTATGTAATAGTTTTCTATCTTCATATGAGTAATGAAAGTTTTAAGTGCAATTATATACTAACTTAACAAAATTTGAAAGTGGGAAATGTACTTAAAATACAAGAATTACATTACGAACATATTTTTTGATGAAATTATTTGCATTTATATTATTTTTTTTAAATATTTTTCGTAACCATGGCGATGTGGGGGGATCTGTTGTGCCATAGTGGTAAATTTTTATTCATATCCATGCAGACATAAATTAAAATTATCATTATTAAAATATTTCTGTTATTATCTGAGCATGATGGTAACCTCTTAAAGGTGTTCCATGGATGTCGAAAGACATCAGACAATACCATCAAATACCGGGTGAAAAAATACCGGACACGAAAAAAAATTATTATTATTAGTAGTAGTAGAAGAAGAAGAAGAATAATAATAATAATAATTATGATGATGATGATGATGATGATAATGATAATAATAATAATAATAATAATAATAATAATAATAATAATAATAATAATAATAATAATGATGATGATGATAATAATGATTATAATTATAATAATGATAATAATTATAATGGTGATAATAATTATAATAATGATAATAAAAAAATAATAACTATTATTATTATTATTATTATTATTATTATTATTATTATTATTATTATTATTATTATTATTATTATTATTATAAATAACACTATGCATCATATTTAATACGTGAAAAAATTGTCTACATTTAATACATTTTTATATAAAATAAGGCATTTAACAAGCAGACAATTCTACATCTCATAAAAAACGAACCACCCGAATTTCAAGCCCGGTACATCAGAAAACTACTAATGCCCGTCCGAGTACATTCGCAAAACCCGCCTAATTCTAATTTCTAACGCATCGGGGCCAACAAACTCCGCTTACACGATGTCGTAATCAGATTTCTGCTAGCGTGTCCGCCAAATCTGACCCACGAGACCGAACGGCGGGATTGTGGGCGGGCGCTTTTGGGCGGGCGACGCAAAGTCTGCCACTATCGCCTCATTGCCAAGCCGAAAGCTCGGGATTCCGATGGCTGATTTGTGCTTTTCTTGGGTCCGATGGGATATGAAAACGGTGGCTGAAGATGGGGTTGAGTATGGGTGTTTTGTGTGTGTGGGAATTTTTGAATGGAGATTTTGTTTTGTGGGGTTTTGATGGTGTTTAGAGGTGAGTGCCTGGAAATTTTGATGTTTGTTTTGGGATTTTTTATGTCTATTGTATTTTGAAATCGATTGCTATAGAAGGAGTTAGGTATAGATGAGTATTAATATTAAAAAAAAATTAATGCCGATTTAGTTTTGTGGGGTTTTGATGGTGTTTAGAGATGAGTGCCTGGAAATTTCGATGTTTGGTTTGTGATTTTTTATGTCTATTGTATTTTGAAATCAATTGTTATAGATGGAATTAGATATAGATGCGTATTGATATAAAAAAATTTATATGGATTTAGTTATGTGTGTTTTAATCATGTTAAAGATGAGCGCCTGGAAATATCGGAATTTAGAAGTTTGATTTTTGCTTTTCTTATGTCCATTGTGAAATACTTTAAAATTGATTTCTGTAGAAGGTATTTGATATTAATGTGTATTAATATATAATACAAAAAATTGAAAGCCTATTTGATTTTGTGGGTTTTAATCGTGTCAGATGAGTCCGTGGAAATTTTGGAATTTCGATGCTTGATTTGTGATTTCTTATAGCTATTGTAGTCTGAAATCGATTCCTAAAAAAAAAAAAATCAAACACATAATAGATGTATATGTATTACGAACAGAAAAATTTGAATGCCGATTTGTTTTTGTGAGTTTTAATTGTGTCAGAGGTGAATGCCCGAAAATTTCCGCAAATGTGTCAAAGTTAGATGAACTCTTTACATTTATTTGTATTGAAATTATGATTATTCATCATAGTGTGCTGATATAATATTTGTAGCAGGTCAAGGTATTTTCGATATATTATTAGAAGTTTGGTTTTTTTTTTTCGTGTGTACTCATTATATTGTAATATGTAAGAGAAGGGTGACTCTTGATGATGTTTAAAAATTAAAAAAAAACATATTGATTAATAATCTTGAGTTGATATTATGAGAATCCATGCAATGACCTCATTATTCGTGGCTTAACTTTCGTGAGAATCAGTAAGAATTTGTGCCTTTGTTATTGTTAAATCATGACAAAACTATAATTCCACATTATAAATATGTGATATTTATGATAGTGAAAGTAAATAGATTAAAAAATAAAAATATTAATCTTCGAGACAATCAAATATAAATCACTACAAAAAAAATATTTTCAAAGATAAATTTTCACGCATTCTGTCTAACAACTATTAAAATATTCTTGGAAAAACATTCTCAAAAAATATCTACTTTCGTGTTCTGATTCACTGAAAAAATTCTCTGAAAACATCAAAATAAAAAATCGGGTCATTGTTTCATTACTCAGTTAAGGAAAAGCAACGAAACCATGAAAATAAACGCACATTCAAAAATCAGCAAAACGTTTCAGAATCAATTAAATTCAAATAAAGAATAATTAAAATCAATTCTTACAAATATGGCGCACAATTGTGCCGCAGAAAAAAATAAAATTCGAAACAAAAAAGGCAAACTCGCATGCAAATGGCGTCCGCGTCATAATCAATTATCATCGCGGCACGATTCGTATTCAGCGCGTGCACCGCAGAACATGCGGGGCAAACGAATCGATGAAAAGAATAAAAAAACGCACATACACACACAAAAAACTAATATGTACATATAAATATAAATATATACAACTACGCCTATAATTTTTATAAAAAAATTATTTGAAATATGGTTTAATGGCAATTTAAAAGGAGGTTGAAGTGTAATATTTTATTTTTTTCAAATGAAATGTTGGGGGTCACCAGTGGCCTCTGATGGTTTTCTAGTAGAATTTATTGGGAGTTATCGGTGATCCAATGGTATAAAATGATACAAAATTAAAATTAAAATGTTTATTTTATACATATTTTTAGGGCGCTCTGTATAATTTGTGGGTTCTACAAGTGTGATATATTTTTTTAATGAAACACTGGGGGTCACCGGTGACTTCAAAAAGCATATTTTCAGTAGGGGTCACCGGTGACCCCCCATGCAACTATTTGATTTATTTTATTTATTTTGAACCTATTTTCAGAGCGCTCTAAAAATGCGCCAGTTCTACAATTGTAATAATTTGTTTAAATGAAATATTGAGGATCAACGATGGTCCTTAATAGCTCACTCGTCAAATTCAGTAGGAGTCACCGGTGACCCCTATATCACTATATGAAAATTAAAATTTAAAAATATTTATTTCAAACATATTTTTAGGGAACTTTGTATAATGCGTGGGTTCTGCAAGTGTGATAATTTGTTCAAATAAAATATTGGAGGTTACTAGTGACTTCTAATAACCCACTCGCAAAATTCAGTGGGGGTCACCGGTGACTCACAACGAAAATAAAAATTTTTAAACCTTCATTTCAAACACATTTCCAGTGCAGCCTGAATCATGCACAGGTTCCACAATTGCACTAATTTGTTCAAATAAAACACTGGAGCTTACCGGTAATCCCTAATAACCCACTCGCAAAATTCAGTGGGGGTCACCGGTGACTCACAACGAAATTTTTTTAAATATTTATTTCAAACACATTTCCAGGGCAGCCGGTGTCATGCACAGGTTCCAAAATTGCAATAATTTGTTCAAATAAAATACTGGAGCTTACCAATGATCCCTAATAACCCACTCGCAAAATTCATTGGGGGTCACCGGTGACTCACAACGAAAATAAAAATTTCAAACATTTATTTTCAAACACATTTTCAGGGCAGCCGGTATCATGCGCGGGTTCCACACATGTGTACAGCCTGTACAAAAAGTCAGGGCACGTCTCGGTGACACGCCGCGTCGCATACCCGAACGGTTAATATGGCCGTTTTCGGCACGTCTTTTGGACACACCGTATTCGTGTGAATAAAGGGACGTGCTCGAATTGCACAAATTCGTCATATTATTCCGTGTTTTATTGCTCGATTCGTGTGTGATTTACCGATTTTTGTGATACGTCGGCCCGTCTTTAGATGTCGGCTTTTTTATTTTGAATATTTTAATTTTAATGTGATGTTTTATTAGTCGGGAAATGTTTGGGAAACGTGTGTAAAAAACTTTTTCTTATTTTGCATGTGTTTTGAATTTGTACCTTATTGCATGAGTGATATTGTGAAGAAACTAAATATATACACGTGTCGTTGCGTTGGGTTTCCATTTGTACTAGTTTTTAGATTATGTAAAGTATAAAATGGGGGGAAGCTTGGGTAATTCTGTGATATTAAGAGTTCGTTGTCATTGTTTTGTATTTTAATATAAAATAATTAAAAAAAATACTACTATGAAGAATTTGCAATATTTTTCATTGAACTATTTTTTTAGATGTTGTACATCTTTATCAATTTTGTGTAACATCTCAAATGATTAAATCTGGTGCGTCTAATTTTAATATTTTAATATTTTAATGGGAAAATGCTATAAAATTTTGGGATATAACCCTATTATATCTATTGATAGTAAAAAAAAAAGATTTTTTATGCAGATATAAAGCTTTGTTTTCCTCATTTAAATCATGCATGTTCTTTGCACAACGAAAAAACCAAACACGTCTGCATCACATGTGGACAGTTATCACTAAATTATGTCAGTGCGAATTCGTGTATCTACTGAAAATCTTCTAGCAGATATAGTTTTCGAAAATGCGTTGGTATTATAAAAAAATCGACTTTATTCAAACTATGTATCGTATAAATCATCTATATCACAGATTCATCTGAGTTCTTTTTATCTTTAGTTATAAAAATTGAAATTGATTTTTTATTTTCGTATGATTTTCTAATACTCATTAACATTTTCAATGATTGAAGTATATAGAAATATTTTTTGAAAAAAATTCTCAGTTTTAAACGCCAAAAAAATTATCACCTTATTTTAATGATATAAGCAGAAATTACTAAACAAAATATTTTTATCTTTTCGAATATCAAATTATTATTTTTATTTATAATTTTATAATAATATACAAAATTTACATATGAAAAATAATCAAAACAATCTTCCTTTGACATTCATTCGTACTCTCGCAATCATTACAAAACAAAAACATCTCTAAACACATTACGTCCGCGACCTGAAGCTGAAAGTCGACTTCCCAGAAAATGGCTATTTGCGTAACTTCCACTCTCCAAAACACGACACGGGACAGTCCATCCACCCGCAAATGGTTTAACCCATTCCCACCCGAAATAACTCCTCAGATTTGTCATCTTCGAGATGGAAATCAAAACAGAAAACATCACCTTTTGAATACGCGCGTCAAAAGTCCTCGATTTGATACCGGGGCGTGTTGCGAATGCGAAATTCGCCAACTCGCATACGATACGAAACAAAACAAAGTTTCGACGCAGATAATACTTTACGTGATGCGAGTGCAAGATGTCCTCTTGGGCTGTTTGTTTGTGCTGTGTCCTCTTCCTGCTTTGTGGATGCGCTTCGGGTCCCTGTTGGGTTAGGTTAGGTTGTTGGGTTTTGGGTTGGGATGAATGTGTAGTTTTGATGTGGTTTGAGTGTGAAGTGGTGAAGTTAGACGATGATTTAGTTTGAGTGTGTTTGTGGAAATATATTTTTGATTATATATTTCGTTATATCTAATGTATTTATTTCTTATAATAGAACATTCTCGAGTTAAGAAAACTTTTTGATCAAATTTTGGAAAAAAATAGATATTATATTAAAAAAGATTTAATGAATAAACAGTATCATTTTATTCAGTAATGGATTTTTAAATAAAAAATTTTTTTTGGAATGTGTAGTTTTGATTCGGTTCGAGTGTGAAGTGATGATTAAGTTCGTGGAGTGTATTTGTGAAAATATATTTTTGTTTATTTATTTTTTGTAAAAGAACATTATTGAGCTTTTTTATTTTTTTGTTTAAATTCTGAAATAAATTAAATATTAAAAGAGATTCGATGAATAGACAGTATCATTTTATTCAATGATGGATTTTTTAAACAAAAAACAAACTTGTTTGCAATTTATGCACTATATCTAACAATAAGCGCATTAATCAAGAATAAATTCATTCTCATTTTTTTTCTAAAATCTATAATAAGAACTATTCTTCAACAGTTTTTCCTTATTCGTTAAATGTATATTTTAAATCGTGTTAAATTTTGTTTTATGTGCATACTTTTTAGTCACTCGAAAGAGTCGAAAACATTTAACCTTTTTTCAACCTTTTTATTAGCTTGCTCAGTGTCTTATGTTTATTTAAACAATTTTATCAATTTTTATACATAAATTTACGAACTTAAGAAAACACACGTCTTTTAATTTTATATGTTATTTTTTCGTTTATAAAATTGCTTAGTTCGCATACGATGTATGAAATTTTTGTATCATATACATACGTACAAAATATTAGGAATGCATTTCGTTGGTATTTCTCATCAAAATTTGAACTTCTTCCTTTTTTATTATATTTATTTCCACACCCCTCCTTTTCTACGAACTTGAAAGTGTCAATGATTAGGTTTGGATTATTTAGTTTTAAACTCTAATTTTATATCATCATCATCATCATCAACATAATCATCGCGTATCTATAATATAAGAAACTTTCAGTTTTATGATAGTATAAATGTCCAAATCCGGTCGTTGCTCAGTAAGCATATCGCAATGATAACCAGTGAGACAGACGAGGCAGAGACTGAGCAGATTGCGTCCTCTCTGCCCGCTAAAATTTCATTAGTTGGAAAAGAAAAGAGAAAAATAATTGAATTGATTTGAGAATTGGTAATGAAAAAGAATTTAAAATTTCAATCAATTTAGTTTAAAGAAACATCAACAAAACACCATCTCACTGTATTATTCACATATGTATCTTTTGCATCATACACAAACTAAGAAATTTCACAAAAAAACACTTAACCCACTAACAATCATCCCAAAATTTTCATCAACATCCCAGAATCAACTACATTCATCCATTTTAATCACCAAACAACAACTCAATCATCCAAACACACTTCAAACCAAAAAGACAAACCTCCCTAGATACCCGTCTCGGATTTCTCGATTAATGCCACGCCATCATACACGATTAAGCACCCCATACAATGTTGCAAGTTTGATTCAGTCTCCGAGTCGCGAATATCAAATTTCGATTTATTGGGACGCGGATGGGTGCTACTTGGCAAACGAGCCGACTTTGAGCGTCAGATCGCGCAATTGATTAGTTCCAAGAAATGCTCGATGCTGGGTTAATTGAACGGGAGACGCCTTGTACAACGTGTCCCAAAAACGACGGTTATGTAAACGGGTGTGTTGAAAGTTTTGGTTAGTTGATTTGTATGTGAAAATATGGGATGTTTTTGAAGGAAACATTTTAAATTTATGTTAAATAAAATAAATTTGCATTAAATCTGAGCATTGAATAAAATAAGTGTGCATTGAAAAAAATAATGTATGCATTTTTCACGAGCATTAAAATGAGTGCATCAGAAAAAATAATAATATATAATATAATAAGTGTGCATTAAAAAAATAATGTGGCATTTTGCACGCGCATTAAGACGTATGTATTAGAAAAAATATCTGTAGTTTAAAACGAATAAACGTGCATTAGAACAAGGCGAAATACCAACCATTATTCACAACTTTCATAATATAATCGATTTGCAATAAAGCAAATTCGAAAAAAATCAATATTGATTACAAAATGGACCAAATTGTTAAAATGTAGACAGTTGTATTGTATTGTCTGTTGAGACTGACTTCATTTTGGCGACATTGCCACCTATCTGTCATCTTGATGCACAATCAATTCATTCTATTGTACATTTCATTTTTTTTAATGCTAATTTTATACTGCACTTTTTTTATTGCCACTATGAATATAATAATGCTCAATACAAGATTCTTTAATTCACATCGTATATTTTTATAATTTACAAGTAATTTGTTTTAAAACACATCCTATATTTTTTTAATGCACAGTTATATCTCACCCTTTTTTAAATAGTGTTATAATATTCATTTTTGGTGTTCCGTGAATTAAATTGTCAAAAAAATTCGATGAATTTTATTCAATCCTCACGTCTTTTTATTTCATCCATCCAGTTTTTTTTTGCGAGTTTATTTAAAAAAAATGTAACCCCTGATCATGTCGAACATGTAAATGTGATTCTCGAATTAATAAGTAGTTTTTACTTGCAATTAAATTTAACTACGTTAATGCGTATTTCTGCTATTTATTTATATTTCTTCTAATTATTTCTCAGTACTATTTAAATATACGTAGAAATGATTTTATATAAAACTTTTCTTGAATTTTGGGTTTTTTCAACTTGCACGATTTTTCGCGGCACTCAAAAACCTTCGGAACGAATCAATCACATATTTTGAGGACTTACCGTACTATTCTAGAATGTACAGTACTTCATTTATCCATTTCCTTTAATCGCGCAACCAAAATTTTTTTATTTGAATTACATCACTTGATTTCTAACGTTTATAATTCTACTTATATTCAAAAGCATATTATAATACTATGGCAGAGACGAAAATAAAACCAAGAAGATAAATTGAATGATGTAAAGATAAAATAATTTAAATGAATTGAATGATTGTCCAAGATAGCACATTATACAATTGTCCAAGAAAATTGTCTTTTGGTTTGTATAATATTATGTCAATTAGGGATGCTGTAATTAAACGTTTGTATGTAAATATTTTTCAGAGAAAAGCTTTTTAAAATTAGTCTGTTTAGTTTCGGTTGTTCTCGGTTTTTTGCGGATTAGTTCCGTATGAATTCTGAAAAGAGTTCTCAGTACAAATAAAATATACTTAAAAATATAAAACTATAAACAGAGTCAATTTGCATTTATTATCCAATATGAATATGTTATTTTCAACGCCAAACAATACACTTTTTTATAATTAGAATATACGTTGAAAACACTCAACGTATTAAATTTTTTAGTACGTATATCATTTGTATTCATGACTCGCTTCGACTTCGAATCAAAATATTTTATTCACGTATCGAAGTAGTTTCAATGCAGGAAAATTTTATATTTCCTTATATCAACGAAAATTGAACTATTTTTAAAATTCAACAAAATTTATGAAATTGACACATTTTCAACTCAAATTTGCAGCAAAACAAAATATACTATGCTGTATTTCATTTCAGTTTTATTATTTTAATAATTTGAATGTAAATTAAAATACTTTGATATATAAATTGAATAGCTAATAATTAGGACTCATCAAATATAATGATAACTAAAGTTAAACGATAAGTCTTGGGGACATTAGTTGGAAACATTTCAAGTACTCAAATTTTCAATGATATTGAAAAAATTTCATTTTGCATCATAATAATTTGATTAATATTATATACAAAGATCTTTCTTATCTAAACGTACTGGTAACTAAAGTTAAGCGACAAGATTAGCAGTCAGATGAATACATTTCAAGTATTCAAATTAAAATTTTCAATGGTATTGAAAAAAATCTCATTCTGCATCAGACACAACCATCATCATAATTTGATTAATGTAATATAAAGACCTATCTTATACAGACGTACCGCTAATTAAAGTTAAGCGATAAGTTATGCAGTCATTGAATGTATTCATTTCAAGTACCAAAATTTTCAATGAAATTGAAATGACCTTCCACATCAGACACAATCATCATCATAATTCGATTATAAACACCTTCCTTATCTCCCTCATAAACACTCCTCGACCAAATGACCAACCCAACCAAATCATCATCCCATCATCAACACACAAACCGATCCAAAATTTCGACACAATCCCGACCAGATCGTTCAGAATCAATCTAGAAGTAGATCCAAAAAAAAAAAACGCAACATAAAAGAACAGACGAACATAATAATAATGAAACGTCATCATCATCATCGGTCTCGGAGCGGATGGAAAGCGTTTCGCCATTGTTGTTCTGCGGTCGCGCCATTGTCTCGCCGACGACCACTTTTATGCTAATCGCGCGTGTGTATGTGCGCAAACCTTTGTGGAAAGTGTGGTTAATTAATTCGACTCGAATGTGCTTTCTTTTCGCTAGGAGTGTGTGTGTGGATATTAGTGGTTCCGATTTAGGAGGCGATTAACTGAGGTTGGGTCAGTTGATTGTTGGAGTTGGAGAATTGTGTGTTTGGATTTTAAGTTTTAGTGTGTTGTAGAATGGAGAGTTTTTCGTTTGTGTTGTGAGAGGTTTTAATTCGGTATATAAAGGAAAAAATTATATATTTATCATGATACAATATGCTAAAAAATATTGAGAAAATTTTCTATATATTTTTTCAATACATTTTACATTAGAAAATAGTATCATGATAATATTCGGTTTGTATAACTTCAAGTGTAGTACAATTTTTTTTAAATATTACTTAACGGCTTATAGAATAATATAATATTATAGTTTTTGGATTTTTTTGTAGTGATAATGAGATAGTAACTCTCGACGGAATGCAAGTACAAAAAAACTAATCTTTTAGTAATCATCTTCCTTAACAAAAGGCAGTATATACGATACAATATCATTCATAGACTAACTGCTCTGTTTATTACGTAACTTATGTTAGATAAACTACAATAACTAATAAGTTCAAATCATTTATAGATAATGATATATTCATACAAAAAGATCATTTTACTCATTACCATTCATTTTTACATAGAGACCTTAATTTTCGTAAATTTCAAGGAACTTTAATTTCAAAATCTTTTTTGATTAACTCATTTATATCGTTAACATATAATATTTGAAATATTCATCCATAACACATTCGTTCCGCTTCATATCCTTTTACAATCTTCCCAACATCATTCGAGTACTTATTATCGGATTTCTATGAGAAGTGTTTATTAGATATATAAGAGAGGTCTTTATTTATAACATATTAAACAAATTATAATGATGATATTATTTGATTCAGGACGAGCCATTTTCAATATTATCAAAAATATGGGTACTCGAAATGTATCCATTAAATTGTCGCTCAACTTTAACTACCGATACATTTGATACGATTCAATCAATAACCATTCAATTTAAATCAAATTATAACTCACCCAAAACCACTTGATCAACTTGATATATTAATCAAATTATGATACTGATGATGAGGTCTTTTCAATATTATTGAAAATTTGGGTAATTGAAATGTATCCATTTAATAACTGCACAATTTATCGCTCAACTTTAACTATCGATACATTTGATACGATTTAATTAATAATCATTCAATTTAAATTAACTTATTCAACTCATCCACAATCACTCGATCAACTTTATACATTAATCGAATTATGATAATGATAATGAGGCTTATTCAATATTATTGAAAACTAGCGGCTTGTACCCGGCGTTGCTCGGGACTCTGTGAAAATATAATAGATTGTGTACCGATTGTCGATGGCCGATTGTAATGACGCCGGCACATTATATAGGGTGTTCGCAAAGTTTGAGGGCAGTTTAAGAGCACTCACTCACTAAAGTGCACTTACACTTTCCAAACACCATTATAATTTGTATGGGGATCGATAGAAAAAACTGAAATGAGAAACGATAAAAAAAAAACTAAATAGACTAGGTTCTCTTTTTGTGCGGTAGATGCGTTCCGTTCCGCATAAAAAAAATCGCACAAAAAAAGATATGATTTACATAGAAAAAGCGAAGATGCGTTTATGGATTTTAAAAACCACACAACTTTGAAACTGTTATACAAAATATACCTAAAATCGCACAAAAAAAAGTGTATTTGTGTGAACAACGCGTTCTTAATTACGTTATTACATTGTACATACATATGTACGTTCATATAGTCCCAAAAAAATAGTATCTAAAAAAATATTGCATTTAAAAAAAAACGCACAACTCTGAATTCGCATAAAAAAAGAACCTAGTGTACTTACTTAGCTTTTCCGGGTTTCAAAGCACATTCTTGCCAAATTTAGTGAAGGTTCGTTTATCGGTTTAGGAGTTTATTGGATACATACATACATACATAAATACATACAAACATACGTACATACATGCATATATACATATATACATAAACATATAGATATGTACACTCGAAATAAATCCATCTAAGAATGAACAACTCATCGCTAAACTTTAACTACCGCTACATTTGATACCACCTAATCAACAACCATTCAATTTAAACCAACATATTCAACTCACCCACAACCACCCAATCACCTATTCAAAAACCAAATCAACACCACACAAAAAAAACACCAAATCCCAATCAAAATCCAAACCCGCGATCGCAAAAACCCCAATCGCATATGCACGGTGAAACGTGCTCTCATCGTCGACCACACCCCGAACTGGCTCCGAATTAATGTCGCACTAAGATCGGTCGTCTATATGCAAATCCGACGTCGGTTCGTTTCCAGTTTCAGCCGGAATCGTTGCTATAACATCGTTGCTATAACGTCGTTGCTATACCAAACGACGGGGTTATTATGGCCCGAACGGGATTGAGAGCCGGGGCGGCTGTAATTGCATCGGGGCAGATGCATTTTAAAACGAATCAAATGAATTGACTTTAAGGACACACCCCTTTATGTGTGCGAAAGTGGCCATTTTGGTTTTGATGTGAGGGAGTTAATGGTATATGTTTTTAATCCCTTCTTAATCCTTCTATGTCACTCATTTTCCTTAAATTTTTGCTTTTTGGTATATTTTCTATGTCTGTAAATTTTGCTTTTATTAAACCTTTTAGTTCAAAGTTTTACATTTAAGCAATGAGGTATAATATATATCAATCCTTATAGATAATTTTTGAAATGAAATTCAGAGATGGGTATATGAAAAATCTTAACTAGCGCTTTAAAGGTTTTAACTGGTTAAGGGTGGGAATTCATGGTGAGTGTGAATATAAAAAAAATGAGTTTAATCGATAGAATTGAGTTGAGATTGAATTTAATGGATGTATTGCTCATTCATGTATTATTTATATTCACTATGGGCCTCATCATTTTATATAAAATTTGAGATTAAAAATCAAAACTTCGATATGACTTGTCTATGGATTATTTAATTATAATATTTATTTATATTTAATATTATACAAAGTGAAACTCTGTGATAAGCGTAAACATGTAAGAATCATAGAGTTTCGCCTTAATATGATATATCAATATTGTCTTTATAAATCGTTTCAATGATGTTGTATTTGAAATTAGATACAAAATGATATTGATATCCCTTTAATACTATGTTGAGATGTTAATTTAGTCTTCATAAATTGTATTGATTTATTAATAAATCGTCGAGATGATTTTGTATTTGGAAATGTATCATTTACGTGATGTTTTGAATCTCGGCCAGATCGAAACGTGTACGTAATAAATTTTCAGTACTTTGATGTATTGAACATCATACAAAATTGCATATTGAAATAAATTTTCAATGACTAAATAACATTGTATTGAAGGACATGTTTTTTTATATCATTGTAATTTAAAAAATTTTCCTTTTATTATCTTGATCAACATTTGATGAACTTTAACATCCATTGATTCATCTAAAATTCTTAAATAGTTCTCATTCTATTTAAAAAAAATCAATCTCATCCGTTTATTATCCAATATAATTATTCAAATAAGAATTAAGAATATTATTGATTAAATTATAAGATTGTTAATCAAAAAATAAAAAATAAAAAACTTTTAAAGAGTTTGATCATAAAAAAAACCATCTTTTACTAAACGATTACACCCAAATAACAATCTAATCACATTTCGCTCAACTAAATACATTTTAAAAACAGATTTAGAATAAAAACCCATCCAAATCATACTTTCATGTCATTCACAAAGCAAAGAAACGCCACTCATCTATCACGACCGATTCAACAAAGGAAAAATCGTGTCCGGATCAAAGAGGCTCGCACCAATTAAAAACGTAAAAAAAATATGATTTGACCCCCTCGATGCCATCTCCCGGAGTTTCGCCGACAACAAGAGCAACAACAACAACGACAACAACAACAACAACAATAAAAAAGGTCAAGTTCAGAGTCGTGACGAGAATCCGATTCGTGCCTGGCCCCGAGCGAGCCCAACACTGTTTGAACAAAGACGAATATATTCGATCGTGAGGAGCCCTTAGGATTCGAAATTTTCACTTTTTGTTTCGTTTTTCGCTTTTTATTCTCGATCCTCAAATTCACTTTTAATGGTCGGAATAAATTTGGGAAAAAAACGAGAGAGATTCGCTAAATGCGGATCCAATTAATGACGGTTGCGAATCGTGTCGATCTCGACTAATTGCCTTTTCATTGGTGGTTTGGGTCAGAAAGTCTTTGTTAGTGTAAAAATATTGTGGGGGTTCGAGAATTAAAAAATAATGTTGAACTATTGAAAAAATATTGCAACTTTGTGCGAATTGGAATTGAAATTTGATGTACTAAATGTGTTATGTAGAGTTTGTGTAATCGCGGTTTTCTGTGAAAAACGCAAAAAATATTGTGTTTTTTGTGAAATTTAAACAAAATTCGACATCAGTATCAAAATGATATTTCAACTGATTTTTATCTTTTATAATGAGTTCTTTTATAATTTACAAAGCCAGGTTTTTCTATTTGTGGTCGTCAACATTCTTTTAAACCATATTGTGATACTCTGGCGTTAGAAATGTTTGTCTTTCCTAGTTTTTTATATGTACATCCTAAGATACGTCAACTGTTATATTTGATAGATAATGTAAATATTTATTTTTTAACAACACCAACAAAAGGAACAACACATCAATAGATGATGTTAAATTTTTCGAAAAAGCGAATTCTTCTACAAGTCTTTCTCAACCTTTCATTGGTATATCGTAAGACATGACAAGTCAATTATCCTATTTGACATGACGTTAAATATGTTTTTTTATTAATAACAACTAAAGGGGACAGCATACAAACAGAGTGGTCTTGAATTTCACGAAAAACGCAAGATTCTTTGAGCTTTTTTTATGAAAATCGCAATTTCACAAACGTTTCATGACACACTCACATTAAATTTATTAATTTTGTACAAGTCTTTCCCAATTTTATATAGATATATCATAAGTTACATCAACTGTCATATTTGATAGATAACGTTAAAAATTTAAAATAGTTTTTTAATAATATCAACAAAAATGTTAGTAGATAAAAAACTAGGTAGGAGTTAGAATACTTTATTATAAATAAAAGGAAAATGGGGAAAACGAATGTTTCAGTTGGTTTAAAAAAAAAAATCAACAAAGGGGGAAAACGAACAAACAGAGTGATCTTAAATTTCATAAAAAATGCAAAATTTTTTCGTTTTTCATGTAAAACGTAAAACTCAAAAAAAATTATGTAACGTACATATGTATATAAATATAACAAAAAAATCATCTCTTATTCGCAAAAATAATCATAAAATTTAATTACAAAAAAAATAGATTCGATTAAACATAACAAATTATTCGAAACGATTTCCATTGAAAACATAACCGTAATAAAATTTAATGATTCCATATTATAAAGGCGTAATTTATCAATAACACACATTACGAAACGTGGACGATCCGTATAATAGGCGGAAAAGCGAACACGCGCTAGGATCTATGGATCTATACATCACATGTAAGTAATATGTCGTGTTTTTGGATCGCCGTAGCGTGTTATTACTGTCGTAAACAAAATTAGACGCTTGTATAGATCGTTTATGACGTTCAATTGGCCTAATCTAATGGTACTTCGGTTCGAATCGGAACCGGGGGCGCTTAATTGCGAAGCGCGGACCGATTTCGGTTTCGGATAAAATCGATATGTTGGGAAACTGTGTGTGGATTGGGGTTACGAAATTGAATTTGGATGGGATTGGTTTTGTCGTGGATACCCGGTTATCCATGATGGTATTCAGTGCGTGGTGTTTTATGGTAAAAAATTGAAAACGGTTGGATATCTCAGAGGAATTTTAAAATTTTGAATTGAGTTTTCATAAAAAATGCAAAAAAAATCTTGCGTTTTTTTTGAAATTTAACGTAATTTATTGTTTTGTTGTTCCTCTTTGTTGGCGTTATTAAAAAAAAAATTAACGTCATCTATCAAATATGACGGTTGACGTATTTACGATATGCCTATGGAAGGCTAGGAAAGACTTGTATTACTGAAAAAGTGTCGCAATGTGGTTAAAATGAGCGTCGAAGATCACAGATATATTTGACAGATAACGTTAAAAATTATTTTTTTTAATAACACATTAATCGATGACGTCAAATTTTACGAAAAACGCAATTACGCAAAATTTGCGTCACATATCCATATATAAACCACACCATTTTTCGCTTAACTTTGTCAATTCTGTGCAAGTATTTCTAAATCTTTCATATGTATATTGCAAAACACATCAAGTGTCGTATTTGACATGACGCTAATAATTTTATTTTTTTTATTAACATCAACAAAATGTGACCACATACAAACAGGGTGACCTTAAAATTCACAAAAAACGCAAGACTTTTTGCGTTTTTCATAGAAAACGCAATAACACAAATGTTATATATCGTTTGTGCTACAAAAAAAAAATCGTTTTTAAGGTTTGCCTTTTTAAATCATAAAAGAACCCATTTTAGAAGATGAGATTGAATGTCTCATCAGTTAAAAAATAATTTTGATACGTATGTTAAATTTTATTTAAATTTCTCAAAAAACGCAAGATTGTTTGCGTTTTTCATAGAAAATGCGATCAAAAAAACGTTACATAACATATTTATTATTATCATGAAATTTTTTATTAGATTAAAAAAACAAATCGCAAAACGAATTGAACATCTCTGCTTTAATCGATTTGTGCATTAACTCGAATAAAACGAGCACCGAATTCAAAACGCTTTCAATTCATCCATTCAAAATTCGATTTCGACCGTATAATATCTTAATTCACTCGGAAAAGTCAAAATAACGATGATCGAACAATAAGCGCACCTCTTTTCAAAAAGCTCACACACACAAAAAAATCCCAATTAATCAACATCGGTCATAGACCCGCAGCGAATCAAACGCAAACACAAATATATTGTACACGAAGTCCGTTTTTTCTGCATCGCGAAAGCCCGAAAGAGCGGCAAAAGTAATTTAAAAGTCGTGATTTACATCTGACCGTCCGCAACAACGGGAATAAAAAAAAAAATGGAAAACGAGTCGAATATAAATCTCGAAAAGTAGAAAAACCGTGCATAAAACAAGTAGACGAAAGCGGCAACGTTTTCAAACGACGAAAAGTCTGCGCACTTTTTAAATTTGATAAGTTTTTCGCGGAAAGTTTTCTTGTTCTTTTTTTTCGTTTTGGGCGAAATAAATTTTATTGGAATGGTTTATGTAAACTATTTTATATCAAATTATTAAATGTATTGGATGTTTTTTGAGAATTTTTAAATGTAAATTTTGAATAGTTTGATGTGATATTTGGCATGTTCAATATAAATTGATGCCATGTCGAAATGTAATCTCAAGATTCTGGAATGGAATTTATTATATTATTTGAATTGGATTAATTAAAAATATGACTAATGTTATGTAATAAAGTGTACGCAATAATTATTAACGTATTGGATTTATATAATATCTTCTATTTGATTATTTTAAAAGTATTATAATAATTCGAATATGAAATCATATATATTTTTATCTGTGATTGAATTTTATGGCTATAATCATATACATATATAATACATATTTTCGTAAATAAATTCTAAAATAATGACCTTGAATTTAGCACAAATCTACTGCTTGCAGATTTAGGTTTATTCTACTATTGAAGGACTAATCTAGAAATTTTAGAACTAATTTTCATTCGACTGTAAATGTAAGTTCACAATTATATAACAGATAATTTCTAAAAGAATTGATCTAAAAAAATCTCAAATTATCAATCAGATCAGAAAGATTTTAAGATTTTTCTTTTGCTGATGTCATATTAACAATTTTTTATGACTAGTTTAGAGATATCGAAGAATAGTTTTATTATTCAATTTTATAAGAATGACCTTGAATAAAGCACAAGTCTGTTATTAGTATATTTAGGTTTAGTCTATTATTGAAGGACTAATTTAGAGATTTTATACCAAATTTTCATTCGACTATAAATGTTATGTTCACAACCAAAAAACGGAAAGTTTCTTTTATAAAAATAGCACAAATTATCAATCAGATCAAAAAGATTTTAAAATTTTTATATTCCAGTTATCACACAAAATAACAACCCCATAAATAAATCCCAAAATTTAACACACGCACCAAAAAAATAATTGAAAACCCCCTTATCCCCAAATTTTCCGCGAGACCCACATCAAAAACGAACGAGTTAATTTATCGATATGATTCCTCCCGCTTTTTAATAAAGCACGTCTCCGCGAAAGTGCGAATTCGGCGAAAGGGCCACACATCCACGAACAACTAGGTCACGATTCGTGAGTGGATGTGAGCCGGATAAAAGCCGAAAGGGCCAAAAGGGTCAAAGGGACCTCGCTATGCAATATGGGGCATTGATTATGTCATCGCCGATATATAAACGCGGTGAGTCATTGTCCTTGTTTTCTCGTATTTGCTTCCCTTTGTTGTGGAAAATTTTCGATCTCGTTGAAAGGTGAGGTTCTGCAGTTGATCCGTTCTTTGGAGGTTAAGTGATTAAGTGCTAGATCGACTCGATGTGACCTGAACCGAATGATCATCAGTATACTTGAAATCGTACGTTTACTGACAATGAGAGATTTATATGGCAATTTTCGTAAGAGGGGTTCTCAAATATTTTGGGCTTTTGGATTGAAAATTGTATTATAATACATCCAAGTCTCTTAAAGGTTTCGTTTTTGTACCCTGGTTTTAAGAATCGGACAGATTTTGAAAAATAGTTTTAGTTTTCAATTCTGAAAAAATGACCTCGAATAAAGCTCAAATCTACTATTAGTATATTTACGTTAAATCTACTATTAAAGAACTAGTCTAGAGATTTCAAAAGACTAAATATTCATTCAATTGTAAATTTAAGTTCATAATTGTAAAACAGATAGTTTCTATAAGAATTGATCTAAAAAATCACAAATTATCAATCAGATCAGAAAGATTCTAACATTTTTATTTTGTAGATATTTTTTAGACATCTATATGTTTGTTACGGGCATTAAACAGAGATCTTTTTAAAAACATTTGAAATTTTTGGACTTATTTTTTTTTTAGACAAAAAATATCAAAAACTCTGGTTTCCCTTTACTTTTGTAATTTTTTGATAGCTAATCATGTATTTCCGATAGTTTTTTTGCTGATATAGATTTTTGTATTCCTGTTGAAGGATTAAATACATAGTAAGCAAAAAAAAGGTTTATCTGCCACATTATCTTTCATTTAGGAATTATTTGTGTGTAAGAACGAGATTTTGGATTTTTTCTAAAAAAATTAAAAAATAATTTCTCAAAAACTATGATTCTTTGGACAAAGGTATGTATGGTATAAAATGTTTCAAATAACATGAACAATCACCTCTTTAAAACTTATCCTAAATCTTCGGACCACCCTGTATATAAAAGTGGCGTAAACGCCATTTTGAAAAAGAAAAAGTTGAGCCTATATTTAAATTAACATAGATGTCCTCTTAGTATGTTTATAAAAAACAAAATCAACACAGTTTAATATTCCATGAAATGAACAGAAAATTTTTATCTTTTAAATTGATAAAATCCATATTTCAAAATATAATAATTCGAAAATACGTTTGAGAAGCACCTATTTGCTTCGCCCACATTCGTTTAAGAATGATCATTATAAATTTGCACGTTTTCAATGCGTGATTTGTATATGCGATGATGATGTAGACCTCCATTGTTGATGTTTCGTAGATCAATTGAAATTAATCTATTCTTCATATGTTATTTTTTTGGTACAATTTGTCGAAAATATTTGTAGAAAATTGTAGCTTTAAGAATAATTGGCTCGATTGCGAAAAACCTGTGTACTCGTTTATGTTAGCGTGCACTACATAATATTTCTTAACCGCTCGTATTAAAATAATAAATAATGGCGTTTCCAAAAATATTGAACGTGAATAATGGACGTGCGAATAACAACTCAGCCGTTGCACAAATGTTAAATCGTAAAAATTTTTCGAAATAAAAAATTACAAAACAAGCAATGCGTTAACAGATTGCTCGCATTTATAATATAATAAATTTGTAGACAACGGTGATTTTTCTCATTAATAAACACGTTGAAAAAAAGTTCTTGTTTCAATTAAAAATTTCTTGTGAGTTCCAAAATAAACGTTTTATAACGCGACGAAAAACAAAACAACCGTCAAAACCGAAAGGACTTCGTTAGAATCGCACTCGTTAATTTCATCCGAATATAAAGTGCAAAAAATAAAAAAACGAAATAATATAAAAGGAAAAGTTAAGTAAAAATATGAAAGGAAAAGCCCCGAAATATTTCCTCGGAAAACCAATAATTGCCTTCGCGCAAAAAAGAAACAGCATTTCCCCGAAGAAAAAATCGCGGGGGTGTACACCACGAGAAGGGAAAATTTATTGCTTCTTCGTCTCAATTTTTCCGAGTTTTTCTTTGTGACGAGGAAAATCTTTCGCCGAGTCGTCGTAGGCAGTTTTCTTCTTTCCTTTTTTTATGCCACGGCCATTTTTTCGCCACACGCTTATACGTTATATATAATATAATATTATAATATAGAAAAACACGCCGAATTATGCATAATGGAGAGGCCGAATTTATTCAAATTTATTAACGCGTTTTAAATACGAAAATTGGAAACTTCATCGGCGGCGGGAAATGAAAAATTGCGACGAGAGCGACGAGGGGAAATTGTCACTAAATTAAAAGCGGTTTATTCAGCCGTCGAACCGTTCAATTTTCGGCCATGATTTTAAATTATTCCTTTATGCGAAAATGAATAATTGTATAGGGAAGAAAGTTTAACGACCTTTGTCTCTGAATTTGCCGCCCGAAAAATTCGGACTGAAACGTTTCATATATGGAACAAAAGTATTTATCAAATTTTCATAAAAATAAATTGAATATTAAAGAAACTTTTATTTAATATAATATATTGTTTTTTCGTTGGATTCATTGATTTTAATTGATCAATAAAGTTAAGTGATATGTTACGCGGTCAGTAAATGGAATTGATTTGAATTGATCAAGCAAGTTCGCTTCATAGAAGGCTTAATAAAAACCATTTGAACTCAATTAGAAATTCAATTAATAATCATCATTTGTATCTTTGAATTACGGATTTTCCAGTAATTTTATTGTTGAATGTATTGATTCTAAAGTTTAAGTTCAGTTATGTTTTGAGTATATATTTTTTTAAGTATTTTTCTATGCCTTGCTTGTTACGTATAAGACTCATTTACAATTTTGTATAAAAAAAAAAAATAATATGTATTATTATATCACAATGATAAGATCCAGAGCAAGCCAGTATACAATTATACAATGTAATTATTAAATAAAAAAATAGATTTTTTTTGATGATTTCGAATGGCGAAATTTTTTCACATTACAATTTTTTTAGTATATTTGGATGAAAGTTTCATCCAAACACACTGATGGTACCTATTTCCAATTTTTTATATGGCCTCCATACATTTTTTTTACACAGTAGATTCTGAAACGTATTCCCAATGTTGAAAGAGGATTTTGTGCATTTTCACATACAATTAATGATTGAAAATCACTTATATTTCCAACGTGAAAAATCTCATTCTGTACTTCACTTAACAAACATTAATCTTGGCGAAATTTTTCCACATTACACATTTTTAATAAAGTATATTTAGATGGAAGTTCTATCCAAGCATTCTGATGTAATTTATCTCTAATTTTAACATGGTCTCCATACATTTTTTTACACGGTAGTTTCTGGAACATATTCCGAATATAAAAAGAGGATTGGCTGTATTTCCACAGTCAATATACGCTTGAAAATCACTAAAATTTCCATTGTAAAAAAATCCCATTCTGTACTTCACTTAATAAACATTAATCGCGACGAAATGAGTTATTTTTTTCCAGCAGGACTCATTTGAATATTTTCTCATCTTCCCATATTGTGCGCATGCGCATACACGTGAGCATTATGCATACATTCGAGAGTTTCTATGATAATAATATTATTGAGTGGCCGCTTTCACAATTGGCCGCATGACTAACGAGATTAGACCCGAATAAAAATCATCACGGCTCTCTCCAGAAGCGGACGAGCTGTAATTGCATTCAAATTAATTCGCCTAAGCACAAAGCAATCAACAAACGACTCGAATATTCACGACAACTTCAATTAAACGATCCCAAAACGTTGTCCGTGTAAAAAAATCATAAAGTTATGCCACTTTTCGCTGAAACGGTTTTGATAATTCGAAAAATGTTCTCGAGTGTTTGTGAACATGTTTTTTTACTTCTAGAAGTGCGGTTTACACTTTGCGCTGATTTTTTTTTGCTGGAAAGTGCGCTTTGAAAAGTAGGCACTAATTTAAAAGTCAAGAGGCGAACGACTATTCAAAACGGAAAGTTGCTCCGCAACACGCACCTAGAAAAGCAGGTGTGATCAATAACGGTTTAATATATCATTATTATTACATATTCACATGAAAATATTAATAAATCTTCATACGAATTACGATCATATCGAATCATACACCAAAAATTATCTATACATAAAAATGTTATTATAAACCAATTTTTTTTTTAAATTATTATGAAATTTTTAATAAATATATAACATTATAAATATTTTATTATATTTTTTGAATGGCCTCGGTTCTGAGATTCGGATTTCATGATACAAGAGCGTGATTGATGATCGCGAAAGTGCGTGAGTCGACCGAACGGGTACGAAATCGACCGTTTGACAATACCGAGCGTTAACTCCGAAATATCCACATTTAACCGACATAAAACCGCTTTTAGATCACGAATCGTTTAAAATTTAAAAAACGAATCAAACGAGAGGGTACTTATGTTAAAAAAAATCGTATAAATCGAAGCGAGAGCAGCCGAGTGACCTTTAAACTCGGAGCCGTTTGAAAAAACCATATCGGGATCTGGTTTGAGTTGCAACCGTGAATTAATTTAATAATATTATTATGTAGGATCGTTATCGAAGAAATTTTGTATTACAAAATGTAATTATTTTTGGAAATTTTTAATCGGTGTATAAAAAAGAAACAGTATTCGTGTATGATCTATAATATTATATGTACATATAATATGTAATATCAATAGAATGTAATTTTTGTAATTTTAAATGTAGTTTTATAACAAAAACGTGATGATATTATTGTTATAATGTTTAAAAATATATATCATCATATGTAATATCACATAAAAGTCATAAGTTTGATTGATATGGTGAGAGAAAATTATTTTCTAATGAATCGAATGTACCCAAATTCAACCTTTTAAACTTCAAACATCAAATTCAATCTTTTACAAATCAAATTCAACCATCGAAAAGAATTATCAAAACCCTTCAATAGTAATTCAATGAAATATAATCTATTCTTCAATTTGACTTTTATAATCTTAGTTGATGAATTTTTGCAATTTTTTTCAACCTTTTTTATAATTAAGCACATTTCTTAATAAATCTGAAAATAGGTACTATGAATATGTACTAAATGTTTCTTTTATAGTTTTCATAAAATTATACAAAAAAAAATTGAAAAATAAAAGAAACTTACGTTGATTGAATTTGTATTGTAAAAGGTCAAATTTGAAGTTTGAAAGATTGAATTTGTAGTTTAAAGGTTGAATTTGATTTGTATAAGGTTAAACTCACAATTAGAGTGTAAAAGCTGTTTACATAAAATTCCTTTACAAGTTTGATACATTTACATGACAGAAAAATATTTCCTAACAAATAAAATCTCTCACACAATACCCAATCACATCCATCCACAAACCGCACCACCCACCGCTCAACTCCCCCTTCCATAAAAAAACTACAATCACCACATCGCAATCAGGACATCTCTTCCGAAACTCAAAACGAATTAATTCATTGTTTCAACAATACCGTGGAAGTCGAACCCATTGCGCACGTTCAGCCATCGTCATATCCATGTCGAAATTTCCATTTATTTTTTTGGGCCGTTCTGCCGTTTTAAAACTCCATCCGAGTCCATTGTTGCGGCCCACAAAAGAGCACCTGTCCGCCGGCCATTGTGGTCCGTTAAAGTGTTAATTAGAAGCACCGTTAATAAATCGAAAGTAATTGTTAGACAATTGCCGGCCCGCGGACGCAAGAGCAAACTAGTTTATTGTTGTTGTTATTGTTGATGATAGTGCCGCAATTGTGGTAGGCTTTTGTGTGTATTATATATATTTTTTTAGTTGGGAACGTTTGGGAACCGGTGGCCGAAATTACGCGTGTGTGCAATGGAGCGTTGCGCAAATTTTCGATTGTGCGATTCTTATGAGTTCATCGAACTTCAATTATTATTTAATTTGCGTGCTCGTTTCGTATTAAAGAAATATTGAATTAATTTTTGTATTAAAAAAATAATAATCATTTAATTTTCTGAAAATTATTTTTTTTAATAATAAACTGAATTATTTAATAAAAAATTAATAAAGGTCAAATCAGATTATACTCAGGTCATTTATTATTGCGTAGTCTAATTTGATTTAATATACGATCCATCAATATAATTTAAAAAAAAAAATTATTTTTTATTCAATGCGATCATACAACTTATTCAATCCGACTCAATATTTATAGATGTAAATATTTTTCCATATAAAACTAATGCATTCAGACATAAAAGAAAAACTAGCGTCGAGTGGAAAAACTACTTTTCACGCATAAAATTGATTATATCAATGCGATTTTCTTGTAACACAATAAATATGAATTTCTATAACTTCATATAAGGCAATGTAGAAATCCTAACCGAAAGATCATCGGAAATGAATAGGTTAAAGGTTATATAAACTCGTATGAAAGTCAATAATACGGCGGAAACGTTAGCGTAATAAAACCAGTATTATTGAACTAACGAAAGTTTCGTACTGATAAAACGTATTAAAATTTCCAAACTCAACAATATATTATGTATATTTGACTCAAATTTAACCTTATACGGAATTTTATGCATATTTTCCAAAGTACCCCCATATAATAATTCAGTTTTTTAATCCGCGGCTGAAATTACTAGATAAAACTCCGAACGCTAATTAATTCAAATGCTCTTATTAATGAGGGTGATGTTTGAATTTTTCAAAATAAAAATTACTGAAAATATTTGAATATATATAAATTAATAAAATAATGTTTTTATTTCATTATTTTTTATTTTTATATTGAAAAAAAAATTGATGAAATTGATCATATGAAAAAATGATTTTTTTATGTTTCGATCAATATTTTTATTATTTTTCAAAATATTTTGTTAAAATAAAAAAATATTTTATAATATTAAATGATATGTTTAATCATTATTAATAATAAAAAATAACAATATTAAAAATTTAAACACAATAAAAAAATATTGAAATCAACGTTAGTTCAAATGACGTTTCCGCGGGTTCAACGCACTCGGATCGTTCCAAATTGTTTTTTAAAAAGTGTGCACGTTTATGTAAGATTCTGCACACAGCACGTGGTAGATCATAGATCGGATCTAGACCTCGGATACGCGATTTATCGCCATTATGCAACGGGGCAATGCACTCTGTGGGAAATGCGGCGCATGCGCGAACGTTGCAACAGCGCATCAGCTGTTTCCATGCAAAAAGAAGCACGACGTGATGCAACGAATACGTCTTTCGATTTTCCGAAATTGAGGTGTGTATGTGTGCAGGTGATGAGGGTTTTTGATGGTTTGGTTATGTGTTGTTGGGCGGGAGTTTTGGTTGTGTGGTTGGGATTTGCGGGTGTTGGAAATTTTTGATGTTTGAGTATTGAAAGTTGGTTTCATGAAGTTTTTGTTTTGTTGAGGATTTGTATTTTAATGATGTGGAAATAATGTATATTTGGTTTAATGATTTTTTTATTTGATTATTTTTTGATATGGTTAAGTGTGACAAGTGGTAATAATAATTGGATTATATACGAATTTAGATATGATATGATAATTTTATAGTTTTATAGTTTAAAAGGTTTTAAGGTAAGTTTTTAAAATTATTGTATAGATATGAGTAAAGATTATTATTTTCGAATTGCATGTTATATATTAATTTAGCTTCGTAATTTTCAATTTATAATTTCTAAATTTTTTTTATATGGTTGAGTAAAAAAATGATTTTAATGTCTATGAATTATATGACTCTTTGTATGTTATGCAATAATTTTATGATTTAAATTCTGGAATGAGAATATAAACAAGTTTTGAATTGAAGTATAGTACAAAGAACTTGAAAGCACAATTTAAACTAACAAATTACAAAAATAAAAGCAACATCAATAGCTTAAAATATCTTATTACAATAACAAGCAATAGCACAATTTATTTATTCCCCAATGATTAACCCATATTTCAAAGGCCGAATCTGTTTACCTCAACCAAAATTTCAAACTTTGAACATTTTCACTCAAAACCCCAAACACCGTCGTTACATAACAACCGCCGAATCATCACATTTTTCCAATATTGGAATTATGACTTTATAAATAGCGTGTACGGATTTCGAGTTGCGCCATAGTTTGTAAATATTTTGTGAACGTTCCGGGCCCGTGTTTGTTCCTTGGGCTGAACATTTGCCAAAATTTCAGCACGTGTAAAAGTGACCCAGATGCGTCCGATTTCTATAAACATCTATTTTATTTACAATTGCGAATCTGAATCGTTTGCGGTATGGCTATAAAACTCTGTCTGCGTTAAATAAACACTTCTCGGGACACGTGTAGCGTTTAAGACCGGTCTACACCATTTATTGTTTTTTTTTTAATTTTCGATGTCGATTGTTTGTTTTGTATTGTCGGATTCGATTGTGTTGCTTATTAATAATTTTATGGATTTTTACTAAAAAAAATACATATACATACATACATATATGAGATTTAGAGAATCCAGAAATTTTATACGATACCTCTAATCTAGGTCCAAATTTTCATCATAAAATATATATAAGAATCGATTTTTCTTACATAATAGTTATACAAAAGTTTGCTATTTTGTCCATAAATAAAAAAAAATCTTTTTTTAAAGTACAATATGTGTGTTTAAATATCATTGGGTGCTATTATTGAATTTTTACATCACAAACTGTCCACTGAATAAATGTCTATGAAATTCTCGTCGGTTTATGGAGCACTACTCCTTTTTTTAAATTGTAGAAATTTGTAGTCTTTTGATATGTTGTTTATAGACTATTTTAAAAACAATTATTTGTTTTAAAATTATCTCACATTTTAATAACAACAAGTTTCATAAGTGTATTTGTTAGAAAATTTGCTTTGAATTTTTTTGCACATAAATGAGATTTTCATAGTTTTAGTAATATTTTACTATAAATTTATTTATTTAAAATGTGTCTGATCGATGTTTTAATTTCATATTAGTTTTGATAAAAAAATAATAAAAATTGTAATAGTCATGAACTGTCAAAGTGTGTATACTTACATTTTGCTGGGACACACGTGTATCGTAAATTTCGCAATTCTAACAAATAAATATTACAAATTATACTCATTACTATTACAAATATTATCGAAAAATATTCATTACCGAATTCGTTAACACATTCCCACTAATAATGTTAGAGTAATTGGCGTCGCCGTACAATTGCGTAACTCAATCAACTCTCACATACATTGTAATATATTTGCCAGCAAATTTTCAGATACAAAGCGTCGACCAATTTAAAATTTAATATTTCAGCAGCCATTACGCAAAGCCACCGATGGGATTGCTCAATCAAAACACATAATCAAATACATATATAAAAGTCGACATTTCCCCAAAGATCGGACGAACTTCGCGAAAAATTCAAAGTCACCGTTTATGAATAGAGACGCGAAAAGATGATGGGATTTTCGTTCGGTTTGATTGATAGCGGTCGCTCTTTTTACAGATCATTACTCCTGCATGGCTATATTTCATTTTCGCATAGAAAATGTACGTGTATGAAATATTATGTGTATTATAGTAAGTACGGTGAGATCTACGTTTGTACGTGTTGTATGTACGTAACGCGTGCCGAGGTGAACGTGGCAATTTTCCTTTTGCCCGTCACTACCGGGTGTTCTGGATGGGTTTGTGGGGTTTTCTTTGGATTTAATATTAGTTTTTTAATCTTATTGTATTTTGATCATCATTGTGTGCAGATGAGAGGTTTATAATACTGCTAGAAGTTTGAATAATCTTTATCTGATTATGAGGGAGAGATGATTATCAAGATTGAAACCATATAATTTTTATTTACTTATTTATTTATTTATTTATTTACTCATACAATACATACACAAATACATAATTATATGAATAAAAATATACCACCATAGCATAGCAGGTTATCCTACATCGCCATGGTGACCAAAAAGTTTAGCTTTTTATTCTGTGTTGATTAAATTTAATGTTTAAACTTAATATATTTCAAACTTATTAGATAATTATATTTTCGATTGTATTTGACGATTTGTTAACGAATTTGAACAAATTTGAGTAAATATATAGTGAAAAAAAAAGTATTTATAGTAAATGCAATATAATATTATGATTGGTATAATAAAGTATATAGCCAATTTATGAGTTCTTTCAAATGTAACAGATGTGCAATAATATTTTACGGTGAAATATATTTCGTTCATCTCATTGAAAAATTATAACTTGCTAACTGTATTAGAAATGTTGTAGACCAAGTATATTATTAGTCTATGTATATTTAACCCAACTTGACTTAATTCAACCCAAAACGTCGTTCGAAACAAATCAAATTGCGAAAAAAACAACAATCTAACCCAACTACCAACGATGGGTAATTATGACCGATCAAATATATATGGATTTCATTTGGATCATATAATACAAAGAGAACAAATAAACAAAGGCATACAATGAGAATTTCAATTTTAACATAAATCTAGATTTAAACCATTTATTTTCAACATTGGCATTCACTCCAATTTCATATAATATATAACGGCTCATATAGAAACTAAGAACTAGAACATTACTAACATATTACATTATTTTTATTTTTATATTGTATTTTTCTTTTGCTTTTTTTTATATTTTTCTTTTGGCCTCCATAGCGATGTAGGGTGACCTGTTAGGCTATGGTGGTATATGTGTACTCATACAGTAATGTATTTGTATAATATGTATAATAATTATGTATTTTATGAGTAAAATAAAATAAATAAAATAAAAATATAGAACTACATAAGTAAATATATAAAAAAAAATATAACAAATTCAATAAAAAAAACAATCTCATTCACACAATTTCCCTACATAATCATCGAAATATCGCAATTCACCAAACTCAATCCGCTCTCAAACATAATACGAAACGCATAAACCATCCGAACATATTGAATCGTTAAATAACACATAAAAATTCATAAACACACACCACATTTTCTCAACACATCACCAGTTTCATAACCACACTGCTGCATATGAGCGCGGGTCGTCGACCGCGAGCGTGCGTGAAATTTTTGTAGGTGAAGGAACAATCGCGTACGAACGAGCACGAACAAATTGACTTACCACCCACCCACCCACCCCACTATTAGGAAGGAGTTTCCCGGGTTTTCATCCCGGGAATGTTCGTGATCTTGCTGGGTAGGTTCGAGTTAAATTGTGGTGTGGGTGTAGTTTTTTGAGTGATGAAAAGAAATGGGACGTGTGTTTTGAGTTATGAGGAGTATTCGTTTTAGTTAGGAGGTTTTTGTGTGGGGGTGAAGATTTTATGGGTGAGTCTAATGTTTTGTGTGGTGGTGGATGTTTGGAGATTGATTAAGTTTTGGTTTTGGTAGTGAGTAGTAGATAGGGGTGTTTGAAGTTTGGGAAAAGCTTGCACAGGTTTAAGATTTCAAGTTCAGCCTTTTGTGAATCAAATTCAGTCTTTTTTTTAAAATAAAATAAAATAATTTACAAATCAAATTTAACTTTTTTAATCATTTGATGAATTAAAAAGTTGAATTTGATTTGTAAAATGTTGGATTTGGAATATAAATCTCTAAATGTTGCCGTTATGGATTTTTGATACAATAATTCCGTAATGTTAAGAAGTGTTAATATTATTGTATAAAATTTTATAAAGGATGAATTTTTTGTTAAAATTGTAGTTTTTAAGTAAATGTGTGTTTTGGGCATGTAAATTGTAAAATACTTTAACAGTCATTTACCTTGCATAATTTTACGAAACCCATTCTTTTACGAGTACACGTTTTTTAATTATAATCGCTCTTAAACAAAGTGAATTGTTTTAAAACCTGAAACGGAAACACGTATAAAAATTTTCAGAACATTTACCTCACTATTGTATTATAAATATTATATCAAGATTGACTGAACAAACCTAAAATTTCCTCATCTTCATAATAATATATAACTCTACGTTCTTAGAAAGATTAGATCAAAATACTTCTCAAATGAATTAACAATCAAATCATCATTAAATCATATAAGCATATCAACACATTACAAATTTGCAATTAAAATCAATTTATCCATAAATTTACTCTATTTTCAACAAAAATTTAAGATTTTCTAATCTTTAGACTTTCATAATAGCATATATAACTCTTTGTTCCAACAAAGATGAAATCTATATGTTCTACAAACATGTGGAATCTTATAAAAAAATCATCACTCAATTTTACAACCACATCAGTGCATCATAAGACCGCAATTTAACATCGATTTACCCTTGAATTTCCTCGATTTCCATCACAAGTATATTTTCTAATCTTCAGGTTTTCATAGCTACATAAATACATATATATACGTGTATTCTAACAAAGATCAAATCTATACACTCTTCAAATGAATAAAAAATCGAATCATCACTCACTCATACAAGCATATCACAAATCCGCAATTGAATATTAATTTACCAATAAATTTTCTCGAAGTCTAAAATTTTCAAATCTCTACCTTCTGATAAAGATCGAATCTATACATTTTTCAATCAAATTAATATATCGAATCTTCCCAAAAATAATTTCTCCATCACACAATCATATCAATACATCACAAATCCGCAATTAAACATCAATTCCCCCATAAATTTCCATCGCAAAACCATGATCTTGCCTCTTTACGCAACTGCGGGTCAAAACCCTCGACAGCCGCCGTTGCGATAGCCGTTGCTAGCTCGTTGCTAGCTCGTTGCTAGTTGCGAAAGTTGACGGTTTCGCAACGTACAATCGCTGTTCACGGCCATGTGCATCCATTTCGTGATTCGAGTCTCGTTCGGTTTGTCTTTATATGATTTATGGAATGATATTGTATTGATATGAGTTCGGATTGAATTAATCAACCCATTTGTATTCGACGGATGTTTTATGGGAGAGTGCGTTGACTGATTCTAATCTAGTGTATCGAGTTGTCTAGTTTGAATTTTAATAGAAAAATCTGATTATTATCGATTATTTTCATGTGTAGAATAAATTTTAGAAATACTATTATGGACGTCTCACAAATACAATTCGAAATTAACCCAAATGACACGTTGCGTACGATTTTTTTTGTACCGTGTCTAATTCGAAATCGTCCCATACTAGAAACGTGTTTCGATCGCTCGACTGCAATAATGTTGCAACAGCTCGTATGGACAACATCGCTTATTATTGACATACTCGTGTACACGATGTTGGTACAATTCATGTTATATGTTTGTGTATGTTTATTTCGGCGATGTCTATCAATTATTGTTTGAGATATGGGTGAATTTTAGCCGGCGGTTGTTTTGTATTGTTCGTTGTGTTGTGTTGTGTTTTTTTATGGGTCTTTTTAAATGTTGGAAAAATAAGTTTGAGTTGGAAAATTTTGTTAAATTTTTGTAGTAATATAAATTTGATGTATATTGGAATCGGTTATAGGTCAAAAGGATAATGACTAACAAGGCGAAGGCTTTTAGTAAAATTAAATATGATTTCAAACAACGTGGAGGTTCAGGAATGTATCTCATTGTCAGTCATAAGTTGAAGAATACTTTTATATGGAAAAAAAATTGCTTGAATTTTTTAATATGATAGATTACTATAATTGTAAAATTTTAATGAAAAAAAATGACATTTTCTCATAATTGAAAAAATACAATAAAATCCCGTATTTTATTTTTAATTAATCATCCGAATCACCCGTTTGGTAATAATTTAATAAATCAGTGTTCAATTAGTTATTATTCAATTGTTCGTCGTACAGTTAATTATTGTCCAAATAGTTTTTGTCCAGTGAGTTCCTGTCAAGTTAGTTTATGTCCAGTTAGTTACTACTCGTATCTAGTTAGTTCATCTCCACTTAAAATTAGTTATTGTCAAGTTGATCATTGTTCAGTTGGTTATTGTCTAGTTAGTCGTAGTCCAGTTGGTTATCGTCCAGTTAATTATCGTCTAATTAGTCACTGTCCAGATGATCATCGACTCATTATTCAGTGTCTAGGTCAGTGTTCAATTAGTCACTGTTCAATTGACCATTGCTTAATTAGTTACTGCCTATTTAACCGCTGTCAATTGAAACAGCCTAGAATCGATATTTAGCAAATCAAACAAATTAAAATTTCAAAAATAAATCACGATTACAAATTAAACACAATCAAAAAATTGTCAAATATCGACTTCGACAAATTCAAACAAAAATTACCCTTTAACCACACACTGTCGGTTCAACTTTGAACTCTAACACAAAACAGCCACACCTATCCACTCGCATACAGAGGATATCCATGACAGTTTGCGAGATCGTAACATGCGAAATTTACGGCCGTGCGAATTGTTGTTGTTGTTGTTGTTGTGGATGCTCATTATAAATAAATATATCATTACGCGAACGCGTATATGGGCGTTTACAAATTATGATTTACAGGCGTTGTTGCAGTGTTGTATTGTGTTCCTCGCTCATACATAAATCATTATCCATTTGCATTGATGGTTGTTAGGCTGTTTTAACCCATTAAACGCCCATGTCGACCCTTGAGGTTGCGCTGCCATATTTCATGTGAATTTTTTTTACGTAATTGTGAAGCGTTTTTTAAAGAATGCAAAAATTCGTTGTTTCGTATGTGTTTTGATTTATGATGTTTTTTTGAGTGTAATTAGAATTATTTTGTGTCGTATTTAGGGTATTTGAATGTGAATTTTGATGTTTTATGTATTTTTAATTTTTTCGAATATTTCATGATATTTGATTTTATTATCGTTTGTGTCGTTTATGAAATTGCTACGTTTGCGAACAATGTACAGTGGAATAGTGCTCTGTTTATGTATTTTCAACAAGATTTGAATTTTTTCATTATCTTCATTTCCACACCCCCTTCCTATTCATGATCTTGAAAGTGTTAATCCAATCCTATTCTTACACGATTCTGAAATAACACGGTTCAAGAAAGAAGAATCGATTAATTTTTACACGTTTTTTTCAATTTAACACGGTATAAAAAATGTATTATTATGTCACAATGGAAAGATACGGTGCAGTCCAGAATATTGTTATAATTACATTTATATAATATAGTTATTTTATAAAAAATTTCGATGTTTTTTGATGATTTTACACTGCGAAATTTTTCACATTACAAATTTTTTATAAAGTACATTTGCATGGAAGTTCTACCCAAATATATTGATGGAACCTATCTTTAATTTTTATATGATCACCATACAATTTTTTACATGATGGTCTTTGATTAATATCCCCGTGTACAAAAGAGTGGGTGTATTTTCATGAATATTTTTCCAATATTCATTAAAACATCAATAAATCTATCAAAATTTTCACTACACAATCTGTCACAATATTAACAAAATTAAAATTTTTTTTTTTTGAAAACTCAACACCCAAACAAAAAAATAAACCACCACATCCCGAACAAGAGCATAATTCCCGAACATATACATTTACAATATCAATAAATCTATCAAAATCACTTCACAAACAATCTTGTACAATTTTTAAAATTCTTTTTTTTTTTGAAAACTCAACACCCAAACAAACAAGTAAACCGCCACATCCCGAACAAGAGCATAATCCCGCATTAACCCCGAACATATACATTACAATATCAATAAATCTATCAAAATCTTTACTTCACAAACAATCTGTCGTACAATATTAACAAAACAAACACAAAAATTAAAATTCTTTTTTTTTTGAAAACTCAACACCCAAACAAACAAGTAAACCGCCACATCCCGAACAAGAGCATAATCCCGCATTAACCCCGAACATATACATTACAATATCAATAAATCTATCAAAATCTTTACTTCACAAACAATCTGTCGTACAATATTAACAAAAACAAACACAAAAATTAAAATTCTTTTTTTTTTGAAAACTCAACACCCAAACAAACAAGTAAACCGCCACATCCCGAACAAGAGCATAATCCCGCATTAACCCTGAACATATACATTACAATATCAATAAATCTATCAAAATCTTTACTTCACAAACAATCTGTTTTACAATATTAACAAAAAACAAACACAAAATTAAAATTTTTTTTTTTTTGAAAACTCAACACCCAAACAAACAAGTAAACCGCCACATCCCGAACAAGAGCATAATCCCGCATTAATCCCGAACATATACATTACAATATTAATAAATCTATCAAAATACTTCACAAACAATCTGTCGTACAATATTAACAAAAAAACAAACACAAAAATTAAAATTCTTTTTTTTTTGAAAACTCAACACCCAAACAAACAAGTAAACCGCCACATCCCGAACAAGAGCATAATCCCGCATTAACCCCGAACATATACATTACAATATCAATAAATCTATCAAAATCTTTACTTCACAAACAATCTGTCGTACAATATTAACAAAAACAAACACAAAAATTAAAATTCTTTTTTTTTTTTGAAAACTCAACACCCAAACAAACAAGTAAACCGCCACATCCCGAACAAGAGCATAATCCCGCATTAATCCCGAACATATACATTACAATATTAATAAATCTATCAAAATCTTTACTTCACAAACAATCTGTCGTACAATATTATCAAAAATAAACAAAAAATTAAAATTCTTTTTTTTTTGAAAACTCAAAACCCAAACAAACAAACCACCACATCCCGAACAAGAGCATAATCCCGCATTAATCCCGAGCATATACATTACAATATCGATAAATCTATCAAAATCTTTACTTCACAAACAATCTGTCGTACAATATTATCAAAAATAAACACAAAAATTAAAATTCTTTTTTTTTTGAAAACTCAACACCCAAACAAACAAATAAACCACCACATCCCGAACAAGAGCATAATCCCGCATTAATCCCGAGCATCATTTCACCCGTGCATACATTAAAGCGTACATTACTCGCATCCGGCATCGAGGGGGTTGAATTCGGCCGAACACACACGCAGACGGACACGCGAACAAACTCCCGGCGAACAAGAGTCGCCTTAATTGCGATATATATCAAAGTGTTAATTCGCGTGCACATCCCCGTCTGGATGGAGGCCCGATTAATATTCGCACCCCGCTTCGAACAACGGGCCAATTTGGGCGAACAAACGCGCCGAAGGTGTTCAACGTTGGCCCACGTGTGTGTGTGTGTGTGTTTGGGGGGTGTTGTTTCAAAATTTGGCTTGAAATTTAAATTTTTGGTTTGAGAAATTTTGGATATTGAAATTGTATGATTTTTTGTTAAAAATTTACAAAGTTTGGTGTTAGTAGTGGATAGACCTGGAGAGCCTACCCTTTACTCTAATTGGAAGTCTTGGCATAACTAGTCTGGTTCTCAAATGATATTATAGTTAAGTCATAAAATTTTTGTTGTAATATACTTGTTTCTTGCTCAATTTTATTATAATAATATCGAGTAGTCCGTTGAGTTTTAAAGTGCATTGGAAATCGTTTAACATGAAAACGTTTTATATGAAAAATCAATTAACAAGAAATAGTACTGCGGCCATGACAAAATACTATGTGCGTATACTATGAGGTTAAAACATGGAATTATTTTAACATGAAAAAAATACATATTTCAGTTCCTTCAGTTTCGTGTTTAACGTTTTTCATTATATTTTCGAAAAATGTTGAAAATAAATCATGATATTGAACATAAATCGATTAAAATCGATAGAGTATGAAATATTGATAGTTTGTCGTCATCGTGAACAATAGAAATCGCTTTACTTAAAAATTGGTTAATAAAAAAATAATACTGCAGTTCTGACAAAATACAGTACAAAAAATTTAATATGAAACTGAAGAGATTGAAATGTTCTTTAAAATAATCATAATTAAAATAAATAAATTATATTAAAACATTTTATATTAAACCTCATAATATACGTATATGTAATATTTTATCAGATCCGCCGTGTTATTTTTTGTTAACTGATTTCTCATTTTCAGCATTTTTATATTATACAATTTCCACTATACTCACTTTAAGTATTTTTGTACGTATTCTATGAGATTTAAGATTATTTTAATACGAAAAAATACTTCGGTCCTTTCAGTTTCATGTTAAATATTTTTTACAATAATTGACTTTATATAAGCTGCATACGATGATGATAAAAATATGAAAACTTCATTCAAAACTAAATTTTGATCTATAAATACAAAAAATATAAAAGATTTAAATAAAATTTTAAAATAATTATATTGGGCGTTTCGATACTATACGCCTCTTGTGAGTATTTTGTAAATTGTATATACTCGTGCAATATTGGGTTAAATTAGCGAATTTGTTAGCAGAGTTCGTTCTGCACAACGATAAATGTACGCCTAGTTTGGTATATGAGGTTTTGTGCGAAAGGTGCGCGGAAAAGCGTCCTGTCGAACGTGTTAATATGTGTGTGCGTTCAATATTGAAACATAATCATTATAATGTTTAATTACTCAAAAAAAAAAGTTAATATGTTTAAATTATTTATTTAACATCTTAAATTTGACATAAATAATACAATTCAATGTAATTTTGGTATTTTTTTACTTCCAGCCATATCTTTATGCGCAGTGCACGTTTTCATATACATTCTATCCAAGTTTTTGTTTATATCTTTTAGCAATTGGGAATCCGAATTCCTCTTCAGATTATTTTTAGATGAAGAAGGATAACTGCTCCTAGTATCCGAACGATTTTCGTTGTGTCCATTTCGATTAGAACTTTCTAGAAAACTATGACAACTCATGATTAGTTGGACAACGAATATGTTGTGATGGAAGAAAATATTATACTAATGAAAAATGATAAGGAAACGTCTTTATATATGAAGCAAATCAAATTATTACTATTTTTGGAAATGTCATTATGTTGATTAGTAAAATCATTAGTGTACATTTCAGAAATCGTTAACTTGATATTCATATAAAAATAAAATTTGAAATTACCATTGACTGAATTATTTGAAAACTAATATTATGTAATTTATTTGCACATAAATTTGATATAAATATGAAATCAAACGCATTTTTAACTACACTACAAATTGTAAAATTTAAATAGCATTTTCAAAGAATGTTTGCAATGAAACGAAGTTGTTTATAAAAAATGAAATACATGTAAAAATTTTCAACAATTCATCGAGTGCATTTAATAAGTGCAACTATTGCACTCAAAAATGTTTAAAACATAGTCATGTCTAGACGAGATCATGTCGTCTAGATAAAAAACGTTGAACCTTTGGATTGATAGAATTTTTAATCTATTCTTTAGAATAGTAAAATGTTTTCCACTTTTTTTTCGAAACGCAAAAAAAATTCATTACATTTTCCTGTTTAAGTCATAAGGTTTTTTATTGTTTCCGTCCTTTGAATCTCACACGATTTTTTTGAATTGAACGATTTTCATGAAATGTCAAGACAATAGTAGCCAAGTTAATTGTTAGAATTTAAATTCTATAATATCTGTGAATTTTGACAGATATTTAAATCAATAAAGATCCGGTTTTGTATAATATAATCCAAAAAATAATTTTCTCATGTTTAAAACATGCATAAAATATATTTTATTTAAAAAAAAATGTGTATTAAGATTAAGTTCACAAACGTTTACTCAAATGACACTAGCACATACGACATTAGCACACACCAACAGTAGCACATACGATATTACAACACCTAGCGTAGAACAAAATCTTTGAAAAATTTAGAAATAATACGATTAAAATAATTTATAAAGCATTAATTAGATCATTTAACCATCATGAAGTTCTCCAATTATCTTAAAACATATGTGTGTGCAAGTGTCGTATGTGCTAGTGTCATTTGAGCAAACGTCTAATCACGATTAAGATTATATGAAACTATTTTTAAGATATTCGATATTTTTTGAAAAGATTTAAATCATCGAATTTAAATATTTTATAAATATGAAAAACAATTTTTTCCATACCGATTCTGCATTAATCTTTTTCTTACTAACTATTCTTACATAGATGACTGGACTTCCTCCTTTGAGGATGACTGTCATCCTTTTCTATCCTCCTTTATCCTCCTCGATGAAAAATCATCCTCCTTTGTAATGTTAATCTAATTATTATATTTCATGATAACCCTATAAATATTTTTTTGAAATTAGCACATGTTTTTCAATATCTGGTCACTTAATCACTGAGTTACCCTACTTACTTTTACCTCACCTGCTTCCTCATTATACAAAAAAACATTAATCCCCCAACCAAAAAGACATACTCCAACTTCCTTTTCCCATCAATCTTCGACAAATCAGCATAGAGAACACTCCGTATGTGCATATCCAGACGATGCACATGATCATTGAATTTTTCTGCATTCCACATCGCAATATAGAGGTCAAACACGAAGATTGAGCGTGCCATTTGTGGGTCGACACGGGTTCAACGCGTGTCCTCAACAACACGAAAAAAAGTACATGAATGTATGCATGTTAACCGAGTTAGATGAACTCGAGAATCCATAAAAATCTACTCGATTGTCGATTCGTATCTATGTTAGATTCGGAGATGTCGGAGATGCGATAAAACGTGAAATTTCTGTATAAATCCTTTGGATTAGGTTCAAGTTTGTATCTTTGGGTCATCATCATCATCATTATTATTATGTGGTATAAGATCGGTAACGGCATATTAATAAAATTCCATTTAAAAATATTGTATAGTATAAGTTGAACCTAAAAAATTTTATACAAAAATCAAGTATGAATGTTAAATATGTATAAATAATTAATGATACCATAAAAAGTTCTTTTTTTTAGATATAAGGAAAAGAACAGGAGTTTTAATATTATATTATATTTTAATCCAATCTATGTCAAATAGTTTCAGGTAAAAAAAAATACAATCATATTGATTATACTAGTACCACATTTAAACGATGCTATTAGACTGAACCGTTTAATTTCCGTATCTAATTAAAGAGTAGTAAACTTTGAAGTCATTTAAGTAGACAATAAATTATTTATTGATCATGCAGAATCAGCACTTTCGATAATACTATACATTGAATTTTATAAACTCTTAAATGTCGATAATTGAAGATAAGGAATAAATAGTGCGATTTTATTGATTTATATTCGAAAGAGATGGTTTCTAATATAAATAACTCAAAATGTATAAATATAATATACAGATTTCAAAAGTTTATTCTTATTGAATGGACATATGTATATAAAAAATTTAATATCCGAATAAATAGATTAGTTCACATTATATATTATAGTTTCAAAATCATTTTACTGATAACATACCATCCCTTCAAAAACCCAACAAAAAAAAATTCAAACTCCCATCAATATTTCGAAAAAACCTCACCTCGTAATACCCATTATATACCCATACAAAAATACGAAATTTCCATTACACATTTAACAAATTGAATTCTTTTATTGACCGTACAGACACCATAAAGCACGCCCATTAACTCTCGTGCGCGGTTCTTTCGCGTATTTATTGCTCGGTATTAGGTCGGCTCTACACCCTTCGAGTGGTCACTATCTAAATCGCTGGCAATAATTTCGAGATAATGCCATGTCGGTATTAAGAGCGGGAGTGCTCCAAAAATGAGGGCCCGCAATCGTCTAGGACCCTAATTAACGTTGCCGCATAAGATGCTAAGAGTACTCCAGATAACGTTGATGTGTATGTGTGTAGCTTTAAACGAGAATGCAGTGACGTACGTGGTGGGTTTTTTATTATTTTTTTGTAGGAAGATGTATGAATCGTTTTGGAAATGGTTCACATGACCGTGATTAGCTTAGGTGTTTTTTTAATGAAAAAAATGTTGAGTTTTGAATGAGAAAAATTTATTTGTATTTGTCACAGTCCAAGTATATTCAATACACTTGGACTAAATATACTTGGACTGAAATATACTTGGACTGAAATATACTTGGACTGAAATATACTTGGACTGAAATATACTTGGACTGAAATATACTTGGACTGAAATATACTTGGACTGAAATATACTTGGACTGAATATACTTGAAATATACTTGGACTGAAGTCTGTGTATGTTTGGATTGGTTATAAATATTGGTTGGGTGTTTTGATCGATGTTTTAGGTTGGGTTATATTAGGTTAGGTTGGATCAAATATACATGGACTAATAATATACATGGGCTGCGACTGTTTATAATATTATAAAATTAATAAAAACATAATGGATAGTGTAAAAAATCGATTTAGTATTGATCTTTGATACTTTGCCCAGAATTTTATGTACGAGTTATCATTTGATCTTTCATTATAGAAATAAACGCTCGATAAATTCTTTTCGATAACAGTTTACGATTCAATCTATTAAATTTAGTTCAAACTGTAATTGATTAACGCCGTTTTAATGATCGATAATAGCTTTTATCATCTCGTAACTTTCTACAGAGAAAATGTTAATTAGTCATTGAAAATTTAAACTAGAAATATATTCTGAAATAAAAGCTTCGAAATTCTTATTTTTTCGAACAAGTTTATTGTTGGTTCGTCTAGAAAATTTAAAATAAACCTGTTTGCTCGGTTTTATATTCGTGTTTCCCAATTGTATCATCGACTCGTTTATTCTGTGCGATGCCGAAGTGTTTGCGTACTTTCATGCGTCACATTTCGTTTGGATTTTCGAATATAATTCGGAACAGGTGCAGCTTCTTCCTGTTGCTTTTTTTTAAATGAACCGTACGCTTATAATGAAAGATTTATTGAAACCCCATTAGAAATAATTTCCAACATCCGCAATATACTTATTTTTATTCATATTTTTATTTTCAGTTATTCATTCAATAAACAAGCACTTCTCTGCAACATAGGAACACTACTGTTAATAGGACCCTTAGCTTTGTAAAGTAAATACAAAATTTATGTTGCCTAGGACAACATACCCAAATTTATTATACCCTCACGCACTCTATGACTGTTTATTTGTCTCCTCAATTTTTTTTAAACACGTATCTGTTCAATGGACGACCCACGTCCACTTCATCCATCCGTATCTTTTTTATATACGGTAATGGACGGACGTTCGTATATATTTATAGTTTAGAGTTCTGATATTTATGCGAGCGCATATGAGCTTCGTACGAGTTCGCCATTTTCCCTCGGCCTTCCCTACGAGGGAAATATCGGAAATTTTCACGGATATCAAAGGGAAAACCTTCGGCTGCGGTTTGATCATTTTTAATCTGGAATCATCAACGCGGAAACCTCATAAAAACTGATGGATACGTCGGAGCGAGTGCCTATCAGCTTCCGACAGCAGCCCATTTCTTCTACCCTCTATATATGGGGGGGTGAGTTGTAATTCTGGGAGGAAATACGGCTTGGGGAGATAAGGGAAAATTGTATACGCTTATATAATAGTATTCCATATATTTATATGGAAATAGATCGCATTGCATTTGGATTATATGTGTAATGCATGTTGGATGAAATAACGTATGTAGATTGATTTCTTTGGAAGGATTATATATTTATATTAAAATAAAAGCTTGAAGAAGTAATGATTTTAGTTTAGTTGAATGTAAACATTTCCATTTTAAGTGACATATTAATATATAAACGTTATTTGAGTTGATTTTTATTTAAACTTATTAAAATTTTCTAAATTTTCCTTCTATATAAATTGTGATCATTGAAAGATTAAAGAGTTTGAGAAAACCATATCTTGTTAATTTCTAATTTATTTATTTATTTTTTTTTTTACGTTTTTATTTTACCTTTTTATGTAAAATAGTTGATTTTTTTCCATTCTAGTGAAAGATTAATTATTGAAAGCCAAAAAATATTGTCGGATTTATTTCTGAGTTTCAATAATTTATCTTTCACTTGAATAGATAAACTTAATGAGTTTTAATTGTTGATAGATATCATATGCAGCTATCATATTTTAATCTCCAAAAAATGCTCTATAATCTATGAAAAATTAAAATAAATTAGATTAAAAATGAACAAGTTATGATTTTTCCAAACCCTTCAGTCTTTTATTGGTTAACATTTTGAAATGAACGTTTTTAGTCTAGTCGAATATAACAATTTCCACTGATTATTATTATACATTTAAGTAATCTGCTATTTAATACATGATTATTATTTTAAACGATTTATCAAAATATCTTTATACTAGTTATACTAGTTTACTCCCTCCTTACTACTACTACTACTACTACTACGTACAAGAAGAACAAAAATACGCGAACTTTCATCGGATTATATAAAGGTCAAACCTTACGATAAACATTATTTTGGCTATACATGATGCTTACGTAATTCATTCGAATATTTCAAATACTCGAATCGCATTAATGCAATGCAAAACGAGAAATGGCCAAATCAAACTATCTTCATACAATACTAGTTATATACTAGTTTACTCCCCCTTACTACTACAACTACTACGCATAAGAAGAACGAAAATACGCGAACTTTCATCGGATTATTGAAAGGTCAAACCTGACGATAAACATTATTTTGGCTATATATGATGTTTAAAAAAATCATTCGAATATTTCAAATACTCGAATCGCATTAATGCAATGCAAAACGAGAAATGTCCAAATCAAACTATCTTTATACAATACTAGTTTACTCCCCCTTACTACTACTACTACGTACAAGAAGAACGAAAATACGCGAACTTTCATCGGATTATTGAAAGGTCAAACCTTACGATAAACATTATTTTGGCTATATATGATGTTTACAAAATTCATTCGAATATTTCAAATACTCAAATCGCATTAATGCAATGCAAAACGAGAAATGGCCATTCGAACGAGCCAAAAATAGTTAGCGGACGCGCGCTCGCGATTGACGCAAAAGCGACACTTTGCCGGCGAGAACCAAATTTTTCCGGTTTTTTCGTTTATGTGTTATTTTTTTTTTCACGTTTGACATTCGACACGAATCGGTCGAATGTGCTTTTCAGACGACACGTGTATGCCGTTCCTGACTCGAGTGCTAATTTTCGGCTGACACTGAAAACGTTCTGCTGAATCGGCGAACACGCGTGTTGCGGTAATTGAGTTGCTAATTAGCGATATTTTATGATCGACCAATTTTTTTTTCGCATAGTATTGTTAATTTTTGATGACATGATACTAAAAATATTCTTGAATCGATGTATTAACCGTGTCAAATGTCGTTTATTTTCAATGAGAATGTGTTCGATGAAGATGTACATATTAAAATCGAATTTTTGTTGGTAAAAGTTATTATCGATCAATCAAATTAACTCATTCAGAAGTTAGATGAAAGATAATATATAAATTATAATAAAAAAAAATGAAAAATTTCATATGAATATGTATATTACGGATTTCACGCTTTGCATTATGTATTCGTTTGGCCCCAGATTCGAAATTTTCCGCAGAATGTAGCACATTTTCATTAAGGAAAAAGTACGTATTTTCCTGAAAAAATGAATAAGAAAAGACTGTAAAAAAAGGAAGACGAGCAGTCACCTAGTCGACCCCTTTTAAAAGATTGCTTTACGTATTTACGGCGCCACGGGAGCAAATGACAAACGATCCTCGCCGAAATCTCACTCTTTCCTTATCTACACGTACAAAATGTACTTGTTTATATATAAAAAGGTATCTAGAATCAAAATCTGCAATATAAACTATAGATTAAATTTAAAATTTACATATTTTCATATAATATTCTTAAACAAAATCCATATCAAAAACCATCCAATGAAATTTTCGAACATGTTTTCGTTACCAAATAACGAATGCTAGTTTTGAATCTAAACTCCATATATTTCACACACAAAAGAAGCTGGTGGTGGGCGTAGTATCCGTACTTTCTTCCTATCCCAAGAAGTCCCAGTAGATGGTGGAATATGGTGTTTTCTTCGAAGAGACGAGGGTTTCGACCATTTGTTGCAACAAAACGTCCTGCACAATGGGACTGTCTCGACCGGTGTTTATTGTCATGGGGACGCAAAAGACATAAATCATAATGTATACATGCCCATGGCGGAAGTTTTCAAATTTTCGACGAAAGGTACGAATCGAATACATCCATTTTCACATATTTTTTTCATCGAAATGTATATATAAACTATTCAAACATAATCTGGTCCCGAATTTATAGAAGCAGCGGGCAACAATAACATTTTCTCGACCCCATACAACAATACGCCATAGACAAGCATTGATGCAAGCCCATCGAACCCTGACCTTATTATTATTGGCTTCGAAAAACCCTCGGAGGTTCTTCGGTATTATTTCATCCCTTAACGAAGCGAAAGCGGCTTCGTATAAATCTCAGAGACGGGTCGCCCCCGCATCGAACCATAACTCTTTATGGGCAGCCGTTCTTTTTTATATATATAATATTATTATATTATATCGTATTTTTCTATTTTCCGAAGGGAAAGGGCCTAATTTATAGTCGGCAATAAGAGGCCGAAGCTAAACTGCGATACTTTCTATGTCGTGTTTTATTGTGAGTGGCGTTCGTTAAAGGTGAGCAGCCGCGGTTCGAGTTTATGGGTATTGTTATGTGTTTGTTTTATTTTTATTGGTGGAATGTGATAGATTTTATATTCTGATTCGAATTATTGCGATAAAGATAAGAGTTTTATGATAAAGTTTGATGGTATCAATATATATTGATGTGTAAGCGTTCTACGGTGGATGTTACATAGATTGTTTTGATAATTTATGAAAATAGATGATTCTAGAAAAAAATGAATAGACTTATAAAGTTGTATGAAAAATTTTGAATTTAGTACAACGAGAATGGAATAAGATTGGAAAAGTTTTCAATACCCAATATTTTACAATAAGATGTTGAAAATTTCAATCTTATCTTTTCTCATCGATCTATATTCATCCATTTTCATATGTTTTTTTTTGTTATGATATCTACTTTAATGAGAATAAAAGTATTTTTATATAATCTAACAATAAAATAATGACAATTTAATTCTTGAAAAGCTAAAAACTTTCAAATCACAATCATATATTTAACCACATACTTTATCGCATAACTTTAACGATCAACAAAATTAATACATCCAATAAAACTAAACCTCTGTTTATCTTCTTTTATTACAGATATCTTCAATCTCATTGTCATTCTTATAACAAAACCCTTAAAAACTTTCAAGTTTAACAATACGCAGTCCAAATCATCTATTTAACCACATACTATAGTTTGTCGCTTAACTTTAACAATCAACAAAAATTGACACATTCAACAAAACTAATCTTCTGTTTATCTTATGTATTTTATCACAGATTCACACTTATCTTCAATATCATCACCATTTTTATAACACGATCCTCAAAAACTCCAACTTTCCACCCAAACCGAACCACATCCAACTCAATCTACACCACTTCCTCGGCCATAACGCCCATAAACACCTCAAACTACAACATCAAACAATCTCTGTATATGAGATTTTAGCACTTTGACGACACACGGCAACTGGAGATTGCCACTTGTCTTGTCGACGAAGGCCAGCACCATCGTAAAACCGAAGGTCCAATAAAAGCGAATAGCGGCAAACGAGACGATACAATATTATTTTGAATGTCTATCGCTATGGACTTTTGGCCGGTTCAAATTGGTGCCAGTTTGTGAAAATTGATGGGTTTTTGATTTTTTTTGAAGGTTTGTGTGTGTTGGAAATGTTGATATTAATAATCTTTGGTTTGGGTTGGAGTTTGCTTAAGGTCGAAGGACGTTCGTGGAAAATATGTTGTTAGATTGTTTTGTGTTTTGGGGTATAATAATTTAATATGATTTAACGTTGTGTTATTATATTTGGAATTTATGAAAATGATTATATAGTAGATGAATATTAGAATAAAATATGAAACGGTTTATATGCGGATGCTGTAATGTTAATTGTGAAAAAAATTTAATATGCATGTTGATCAAAGTTTTCTTATAAAGTGATGGATGGCTATTTATTAAAATTTAAATGCTTTATTAAATTTCAATCGATATCGTATATTTTCTGAAAATTTTCCGTTCAATTTTGAACGAGGAAATATTTCCTGAAAGTTTGATTTTCATTTTTGTTCCAGGAATTGCAAATATTCAGCAACCCATGCATGATTGCAGGAGCGATCCAATTTTATCCCTTTTACAAAAATTCGCGAAAATGCTCTGGAATGGAAATATTGAAAAAAAAAACGTATTTCCTACATTTCAATTTGATCGCCAAATTGATCAAACTCAATATTCATGCATAACTCGAGTTATCAAATTTCCTCTATTTTACATTCAAATTAGTTTCGAGCAAATAATCAATTCATTTACATGTAGACTTGATTATTGAAATTCAACGATTGTCATTATGTCTACTGAATTTATTAATTTTTTAGCGAATTCATTGCCTTTTCAGCAACATTTAAATACGAAAATGTGATTCAAATGGATTGAATAATTAAAAAAAAACAGGATTTGCACAATACATCATATCCTTTGACATAAATGAGTTTGAATAAAAAAAAAATTAACATAGCAATCAATATTTATCCTTCGGCGCAATAGCACAATAGTTTCACACATGCCTCAGACAAAATGTCAAGTCGAATTTCGCAAAAAATAAACGCAAATGTCACTTAAACACAATTTCCTCCGCAAACGCAAAAATAACAATAAAAAAATCATACAATAACACAAACAAAATCTGACATTTTGCCGACCTCTTAACCGAATGAAACACTAAATATATTCATGTTTTGTTTACACATTTTTTGACTTTAATTCGAAACAAGGTCGAGCTTATTGTATGATGTAAACGTTTTTGCGAAAATTATCAGTAATAATTACGTCAAATTGTGATAAAATATTAACAGCGCGTGTCGAATATATTATAATTAATAACAATTAACATATTGTATTATACAAAATGTCTTTTTCTCGTTCATTTTGTTATTGATCCATTGTTATTTTTCATTAGCATTTTTACGACATTCCTCCGTGTTGATTTGTGGCTTGTTTTGTTCTTGTAAAAAATATATTAATGCGCATTTTTCTTACACATTTTGCAAGCAGATGTATTGAATTAAACGTATTATAAAAGGGTCGAATTCAAAGACGCAATTTTTGTCGTATGGGGCGTTTAGAGGTCGAAGTTTAACCCAATTCTTACAAACATCTGCTTTCAGAATGTGTGTATGTTTTTTACTTTATCGCTCAATAGATTATGTAATGAATAGTGGGACTTGTATTTCGAAATGCTCAGCAGTGTCATTTGATTGATCGAAGTTATGAATGTTGTTCGTGCAATTTTTTTATAATGATATTTTCATAATTTATATATGTTTTATCGTTTCGCGCATATTTACTATTGAGATAATAACAAAATCGTATGAAAAAATAACCAGTTTTGGTCAAGGTTAGCTTTTTGTAGATCTGTTTGTTGTTTTGCACATTGTATATAGACATCTCTTTATATAATTTTTTTTCAATGACTTTAATTAGTATGTATAAATTGGGTAATAACAATTCTTATGTTCCCATATTAAGGTACTGGTGTGTGATGGAATTTTTATTCGTTTATTTTTCAATGCACGTTTCGACGATAAGCAATGTTTAAAACGTATAAATGAATATTTTTAAACAATCTAGTTAACTTTATAATCGTTTATAACTTTTTTCACATACAAAATAATCTTCCAAAAGAATTAATTAAATTTATTACGATAGTACATATGATTTAAAACGCATCACGACAATAAAAAGAACACACGAATATTTATACGACCGTGATACTTTACGATCTAGAAAAAAGAGGCTTTTACGACGACGACTTCAAAAAGACATTAAAAATAAAAACCGAGATAAAAACGAAACACTATATTTTCCATTACTACACTTTTGCAAGTAAAGAGTGCGAATGCTGATAATTTATTTAACGTTTCGAAATCCGCGCCTTTTTTACGACCGGGCGAGAAAAAGGAGCGTTAATTGATACGAATTGGGCTATAAAAAAATGTATTGTATTTATATTTTATATATATAAATAAAACACACCCATCGTGAATACGAAACGCATAAATTCGATTGAGTAATGCCTCGAAGATGGGATTGCGAGATTATGCGATCGAAACTTCCCGTTCGATTGTGTTGTTGTATTATATTGATTTTTTCAGGTTTTTTTTGTACGGGATTATTCTTTTGGTTTGTTTTATGTATTAAGGTATATATTCATGTTGTTATTTTATCAGTTTTTTATAGTAAAATTTAGAAAAAGTTGAATATAAATATAATTTACTTTGTGCATTCTATAATATGAGATCTAAAGTACCAATTGATCGTTTTGTTATTATTTTTTTTAATATGTATTCAATATTTTGTAGGGATTATATTTTTTATCTATAAAATTTGTATATATTTCTATTTTAATTAAGTACGTGTGTTTTTATCATTATTTTTTCTAAGAAAATCAAAGAAAAACTTCAATTTAAACAACTTCTACAACGTACTTTCGATAAGATCTGATTGATTGTATTAGAATTGATGTATAATATTTAAAAAATATATAAACGTGATATTGAATATCTTAAAACTCACAATATAACCTTAACGAATATATTGATCATTAAAGTTAAGCGAAAAATAATGCGGTCAATAGATGGATATATTTAAATATCTTAAGATTTCAAATTATACTAAAATCTATAATTCAATTTAAAAAATAATTTCTTCAATTTATTTATTTATACATTTTGAATTAAATGATGATTTCATAGAAATATAAGGAACCATCTCTTCTGTTTTTCAAATTAAACGACGATTTCATAGAACTAATCTATGTAAATCGAATTTCCAACGCACAATTCAAAACACCGATGTAAATAAACACGACACAAACATAATTTACAATCCAACTTATATATAATTCATCAATTCAATTCATCACAAATCAATACACCCCTATTAACCTTTATCTAACAATAAGATCAAACACAACAATAACACATATCAATCGACTAATTACATTAATGCAACTGTATTTAAAAATAAAAACTGACCGTTATTGTTTTACGGATCGTATTTCTTCGTCGACAAAGCAAGACCGTTTTAGCGATCGTTAAACCGATGATTAGGTTATTCAACAATCAGGTTGATGAGGCCATAAAGCCTCAAATGGACAAGTGTGAAAAATCGAAAGCGTCACAATGCAGCGATTAACGATTTTAATGCACCGTAAAGTCGGGGGGCGATGATTAAAAGGTGCACTCGGTTCTTTTTATAGATTTTTTTTATGGTGTATTAATATGGATATATTTGATCAATCAGTTAATTATAATTTGTATAATGTATTTAAATATTATAATGGTATCGTAAAAGTTTGATTACGTAATGCTTTGCGTTTGGGTTTTATTATAAGTTGTATCGTTTTAATTTATTTTGTGATAAAATCTATGCGTTGGAAAATTTGTGCTGTTCATGAATATTTATCGAAAATAAATTTATTTTTGTATTAAAATTTTTGCGGAATATGTTTTATGTGATTGTAGTTACCATATGATGTACAATGAAAGGATATTTTTTCTTTTTATAATTAAAAATAAAACGTCGACATTTAATACAAAAAATTTCTCTTTTTTCATTTTTTTAGTTTAAAATTTTATAATTTTAAGATTTTTTTTGGTTCTGAAAAGTATGATTAAATAAAAAAAGGATTTATTATCACAATTTAAATATTAATATGAATTTTTTGACATCGTTTTTTTTACGAAAAATTATAATATAAACTTATATGATGTGTTTTCAGAAAAAAATTTATATGAAATATGACCAAATCATATATTTCAGTCCAATTTTTTAAATCTCATATGGTATCCCTACACATACGCAAAAAATAAATTTCCCAATTATAAAACGCATTCAAATATAAAATATAACAATCAAAAAAACTTTCATATCACATCGAAAAAGATCCATTTTTAAAAAACACCATAAAACAAAAGTCCATAACCGCAAAATCAACAATAACCAAAAACGCACTCAACTCACGATTAACGACCACGAAAACATAAAATTTTATGTGCACCACATCGCATATTGCGGTGCATTTTTACACGTGGATGGTGTAGGTCCGCCTTACGCTTTGGCACGCTCCGGCGACGTTATCGTTCCACATCATTGATTTCACAGTCAATATATCAATCATAATGATCGCGATAATATAAAGCGCCTATGTATCTTCTTTCTACGTGTGTCCATAATATTTTACGATGTCGTAAAGTTTAATGACACAGACGTGGATCTTCCATGGCGGATGAGATGCAGCGACTTCGTTGCTTAGGTGCAGTTGCTTTGTATTTTTTTTTATGTATACTGACGTGTTTTTGAGTTTTTTGTATTTAAATTTTGTTGTTTGGAAATACCGGGATGTGGATTTGAAGATTTTTGATGGAGTTTGTGTAAAAAGTTGTTTTGAATGTGTATAAAAAGAGGTTCACTTTTGATGTCGATTGTTGGTGTATGAATAGTGTGAGTTAAGAATTGAAAAAAATTTAACAAAATAAGGTTTTTTTAATTTTTAAATTATATTGCATATATTATAGATTCCAAACGTTATTATATATTCAATATAGAAAATTGAAAAGGAAACCTATAAAATTTATTTAACGATTGGTTCGTTGAAATATTTAGAACTTTCAGATTACTTTCACGAATCTGAATTCTTCTAATATTTTTTAATACCTTTTTCAGAGAAATTTTCAATAATAAACTTATATTTAACCCTTCGTTGAATGGATTTTTATTTCTTAAAAAAAATATTATTGGTTAATTTCTGCTATATATGATTAAGAAATAAAAAACTAATCTAAAATGTATTTTTATGAAGCGCAGCAACTCAATTGACCATATTTTAATTTTTCAATATTAACAGAATGGATTAAATTTAAAAAATATATTTAATTGTTGCGATTTTAAAGCAACATGGAACATAATCATATTTTAGATGTTGTAGAAAATTTGCATCACAATTCAACGAAGGGTAAAAATTCAAATTCTCAACCAATAAAACGAATTTTTTTTATGACCATTCAAATAATACGATTATAATCTCTGCATAAACCTTCAGACACTGAATTTATTCTACTATATAACCTGACAAAAATGTCGAAATACCATAAATATCAAGATTTCATGAAAAAGTCCAGATCCTCACTTTGCATAGAAGCGGACTATCGAAACGGGTTTCCCATTTCGGACACAAAGAAGTTAAAAAGCGGCCGTAAAAAGACAAGAAAAAAAAAACGCAGATTGCCATCGTACGATACCGAAAAAAAAATGAAACCAAACCTTTTTCTTATTATACATCTCGACGGAGATATCTCGTAAAAATAATGCGCTTTAAGGGCCAATTCCGTCGAGAGTACTCCGTATTTGCGTAAGGGAAAAACGAGTACTTTCGCATATACGCTTATAATGCGATACGATGTCGTACTTTTTCACGACAAAAGAATTTTACGATTCTGCGTATGAGCTTTTTTGTTTTTACGACCGCGATTTTGTTTCGCGTTTCCATCTTTGAACATTCGGAATATTCGATTTTGCCGAAAGGAAATGCGCTCATCGTTTATTTAAGTAGGTTTGGGTATCGGTAATCTTTTGAATCGAATATTGCATGATTTATACGTATATAATATGAATTATGTTTTTTTTCGTGTGTAATTTAATAATTTGTTGTATTATATAATAGTGAGTGATAAATCAAATGTTCGATAGATGGATATCTTTAGTTTATGTATGTGATATTCGAAATGAATGATAGTGAATGAATTTTGTCTTATTTTATGTTACGTATAATGGTGATGTAATATGAATGAAAATTATGAAATATTCACTGAAGTTATTGAAGATTTTCAATAGTTTTCAATGAAATAGTTTTTTCAATAAAAGTGGCGTAAATTTCAATTTTGATAAAAATAAATTAAGCCAGATATGTTAACATGGATGTCCTCTTTGTATGTATGTTTCTAACAAAGTCAACATAGTACAGGGTGTTATAAAGGTCTCCTTAAAGCCATAAAGAGGTGATATTGATGTTATTTGGAACATTTTAAACCAAACATACCTCAGTTCAAAGTATTATAGTTTTCGAGTTATTATTATTTTGATTAAAAAAATTCAAAATAACGCACTAATAATTTCCAAATGAAAGGTAATATGGTAGAAAAACCTCATTTTTTTGTTTACAATATATTGAATCTTTAAATATGAATACAAAAATCTATATTAGCAAAAAACTACTAGAAATACATAATTAGTTATCAAAAACTTGCTGAAGTAAAGGGAAACTAGAGATTTTGGTATTTCTTATTTTAAAAAAAAGTTTAAGTATTTTTAAAAACATCTCTGAGCCTTTTGATTGATATATGAAACATACAGATATCTAACCGATTTTCAATATTAGAATACAAAAACGAAACCAAAGTACGCATCAATTAATATACTATTATTGCCAATTATTTGTACTATAAATCCTATTTTCCACTACATAATCAATCGAATTCATTCAAATCCATACACAAATCATCAAAATATAACACAAAAATTTCGTCAACACACATTCGAATGCGATGATGTAATTCCAACAACAAAACAACAGATTCGAATCAACTATTATTTGACATTAGCGCCACACCACGCAACAGCACCGAATTCGCGAAAGTTTCCAGGAAAACCTTTTTTCAATCGCTTTTTTTTGCATGTTTACCGATCTCGAACACCACCGCGGTAAACAGACCATTTCGGTAAAAGGTTGAAGGCCGACATTGACCGTTCTATGTGTTGTCGACAAAACCGACGAATCGCGACTCAGCCTCCGACCAACGCCCATAGACAGAAGACGTCAACAACAACAACAAAATGGCCAAAAAATACAATTTTTTTTCACCAGCGGACATATCGATTACAGTAAAAACTGGTCGCTCCGGAATGGTAATGTCCAGAACGCGAACGGAAACGTTGAAAACAACAGATTCGTATCTTGCGAAGAATATGACGGAGTCGAAAAAGGCTTCGCGAATGTAAACAAAGTCATTATCGGTTTGTAGTTTTATTTTTGCGGATCGAAATCTTGAGAAGGTTTAGAGTAGGGGTGGGCGAACTTTTTTTGGGAAGGGCCAGATCGTGAAAATTTGAGAATTGGCGAGCCGGATGGCAAACTCGAAAATATTAATATGGGTAATTTTAAATGAGTAACAAAAAACAGATTCAAAATTTTAAAAAGTTGAAACTATAATAATTGATCTCAAAATTTTAAAATTCTAAATAATTTTATATTCAGGTAATATCCGAAGTTAAGTACATACCAATAAATAGTGCCTCAGGAAATTTTTTTTTCGCGTTTTATTTAATTCTATGCTATCGATAACTACGTAAAATTTTCTAAAATACATAATTTTGGAAAACAACACACCCAATCACTATCACTTCCAATCGAGGATCTGACAGAAGCTCCTCAATTGTACAATTAAATAGATTTTGAAATATGGAATTTTTTTTGCTTGAATCAAGATCAAGATCGAAAAAATACTTTTGCAACTATAGTTTAACAATAAATTAAAAAAATATATCTGCTGCATTTTTTGAAGGTGAGAATTTCTAAATTGATTCCATTTTTTTTTAATTTACTTAATTTTTCATATAAAAACAATATTAATAAAAAAGGCGGCGAGCTGGAGTTTACCGATACCTGGTTTTGAGAGACGTAAGTTACGTTTGTGCAATTGTGTAATGTTTCGAGTGGATTTGTGCAATTAAAGTCGAAGTTTTTTGTTTTTTTGGACCGCTGTAATAAAATGGATGTTTTCGAAAACTATAAAATATAAATTGTAATGCATTGGAACGATCGAGATCCACAATTTCAACATAGAAACTTGGATCGATTTACGACAGGATGCGAAGCCGCGCCCTCCTCAATACATCCAACCCAAAACGAGGCAAACAGCAAGACCAAGAAGACACACAACATATAAGGATGGTGACCATATTTTCTATAAAATATACTGTACTAGTTTTTATTAGTGGAAAATACGTGTAGTCGATTAAAGGTGGTCGTAAAATATTGTAATGATTCGATTTGTGTGTTGAAATGTGTATAGTATAAGCAAATTTTGTAGGGTGATTCATAGCTTAGAGAATTTGTAAGTGATATTATAACGAGAAATATATTTTATTAAGTGTATATGAAATTAAAAAGAAAAACAGCCATGTCGTGTTGTAATGGCATAAAACTCGATACTTTCGTTATTTTTCTGAGAAAAATAATGGAAAAACACCTGAAACTATTATACTACGTTCAATAACGAACAATATGACTAATACGAATGAAAAACTACCATAAAAATACGATTTTTATGAAACCTTTGTTCATGACCGTTTACAATAGCTGTTTTGAACATATACTAGTAATAAAATAGAAAAAAACCATACACAATATTGTTAATAATTAATGGGCGCTATTTAATATTTTAAAAGTAAAAGTTTGATCAAAGAAATTGAACGATACATGACATGACCTTTAAATGAATGATAATCCAATTTCAAACTATGAGACCACGCAGTAAAAACTTCTTATTATTTTGATGAAATTTTTTCTTAAGCTTTTAGTAATACCAAAAAATCTTTTATATTATGCGATGATGAAGTAATAACGATATTTTAAAACATAAACAAAAACAACTATCTCCCTCGTTCTAAATTCCAATCGACGCCCTTCTACCCATCATTCAATCATTCTTCAATTGTGTTCTTAGTATGAAACCATTCAGAAAAGGCTTCTTGTTATTTTATTGAATTTTTATCTTATGTAAGCTTTTAATAATATCAAATATCCCTTCACGATGAACAGAGCCGTAGCAATGTGTTTGGCGCCCTTGGCAAATACTATTCGACACTTCTCAAAATCATTTTCAAAAAAGCTCGACGACTTCTAAAACTCTTCGACAATTCTCAAAATTATTCGAATCACAAATTCAATAAATAGCCGCAAGCACCTTTGGCGCCCCAAAACTCACACGCCCTTGACACTAGCCCAATTGCCAATGGGTTGCTACGGCACTGATGATGAAGTAATAACAATGTATTGAAACGTAATAAAAAAAATTCATTTAAGATCGAATCCTCGCTCTTTCATCCATCACCCAATCATTCTAACGACTTGAAAATACAACTCTCAATCCCCTAAACACATGGTCACCATAAAACCGATGCAAGCACAACCCATAAGATGGAAAATAAGAAGCGAAAAGGCAAACGGTGAAGCAAAGCGAGGAGAGAGATCGTGCCGTTGGGTGAGGCCGTCCGACCGGTCCGCTCGACTCGTTTTCTAATGGTCTCCGGTTTTTCGCCGATTTGCGGCCACGTGCTCTGCTCTTTGGCTTCAAGAAGAACTGGCTGCTCCTCAGGATGGTCGAGGCTCTGTTTAAGGGCCCTGCGAAGGTTCTAGATTGGTCTATGAGAGGGTTTTTGAGTTAGATCGCTGCGAAGTCTCGATTCAGAGTTGTTGAACTTTTCATTGGAGTTGTTGATTTTTTTTATAATATTTGTATGAATTTGGGTGAAGATTTATAGCGAGCGTAAATATGGATATTATGTTTATAATCGGATCATGTATTTGAATGAAAATTGTTTTATTTATATTATAGATTTCGTTCTAGAAAATGTAAAAGGTTGAATCTTTATCGAAATGATGAAAGAAATTGATATTTTTTGTATTGATTTATAGTTTGAAATTGATTAATTTATATTTATAGAGTTAAAACCAGCAGGTATCGTTTCCGAGAATATAAAAGATTTTTAATCAAATATGAAAAATAATCTGTTCAGATAGCTGAACGATTTCTCGGAAGTAACATCATTATATGAAATAAACCGATGAAAATATTATGTTTCCATTTAACGAGTCAATACATTGTTTATAAATAGTATATATTTTACAACATAAACACTTTATGAACCATATAATTCAATAATTTATCATCGTTCATACTTTAACCAACATTGTTTCATCGCAATTTCATCCGACCTTTAAACATAATTTTTCCATTTTCATAATCCAGATCATCGCTTGATTCAAACGACCTTCGTCTCGATTAATCCAGATTAATTAAGTTTATCAACCAATAATTTTTTCATATCATTCTAAGCAACGCGAAGGACAAAAGCATCCAAACATCCGACGCATACAAAACAAAAAAATTGAAAATGACAAATGGAAACTGCGATAACGGCGCAATTCGAACTACTCCATATAATATTTAATTTCCCGGCACACATATGCTCGTTTACAACACGCACTCAGTAATTAAATATGGCTGTTTTGAAAAACAAGCCAGTCCAAAAACAGATGCTCGTTTCTATAATGCGATACGCGGACAGATTAACGACTCGTCTCTCTGGGACGGTCTGTATGTGTGTGCGAAAACGGGAAGTGATGTTTTGATGTTTCGACAAGGTTAAGTTGGATCGGTGTCTTCGAAAATTTTGTATATGGATTCATTAGTATGATATATTTGATTGTAGTATGAAGTTTTTTTAGATGTCATTGAAAGTTTGGATTAAAAAAAAAATCGGATTTGAATAAATTTTTATTATTAAATAGTTTCAATCAATTATCAAATTATCTATCTATTGATTGAACCACGTTTTTAATTTAATAATGAAAATCGACAAATATATGATAATAACTTGTGGAAGAATTGAAAATTTAAATTGCATTTTACTCTTAAAGAAATGGTTATTAAAAAAATTACTTATCTATTATGTCTACTTAAGCATACAATATTTCACTTGTTAATTTCAATGGTAAAATATTATAAAAACTTTATAATTATTCGCAGAAGAATCAAAAATTTCAGTTTCATTACTCTTAAAGATATGGTTATTAAAAAAAAAAACTAACTATTTACTTAACTGTACAACATTTCATTTAATTTCAATGATGAAAAATCAAAAATATTTGACAATAATATATAAAAGAATCGAAAATTTCAATTGTATTACTCTCAAAATAATAGTTATTCGAAAAAAAAAATACTTAACCATATACTTAATCGTACAATATTCACTTAAATTCGATGATAAAGAAAACTGATACTTTTTCAAATATTAAGTAATCATTTATAGAGGAACTTAATTTTCGAAACAGTTAGAAAGCAAATGATTCGAAACATCGAAAATTTGCCAATATAAAAGTATGAATTTCAATATAATTTAAAAAACTACACAAACCAGAATAGTTAAATTCACTTAAAATTAATAGAACAGAATCCAAATGTACTGAAACGATCATTTCAATTAAACTAATCGACTCGATCATGCTCAATCTATTCATTAAAAAAAGTCAATTTTCTCCATCAGAACGAACTTTGTCATTCAATTATTTCGAATTAGCCACATCTGTGGAACACTGAATTCACTGTATTACAGTTAATGGGAAATATTCGAAGTTTCATTCAATTACGTGTACTCGAATTTGCCAGATCATGCGTCGATCACGATTATGACGAGTGTTAAGATCGTTATTTACTCTCTCGTGTGTATGTAAGAACTGTACTCGAATGTCGAAATGTTAAATACAATTGGACGTTTCAGAATTGTTTGCCCCGCTTGAAAATACGAGATGTGTTGTTTACATATGGTGTTTGAATAGAAAACCGGATTGCGTTGTTGAAAATCGAAAAAAAAAGCGTTAAAGATATAGAGTATGTAATGTAGTTCGTATTAGGTTAGGTTGGGATGAATATTGAGTAGTTTTTGTTTGTTTGAGTATCACGGTTTAAATTGAAGTTGAGCGATGCATGGATTGATCGATAGAATGATGTGTTTTCTATTTGATTATAAATTCCAAAGAAATTCATTCTATTTTAGAATAAAAATTGATGATAATATTCTTAAAAAATTATACAGCTTTCCAACTCCAAATTCAATCTTATACAAATCAAATTCAAACTTTAAAACATCAAATTTAATTTTTTAAATTTCAAATTAAACCTTTCACAAATCAAATTCAATTATCACAAATTTATTTCCTTCATTTTTCATTATTTTTTTATAATTTCATGAAAAATATAAAAGAAATGTTAGGTACATATTCTTAGTACCTATTTTTGGATTGATTTGTTAAAAAAATGTAATTAATTAACATATGTATATAAAAATTTGTGAAAAAAATCATAAAAGTCAAATTGAAGAATAGATCGTATTTCATTGATTTCTATGATAATTGTCTTAATATAATAATACATTTTCGATGGTTGAATTTAGTGGTTGAATTTGATGGTTGAATTTTAAAGGTTTTTGAAGTTTGAAAAATTGAATTTGATTTGTATAAGGTTAAATTAAGAGTTTAAAAGTAATATTATGTATTTTAAAATAGTTTTTTTTTCAAATTTGAATACATATGAATTTCTCCATATTAAAATCCATCCACGCGAATTCCTCCATATTCAAACCCACCCATTAAATAATCTCAATAATATCATACTTTCCGATGTTTGAATTTAATTTCTAAAACATTTAATTTAAAAAGATCAAATTAGATTTGCATAAGCTCAAATTTATAAACTCAAGCTTTCGAATTCAAATTCGAAACATAAAAACCATATTCATCCAACATCAAAACAACTACGACAAAAATAAAACACGAATTTCAATTAACCCACCACATCCCACAAATTAATCACACTCGAACACACACCACAACCCAAAAAAACCCCACAAAGCGTCCGAGCATCGAACGCCATAAACGCCCATCAATTAAGCTCACCTCGCAGCGCGAAAGCCTCCCGTCATCAATCAACACTTTATTACATTAGTGTTGTGCATCGAGAGACGACAATGGTCCTGACCCCGTCGAGACAATGAGCAGACGTGAAAGGTTTTAATCTCGACGCCATTATTGCTCGGAGGAGGCGTTTTCTTCTCGGCGGCCATTGTTTCGCGTATGGGCGTGATGGTGTGCTTTTTTCTGGTTAAAGGTGTATCTGGGTGTTGTTTTGTCGGGGGGTTTGATGGGTGAGAGATGTGAGATGGTTTTATTAAGATATTAGGACGTTTCGTCACATTTTGTATAAGGTACAAAGTTTGACCCCCAAAAAAGCGTCTCAGATAGACAGACAGAGGGACTTTCAGTTTTATAATAGTATAGATATGGTTTATATACACTAGGTTCTCTTTTTATGTGGTAGATGCGTTCCGTTCCGCATAAAAAAAATCGCATAAAAAAAGATATGATTTTACATAGAAAAAGTGAAACTGCTATATAAAATATACCTAAAATCACATTAAAAAAATGTATTTCTATTAACAATGTACTCTTAGTTAAGTTATTACATTTGTACGTTCATATAGTCAAAAAAAAAAATATAAAAAAAAAATATTGTATTTAAAAAAAACCGCATAACTCTGAATTCGCATAAAAAGAGAACCTAGTGTAGTGTACTAGTGATGACTTTGGTTAATTTGATGTATAGAGTTTTTCAATAGGGACGCTTGGTTTTTAAATGTGCAATAAAATTTGATGATTTGTACTATTTGATTTTGATGTTATAACCTTCTATAAAGATTTTCCGTATATTACTGAAAAATTGATAAAAAATTGATATATGTCGCTGCAACATGGCTGCTATAACCTATCAAATTTCGAGCGTCTCTATTGAAAGACCCTATATTATATAGGAAGTGAAACTTTAAAATTATATACCTATGTATGTATATATAAAAGAATACATTCAATCCTCTTTTTGAATGGGGGATACATTTTAGAGATTACAGTGTGAAGAAATGTATGTTGACCTTATAAAAATTGGGGATAGGTTCCATCAGTATATATATTTGGTTGAAAGTTTCATCCAAATATACACCCGATCTTCTTTTTACACAGGGGATATGTTCCAGAGACTACAGTGTAAAAAAATATATGGTGACCATACAAAAATTGGAGATATGTTCCATCAGTATGTTTGGACGGAACTTCCATCCAAATATACTTTATAAAAAATTCGTAATGTGGAAAATTTTTGTCATGTGAAATCATAAAAAAACATCGAATTTTTTAATTAAATAACTATAATTGTACACTGATTTGTTCTGGATTTTATCAATGTAGTATATTGTACCACAATGTATAAAAGTAAAAAATATATATTATTATTATATATTTTTTTACTTTTATACCGTGTTAAAGTGAAGAAAATTGTAAATAAATAATCGGTCCTTTTCTTTGAACTGTGTGAAAAGACTTTTAGAGGTAATTTTACTTTAAAAAGGCTATCTTTGTAAAATATTTATGTATGAATTTTGATGTTATCGTTTATAGAAAAAAATCCTAGAGCGATTTTTGCAAAACACGATTGAATTTTTCGGCGTATTAGATTGAATATTAGACAAATTAATTTTTTTTTCCATTTTACACGAACAAGCTAAAATGTATTTATTACGAATGTTTGTATGATCAAAATATTGATCAAATAATACCTCTAAATTCACCTGTTATAGGATTTTGATTATTATGGTATTATATTTGATTGTTTTGCATTCAAAATAGGAAGATTTTTTGAGTTTGTTGTTGATCAATTGAACAAGTTGAACAAGTTGAAGTTGAACAAGTTCAAATGATTTTGTACACGTTAAATACTATGACATTGATTTTAAAGATATTAAAGAAATCTAAACCATTGAAACTTATTAAAAAATATAATATTGAAATGTTTATGCTCCAAAAGAGCAAGTGTTTGGGAATTCGGTTGCATTTGACGTATTCATGCATTTGCATAATTGATTCAATTTCAGTGCATAATGGAATTCGATTAATTTGTGCGCGTAACTGAATTTTGTAGCACGAATCACATCAGATTAATTCAGACAATGGGGATAACGCCATGTTCGAAATTCAATCGCAATTAGAGTGGTGATTTTAATTATTTTCATGGCATTGTTCATTTGTGGGATGAAACTCGTTCAATAAATTAAGTAAATCCCAGAATACATCCCATTATATATACTTATTATGAAAATCGGAAAATTTTATATTCGGAGATTTCTCAGAATCGATAATCCCTAGAATTTTTCAATCACCTTCAAAGGGATTTGCATTTTCGACTATACGATTTTCGTGTACTTGAATATACGTTAATATGATGGAAGGCGGTTTTTTCCGTCGGCCGCCCGGAAAATCCGGAAAAACCTTTGTGGAAAATTCGTCCAGGCGCTAGCGCTATCGAGTTACGTCTCTTAATAAACTTTCGACGAGACGATTGTATTGTTTTCCCTTTATCTTTGGCAAATGTAAAACCTCAAGTTTCTTGGCAAGGAAAAACTTGGCTCGTCGCGTTCCCGTCCTTTTGTTGTCGGACCTTTTTTTGACGATGATGTTCAAAGTGTGGGCCGGGAAATGCACCGAAAATGTCTTACCGTGATCCAAATTATACGTATATAATTTTTATTGCAAATATTGAATTGAATGTGATTTTTTTGTATTGACAATAGTTTTTTTAGTGAAGATTGAATTTTTTTTAATACAGTTTGAATACCGGTGCTCGTTTGCGGATTAGCGTCCGTTTTCGGTCTTGTTTTGGCCAAAAGTTTCCGTCCGATACGCAAAGCTCGTATATCACGAAGGCGTCCCTTCTTTTCCTTTGTTCAGACGATGTTGCGAAAAATGTACATAATAAAATTTAACCCATTTAGCGTAGATATCCTTAAAGCTTCATATCGACACCCAAATTTCATCAACCTTTCACAATACAACCGCATCATTAACAAACCAACACGAAAAACCTTGGGAGTGAAATTCGACTGTTTTAGAACATTTACCCTTTGGACAAATACTCCTTGGACACAAACCCCTCGTAAAAACCCTAGTATTAACCCCCCGTGCAAAAAACCCCTTAACAATTAACCCCCTCCGTGGATAGACAAATTGTGATAAATAAATAATAATTAATCTATACAGCAATACGACCAGAAATATATAATATAATACATTATGTGGTCATAAAAAATTTGGATTGATATTAACTATTTTATTTTACCACTTTCTTTTAGTTATAGTAAATACTGACAATTTTTATATAACTCTTATTTTTATCCATGGATTAATGTGCAGAGGATTTTTTTGCATGGGGGGTTTATGTCCAGTGGGTTTTTGTCAGGGGGGTTTAGGTTCAGAGGTTTTTGCACAGAGGGTTAATATCCTTATCTGGGGGGGTGTTAATGTAAAGATATTTTTTACGGGGGTTAATGTCCATGGGATTTTGTCGGGGGGATAATTTTTATCGAGGAATTTATGTCCGAAGATTATTTGTCCATTTGGGTATTCTCCTATACCATAATAGACCAATCGGTGCACGCTCTACAATCAAAAACGCTTTCAAGCTTCTCATACGTTTCCAGTACAGAAAACGGTGCAATAAATCGTGGTTGTAGTGCAGTTCGATGCGTTCGAGATGCATCCTGCCATTGTGCCAAGTGCAAGTTCACTCGGCCACAATGCAGTTACAATTGACTTGGACTTCCGCGATGGCGATAGCCTCGCACGATAAATGCGTTTACCATTGCTTTTCGTATTCGAGAAAATTTATGGGAACGCTCGCAAGAGTGAAGGATAAATTCATCGATTACAGCGGATATGTTGATTGCGATTTATTAATGGTACGTTGTGGAAAATGTTGCTTTGGTTGATTGTGGAATGTTTTTTTTTCGTGAAATGTTAAAATATGATTTGTTGTCTTTTGATGTTGTGATGTTTTAAAATATGTATGTATATTCTACATATATGTATACAATAAACAAATTAAATTTTATTTTGAATAATTTTAAAATTGGTAACGAAAGTTTGAGCGTGATTATATTCTCATCATGTAACCACACCCTTATATTATAAAGCTTGTTGCAAAGAAATGTAAAAATCTTCCAATTTTTTTAAAAATATAAATATCCTTTTATATATTTATTATGTCAAATCTAAACAATCTTTCATCTAATATACACAACTTTATAACAATTCGGTTACATAAATATTGAATGAAAAAAAGTTTCATCAAATCGTCGACATAAATAAAATCAACATCATAAAAAAAAAACCATGTTTTTATAATTAAAATTCAGAATTTAAACTTTATATTGTACTTTAAACACAAAAATATATAAATCATATAATTTATATAATATTTTCGAGCTTAAAGTACTCACATATAGATGTCATTACTAACTTTTATACATGCGAACATTTTTTCCAACAATTTTCAACAAAATTTTAAACAAAAAATATATATTAAAATATTACGTATCTAAAAAACCAACAAAGCTCCATTTTAATCCCAAGCTTCGAAAGCTCCCGATGAATTATTATACGACTGCGTCGATTTTCCGGACTCGCCATTATAATGGCGCTGCGGACATGAATCTTGCGGAAATTTCATTTTGATCCCGAATCCGTGCAACGTGTCGACGATTAATGGACGACTTTTCCATTTTCCGACCCCCCTCGATTCGTTCGCGGAATAAAAAAGGCTCTTTTTTTGAAAAATCGCCGGATATTTTCCGGCCCGAGTCCGATTGATGACCGGGACGCGCTCGGTCGGTGATTCAAACGAAAATTGAAAAAATGCGACAATTCCATTGTAAATTAGGTAGCGATTCGATTTTATATATCGTTTTGAATATGTTGTCGTGTACGGGTTGAATATAGCTTTTATACTTCAGATTTAATCTTATATAGATCAAATTTAACCTTTTAAACTTCAAATTAAAACATCAAAAATTTATTTTCTTCACTTTTTAATTTTTTTTACGATTTCGAGAAAAATATAAAAGAAACATTATATGCCTTTACATATATCTTATCGTATCCTAAATATTCTATCATATACATGGTATCTTTTTGCAGATTGGTTAATTAAAATTGTAATTAGTTATTTATGTAAAATTTTATAAAAATCACCAACTGAGATTATCAAAGTCAAATTGGAAAATAAATAGTATTTACTTGATTATTACGACAATGGTCTTAATGATACCTTTCAATTAAAATTGATTTATATAAGGTTGAATTTGAAGTTCGAAAGGACGAATTTGAAGTTAAAATGTTTTAATTTGTAGTTAAAAAGTTTCAATTTAAAGTTTAAAAAGTTAAATTTGAAGATTAAAAGGTTGACTTTGATTTGAAAAAGATTGGTTTGATTTGTATAATATTATAAATATAAAGTCAAATTTGAAAAGTAAAAGCTGTAGAAAAATTAACTTGTTGAAGGTAACTTAACTTGCTTGTTAATTTGTTGTTTTATTAACTTTTTAATGTAATTGATTTGTAAAAGGTTTTCGATGTTTAAAAGGCTGAATTTGAAGTTTATAAAATTGAATTTGAATATTATAAGGTTGAATTTGAAGTGTAGCTGTATAAAAATTAACTTATTAAAGTTAACTTAATTTGCTTGTTAAGTCATTGTTTTATTAACTTTTTAAACTAATCAATTTACATATAAAAGGTTTTTGAAGTTAAAAAGATTAAATTTGATTTGTATAAGGTTAAATTCGGAGTTCAAAAGCTATATTAAGTATCTCAAAATAGATTTTTCTCCCATTTGAATACACATACAAATTTCTCCACATCCAAACCCACCCATAAAATCATCACCCGAAATTCAAGGGCCCAATAAAACAAAACTCAAACACACTTTGATTAATTAACACAGCTCGGAAGCTTCAACCCTTTTACGACCCAGAATAGAAAATAATAAACACTATCGTCCGAATTGAACGTTCCCCGTCTAATAAAACGGATTCCCATACGTCTGCTTTATCTGATCCAGCAACGACGGCCATATAAACCATTCACTGCCTTTAACAGTCTACAATACAAAGCCTAAAATTATCGTATCAAAAACTCGAACGCTAGATTTTATTGCAGGCTCCTTCCTGTCGTTGATGGATTGTACGTTGCTAGTAGAAAGAGATCGTACGATCGAGATCTATTGAACGAGATCGGATCCAGTCGATAGATCTTTATATTTCATTTTGTATGTTGTAAATGAAGAGTGTAGGTTCAAAAGTGACTATTTTTAAGGTTGGTTCATTGTTGAGTTTTGTTTGATTGGGAATGTTTGATCGATTTTTTTTGTTGTGTTTATTTATATGGATTTTTTTGGTTTGAATAAAAAATGCGAATTAAAGAAATTGTATATTTGAGTATGAAAATATTACAGTTTATACGAGTGTTCCATAATACATGAAAACATTTATGAAAAGAAAATTCATAACCTAATTATTTGCTCAAATGCAAAAGCTTTAATTAGCATGGTTTAATTTCAGAAATACTAGGAAAAATTAAATTTACATTTTTAATTAAATTTTTACCAAAGTAATTTCAATGAACAGTTTTATATATGAATACGTGAATACAGTGAAAGATGAAAATTATTAACTAATTTAATTATTTATTAGTGGTATTGTCTAGTTTGAATTCAGCATCATTAGACTAAAATAAGGATTTTGAAATTTGTATTAAAAAACTATTATATAAAGATTTTAGAATTCATAAACATTATCAAAATGAAAATTTACAATCATATCCTATCATATCATTTTTTAGGGGCATATTGAAAGACTGAAGGGTTTGGAAAAGTCATAACTTTTTAATGTTCAATCTATTCATTTTATTTTTTTACAGGTTATAGTCTTACTTTTGGAGATAAAAATGACACTATACGATGTTCAACAATGATTCAAAGTCATTAGATTTATATATTTAGTGAAAGATCAATTATTGAAACTCATTGTCAGAAAAAATTTCGACAATATTTTATGACTTTCATTGGAATAGAAAAACTCAATAAGTTTTACTCATTGTTAGATATTATATATACATCGTTTTAATCTTCAAAGCTTTTTCTATAACCTGTAAAAAAATAAAATAAAAAAATAATAAAAAATTAACAAGTTATGACTATTCAAATGTACAAAAATACGGTATCACTAAGCTAACCTGATTTTATTTCAACAAATAACAAAAAAAAACATCAAATTTACATTTTATAATACAATTATACACTCGAACATCTTATTTATCACCAAGATTACGACTTTTGATCCTGCACCCCTCATATAATAAGTAATGAGACCAGTTTTTACTGGTAAAAGCGCGGACAGACGATCAAATCTAATTACAGCTCGTACATGTGCCGTTTGCAATGATTAAACGATATCTCTCCGCTGGAGATTTTCGCAAACGCACTCGCTTATTTAATTATTTAGAAACTACACTATATTTATATATTAAATTTTTTACGAGAAGTGAAATGCGATTTTGAAGAGTTGCTTTTAATTAAAATGCTCATTTTAAATTAAAACAGGATGTAGTCGAAGTGTTGCTTGAAAAAAAACTTTACAAATTAAAACACACTCGAATTTTTATATGTGCTATAAATTATATTAATTTGAATCGATTAATTATCGGTATCAACGCTGTTTTGATTATTCGATTATATTACGTTAAAAACAAGATTTAATTAATCTGTTCGAATCTGAATAGATTAAAATAATTAATTCGTCGTATTTAAAATGAACATATCTGAAGTCGAACCTCAATTAAATTGTATTCGCCTAGGTCAGGATCGAATTTTCACTTTCACCTCTTATATTTAAACAATTCAAATCGAATTGACATACATTTGTTAAAAAAAAAATTCAAACGATTTAAATACAAATTTGTATATCCTTCGAACAAGTTTCTTTGTCTGTGGATTCTAACGAAACTGAAAAACACATAAATTCAATATCGAACACAAAGACAAATCTTTAACATTTTAAATGCGAAGGCCGAAATAATCACAATAAAACACGCGCTTTTCCACACGCACCGAAACCTAGATCGGTCCAAACTGTGACCTTTTGGCCAATTTCTTTGTGTCATCGCGATTGATGGTCGAGAGTCATGATGGTGATCGTGATTGCCTAGCCACGTGTGTCTATTATGCGGAAGATCTAAATCTATAGGCCAAATGGTATATTTTTTGTATATGTTATATAAAATTTCAAGGTTTAGTCGTGTTGAACGGTTTCAAATTTTATTGAGGTTAAGTGATAAATGATATGGTCGTTTTATGGATATGATTGTGTATTGATGATTAAGAATGGTTTCAGTATTTTTATATTGAAATTTTAGAGTTCCCATTAAAAATAATAAGGGATAGTTTTTTAAGAAATTATTTTGATGATGGTAAATTTCAATGTTTTATTCAGTTGAGTTTGTGAAAATGAAAGGTTATTGTATTTAAAATGCTTGTAGAAGTTTTGTGATTTGAATTAAGTTTAATTCAACGGTTCAATTTTGAAGTTGAGCAACACGTGATATGGTCAGTAAAAGGATGTGACTATATGTTATCAAAGTTTCAATGTTAGTTTCACTATGATGTATTTAATAATTGAAATTTGTTGAATCATTACTTACATATGGAGTAAATCCATTAGAGTTTAATCTATTCTGTAACACTTCAAAGATGTCTCATACATTTTCACTGATTTCTGAAGTTCAGTGAAATGTAACCTGGTCAATATCAACGTTAAATTCAGTTGGTTTTGTGAGACTGAAAGTTATTGTATAATATTTCTTTAATTCTATGGGCTTTCAAATGTTCGTAGAAGTTTTTGAAAAGACATTGAGATTTGGATTATGTATACTCATCGTCATCGTATTAAAGGTTTAACCTTGAAGTTTAGTTACATATGATATGATTAATAAATTTATATGACTACATGCGATCAAAGCACTAACAATTAGTTAAATTATCCTATACATGTCAATAGTTGTGCTTCCTTGAATCATTACTTACATATGGAATTAATCGACTGAAGTCTGATTCCGTCTAAAACACTTTGATCTTGTCTCATCACTTCTCAGTAATTTCTGAAGTTAAGCAAATTATTACCTGATCATTAGATGGATTTTACTGATGACTTTAACGTTTAACTAATCAAGATCTTTCATTCTTTCAAAATCTTTGAATAACCTCATTTTACAACAAAAAATTTATATTCTACATACACCGACAGTTAAAAAAAACTCATCACATTCCCTTTTATATTTAACAAACCACACATCCAACTTACACCATTTGTCCTACAAACAACCATTCTCAAACATATGTATGTACATTTCGACGTGTAATCGTCGGCGGTTTATCATTCGCCATTCATATTTAAATATTGAATCGGACATTATCGCGCGGCCGTGAAATATCGGAGATTTCTTTGCGAGAGAACGTCCCACTCTTTCGTACAATATTTATTCGTCTCCTCAACAATATCTGTATATTTATATTATATGATGGGTGTTTGTGTATTATAACGACGTACACGTGTACGTCCGACACGAGGACCGTACGTGATCGTTCTATATTTGAATGTTAGAAGGTTAGGATGTTTCGCTTTGTCCGTTTACGTATTCTATGATGGTTGTTTTTTTTGGATTGTATATGGATTTATTTGAAGTGTTTGGGTGTTATGAATGTGTAAATGGATTGTGTATGGTGTCCGTTGCGGGACAAGGTCTTTTTGGTACCTTTGGATGGTAATGAATAGGTTTTAATTATCGATGAATGGTGGGACATTTTGAAATAATTAGCCTCAGATGTTTACGATTATCTATTGATTAGTGGAATATTCAATTTTTTTATAATAATTATATTTAGCATCTCAGATCAATAGTGTATAATTTCATCAATTTTTTTGATCGAAAAACACATCGCTCAACTTTAGTAAAAAGTAAAATTCAATCAAATATCCGTGTTTTCCATTTCAGATCAATATTTTATAATTACATCCATCTTTTGATCAATCACATATCGCTTAACTTCAGTGAAAGTTAAAAATAAATCAAATAACCGTATTTTCAATTTCAGATCAATATTGTATAATTAAGTGCAACTTTTAATCAAATCATACATCGCTCAAACTTCAATAAAACGTAAAAATCAATCAATATTTTCCTTTTTTTTTTAAATTTCATAGATCAATTATATGCGTCTACGTTCATTTGATTTCAGATAATGATTTAAACCAACACGTTCAATAATCCTAAAATATTATAATAAATAATAAAAAATGTACGCATTTAAAAATTTTATGTTTTTTTTGTCATCGTAATTTGCATGTCTATAAAAGTGAATTAAAAATACATTTATTCAAAATATATTCGAAACATTGTTCCATGCAGCATAAAAGGAACAAATCGATCCAACGCGTTAAAAACGATTATTATAAATTATAATTAATGCAAATCATCATTATAAGGATACGCTTTGTTTTAATCATATTTTAACGCCAATTCAAATATTTTTTTCGCAAACAAGGAACTCCAATACGAAAATCCGCTTTACCAACCATAAAAATTCAATTAACCAAATATTTTCACAACGTAAACGTGCATATTTCAACACAAAAAAACTTTTAGAAACACTGACCAATCGCGTGGGCCGAAGCGGCTCTTCATCGATTGTCAAACGTTTCACGTGGGCGCCTCATTCGAATAAACAAATAAATAAATTCGTACGGACGATTTCAAAAGCGGCCATAAAATTTAAAATTTTTCAACTTTTGGCATTTGCGGAACGAGAGTGCATGCGTGTCAAGTGGGCAAATATTTTTTTATCGACTTTTTTTAACCAATAGCGTGTTTTTTTACGAATAGCGTGATTTTTTTCGATGGCGTGATTTTCGATCATCAAATAGCGAGAGAGAGATTCGTCTCGATGTAAATTATTCAAATGGGAATAATTAAACGAAAACTTCGCAACACTTTTGCACATAATCGCATGTCGAAAATGTACGGCTTTTTGCTTAGGTTGAAACTCATCGATTATAAAAGCCAATGATAATAAAATAAAACGTAATGACGATGATTACATCGATAATTGGCGAAGCGTTCATTGTTGTTTGTTGCCGATACATGTTATTAGTTATTACCATACGCGTATGAGAAGCCGTCGACAATTGAATGATGTCACTGGTTTTTATCGCAAAGTTGCCATTTTTTGCGATGCTGCGTCTCTTTTGTGGTACGTGGATAGTTTGAAGAGAAAGGGAGATGGGTTTTTTCAATATTTTATGAAGAAAATATAGGAGCGAATGTTAGTTTTGATGTATTGATTTGTTTACTTGTAGAATGTTTCGCGTGTGGTTCGCGGTCGTTCTAAAAGTTTAAAAAGGTGTTTTTATTTTTTAAATATTGGAAAATCATAATATAGATTTTACATTCCAAATTCAACCTTATACAAATCAAATTCAAGTTTTTAAAATTTCAAATTGAACCTTTCACAAATCAGATTCAATCATCGCAAATTTATTCTCTTCATTTTTCATTTTTTTTTATGATTTCCTGAAAAAAAAGAAACCAATATAAAAGAAACTTTAGATATTTACCTAAATTAGTATTTATAGAACTTATTTTCAGACAAATTTAATAAAAAATGTAATTAATTATGTATTTATAAATTAGTAAAAATTACCAACCGAGATTATCAAAGTCAAATTAAAGAGTAGGTAGATTGTATTTCATTGACAGGTTTTAATAATACTTTCCGATGATTGGATTTCATTTGAAAAAGGTTTAATTTGAAGTTTCAAAGATTGAATTTGAAGTTTGAAAATATGAATTTGAAGTTTACATGGTTAAATTTGAAGTATAAAATATTGAATTTGATTAGAAAATCGGTGGATTTGATTTTTTTATAACGAGTCTTAATAATACTTTCTTATGATTGAATTTGAGTTGAAAAAGTTTTGATTAGATATTTAAAAGGTTGAATTTGAAGTTTGAAAGTTGAATTTATTGTACGAAAGGTTGAATTTGAAGTTTAAAAGGTTAAATTTGTTGTGCGAGAGGTTTAATAATTTGAAGTTTGAAAGATAGAATTTGATTCGAAAACGGTTAGATTTGATTCGTACATTATAAGGTTGATTTTGAAGTATGAAAGCTATATAATAATTGAATCAATATAAAAAATAATTATATTTTCTTTAAAATTTAAATTTCCAAAAAAAAACTTTGGAAACTCTCCATACACGTGCGATAATAAAATTAGAATCCGGACGAGTCAATATCGAACGTTTCAAGGTGAGTCTTCTATAAAGGAGTTATGTTCGTCATTTTTTATGTGTTTTCGATTCTGCCGAGTTACGTGTGTATACAAACGGTGAAATAATACAATAATAGACTTTTTTTTTTTCGCGTTCGAAAAGTGTTCTGTTTCGGCGGAAAATTTTCGCGCGCTAATTGAATCAGCGCTCAAAAACTTTCCGTTGGCCAAAAGCGGTTCTGTTGACGACCCGTCGATAATTGGAATCGTAAAATTTGCGATTCGTTGTTTAATCTGCTGTTTGGTGAAGGTCGATTTATTTATGCTGCGAGTTTGCACTATAACTCGTTACATACAGTACGTCTTATAATAAGAATTAGCATAATTTTTTTTATATTGTTGCCTTACATTTTCATAATACGTATGATTGTTATCGCGTTTTTTGCAATAAAAATATACGTAATCGTGATGTTAATTGGTATAATTATCAATTTGATTTATTTGAACGATTTTTTTTCATTATATACCACCATCTTTAACAATTTGCGACAAAAACGTGTCAAAATTGACAAATCGGAGCCGATTGATGTTTCGTAAGTCGAATTTATGTATCGAGTTCAAGCAAATACAAAAAAAAGAAGTCGAACACAAGTCGGCCAATCCATCATTTCGCCAAAATATATAATAAATATGCAACATTGCCAATGTGGAAGAATCGACGATGCACTGTTGATGGGAGAATATGATTGATGATGTTCTTTCACAACTAATTTCTGAGGTTTATTTTCATCCGAATGGTTTGTCCGATTAGATCGAATATCATAATGAATAATTCAAAACGTTAACGATTACAATAATAATAAAAAAAACTGTTGTTATTACTTAATTTCGCTTTATAGCGTAGGGCGATTCAATTGCTCGAGTTATGAATTAAATTTGAAATCACAATAAAAAAGGTTGAAAAAGGCGGGCTTTTGTAAGACGAGCAATAAAAAAACGGGCACTCGAAAGGTTCTTTTTTATTTTTAATTCGATCGTAAAGAGACCAGTGTTTGTGTTGCAAGAAAAACTATTTATTGCGTTCCATATACGAGCGCTACTGTTCGAAATAATGGAAGTCGGTATATAAACGGTTTTATTCATTTTTTTAACGTTCAACATCTGTTGAAGGGCTTCGATATTATATAAATTCTAAAAGTTATATAGAAAATCGAATTATTTTGTAAAGAAATGAAATTTTTATATGTGGGTCTATAAAAAAAATAGTTTTCATACGATTTATCGTTTACGTACGAACTAATTCAATAAACATTGGGCTTGTTTGTTTTGTTGGTAACTTTTGATCTATGCGAGTGTAACTTTTAACCTGGATACTTCGCAACCGTATAAATTATTGTTGAGTATTGCTGTGTGTGGGATGAATAACAAAGATGTATAGACTTTCGTGTTTCGGTTGATAAAACATAATTTCGTTCCATATGGAATGAAATGTTAATGCTGTTATAATTTCGAACGCAAACAAAAGTTAGTTTGTGCGTTCTTCCTCGAATACATAAATAAATCTAAAGTTTATATTATAATAACCGCAGAAATGTTCATTTAATTATCCGGATAAATAATTTGTTTACTTTTTCACGTTTGTTTTTGAAATTGGTATGAGTCCATTTATTTATGTTGTGAGATATTTGAAGGTTCGCGTTTGCGTAAGTAGGAAAATATTGATATACATACGTTAATATAATAAATTGAAGTTTTTTTTTTAAATTGTCCACATGTTAAAGTTTATAATGTGAAAATTATCAATTTTTAGTTACTAATAGGCATTAAATTTATATTTTAATCGAAATTAGCTTTTTTGATATATTTTTTTAAATAAAAAAATAAGTATCGAATGTAAGCACGTAAGTGAATTAAAATAAATTTTATTGAGAATTAACTACAGTTACATTATAATGGACTTATAAATAATCTAGTACGAAAAGTAAACTACTTTGTAAAGATAACTATTATAATAACAAACTTATTCCACCTTTATATAATACTTAGCATTTTGAAATAATTATGGTGAATCGGAGGTTTGTAAGGCAATAAACTCATTATATAGCCATATTAATAAAACTTGTTTAATTATGATTGTTATGAATAAACTTATTCCGTTTTCAAAATAAAATCATATAGTTCAACTAGTTTCAATAAATTCATGAAGATATTGTACATCATGAACAATGCAATTTTGGATATAAAATTATATCTTACTAAAATTTATTATACATGAACTAATTTTTTTTCGAAAATAGGCTTAAACTTCTTTTATAAAAACCTGCTCATATATTCATGCTTATCTAAGAATATTGTATAATACACTATTGACGGTGCAATTTTGAACGTATAAAAAGATCATATTTATATCTAACTAATTGTAAAACGTATTATATTATATATTCATTCTTTTTTTTAATAAACTTATTCCACTTTCAATAAAAAAACGTTTTATTTAATAATCACGCATATCTAATCGAAACCAAATTGAACTAAATCATCATAAAAACATCGACATACAAAATTTCCAACAGCCACTTCTATAACAAACACCACGTCCTTCCATCAAGCCGTCCGAGGCTCGAGTGCCTTCAGAATCAGAAATCAGAAATCGGAATCAGAAGAGGTGTGCACCAACGTGAATAACCGGTTTGTGTTGTTGTGTTTCGTGTAACACGGTAGGTAAAGAAGTAAGAACCGGCCGGACCAAGGCCAGAACCGGTTCAGCCTGATTAATTTTCGGATACGTGTCTTTTGCTCTTTTTCCACGACTCCCGGGTTCGTAAAAGTATGAAAATGTACCATTCGAGAATCAATTGTATCGGATTAGACCGTGGCCGATTTGAATTGCGAGAAATTGAAGGTTCGAGGGGATCGTTTTGTCGGTACGTGTTGTTGTTGTTGGGTTTCGATTTAGAGTTGAACGCGTTGTGAGAGTTCGCCGTTTATTATGGTCGTTGGATGTTTTCGTTGGTGTGTTTGGTGGAAAGTGGGTTGATCGGAGGTTGTTGGTTTTGTTTAAAAGTTAAATTTTTTATTGTAGATGTGAGAAAATGGTGTTTGTAGTGTGAGCTTTTGTTTGTTGAAATTGAAACCGTAATGAATAGCCTTTCAGGTGCTTGAAGGATTTTTTCAACGTATAATGAATGTGCATTTCATGAATTTTTTATATCGACTTTATATCGACTTTATAACGTTCTCAGTTATATTGAACAAAATTTTAAAGAAACCATCGCTTATTTAATTGTGCAATTAAAAACCAATAGAATATATTTTCGGAATTGATAGTAGTGAATCGTATGAGAAACAATTAATTTTTTTATATCTTTCGTGCATGTTTTATACAGAAGCTTGAATATATGAAAAGAACTAAGTTTTTGGTATGGAAAAGATTCGATTTGCAAATTTAAGATGAATCATATTCATTTAACATTATAATGTTCGCAATGATATTGATCAAAATTCAAAAGAACCGTTACTTATTAAATTATGTATTATTATATTATTATTAATTATTAATTTATCGCTTTCGTAAATGTAGATAGAGAAAGAAGCTTAAAAGGAATAAAATGGAACTAAGCTTTTTTTTCCATAAAAAAGATTATTCGATTCGTAAATTTAAATGAGAAACTTTATATGACCTTATTCATTTTAACTTTTAAATAAACGTAATGATATTGATCAAAATTTTAAGAGAACAATTCCTTATTAAATTACATATGTTAATTAAAAACTAATAAATTTGTAATTAATGATTCTTACAAGTAACAACTTTATTTTTTTTATGTTTTTCCTATATATATCACACAGAAGCTTAAATAGAACAAAAAGTAACTAAACTTTTTTTCTATGGAAAGATTCAATTTGAAAATTTAATATACATAAATCTTTATAAGAACCTCATTCATTTCTGAACATAGAAAAATATTAGAAGAGTCATTACTATTTTATAGGTGTCCCAAAATTCCCGCAAGAAGTAATTTTGATAGAAAAAACCGGTTTATATTTAAAAATTATTTATTTTTTATTGATTCATAAAATATACAGTATAGGGTTATATATGAAATAGCATATCGGGTAAAAATCTTTCACAGCTTTGCTGGCACAAACGCACATTTTATTTGAAATTATCTATGACCGTATTACATAAATATGGCTGAATTTCATTGATGCAATTTTTCATTTCTTCTTTTAAGACATACGTGATTGTGGGCTTATTGACATACACCTAAAATATTAATACACTTTTATTATTAAAAGATTCTTCGAACGAATTCATTCAAAAATAAAATAAAAAAAACTCAAAAATCAACAAATCAACATCGACACATCTGAAAGGGCCGGACTCGGAATCGCGAATGCGATCTAAATTGCGTTCCGTACCCCTGCGCCCCACCTTTTTCCGCATTTTATTTTATTGTTGCCGGTGCCCCTTTCGGCCCGTTTTAAACCCTCACGTTCGGATTTTCGGCCATGCCCCGGCCAGGAAATGAGAAAGCGTGCGCGGGGCGTTCCTGGCCACCCTGTACTACTTCACTTTTATTGCTCCGGATGGGGGACATGGACGCGAGGGTGAGGGGTCAAAACGGGGGGGAGGGGGCCGCTCGTTATCACTCATCGTAAAGTGTGTTTAATCCGCCACATCTAATTTTTTGTCCACGTTGTGCGAAGTGGGAATGGTACAGTGGGGTCTGAATGTAATAAGGTTTTTGTATATTAAGGTTTTTTGTAGTAAGATTTGATTTTAAAGTGATGAGAAATGCATTTTTAGGTGGACAAGATTGAAAATTTTATTATTCATATTTATCGAGATTCTAAAAAAATAATTTAATTATAAGGTGGTATATAAATTACTCGATATTAATTATTTTAACAAATAAATAAGATAATGATACCATTAGTGACCATTTACCAGTAATTGACCACTTCTCAGAAAAACGAAAAGAAAATTAAGATTTTTAAAGACGATAGTCTTTCGAAAACGGTGCGATAGATTAGCTGTTTATTACATCTTATCTATTGCACCCTTTCCGAAAGATTATCGTCTTTAAAAATCTTAATTTTTACGTTTTTCTGAGAAATGGTCAATCACTGGTATATAGTCAAACTGGGTATTTACCTTATATTTTATATGAATTTTCAGATTTCTGTAACACGGAAAAAAATTATGCATTATATGTATAGCATTTGCACTCCAAGTTCAACCTTGTACAAATCAAATTCAACCTTTTAAATTTAAATTTAAACCTTTTAAACTTCAAACTAAACCTTTTACCAATCAAATTAAACCATCGCATATTTATTTTCTTCGTTTTTCAATTTTTTTTCAATAACTTTATCAAAAATATAAAAGAAAAGTTATGTACATATCCATAGTAAGTAACTATTTTTAGATTGATTTATAAAAAAATGTAATTAATTGTGTATTGAAAAATTTATAAAAATAACCAAATGAGATTATCAAAGTGAAACTGAAGGAATAGATTGTACTTAACTGATTACTATGTTAACGGTCTTAATAATACTTTCCGATAATTAAATTTGATTTGAAAAAGGTATAATTTAAAGTGTTGAATTTGCAATATAAAAGCTGTATATATTATAGATTGATTATATAGGTATTTGTTTTTATTTTAATATAAACAGAATAAATAATATTATTACAAAAAAAAATGTAAACAAACAAAAAAATACGTGTAGGAAATCGGGTGCAGTATGAACAAAGCACGAGCGGCAACCCCTCCTCCGCCATTCCTTATTTACGATTATTGGGGTTCGTCACGAGGATTTCATTTATTTTTGTATTTCCCATTTATTCGATTCATTAAGTTTTATGAAGTTTTTTTTGTCTTTCGTCCGATCTCCACCACGTCCCGAATTCTAGACGAGACCTCCTCAACCCCACCAACCAGGAAGAACAGCGCACTTTGCCTTTTGCTCTTGCTCTACCAACAGTTTTCTTTATACCTTCCCGCAGAAGACGACAACCTTTTTATATTCTAGAATTTAGTATATGTATATAGTTTTTGTTAATAAAGAGAATTTGAAATATAATAAAGTTTGGGCTTTCGAATAATATTATAAAGCAGGTTTGTCCAAAATTTCAGTGTGCGGGGGCCACTTTGACCGAAATGCACAAATATCGGGGGCCACTTACAAATTTTAAATTTCAAAATTTCAGTTTTGTAAATTCAAAGCGTAATAAGTATTAAAATATTGGTAAAGCTATTTATTTCCGTTATAAAACTATTTCGATGAGTACATTTCGGAATGAATGCTGTTTGTTATGTTTGTTTTTGTGTGAAAAGTGGGGGCCACTCGTCCGAGTACTGGGGGGCCACTTTGGCCCTGAGGTGGCCCTTTGGACAAGCCTGTTATAAAGTATTGAAGATTGTTCGTATATATTTATATTCTGTTACGCAAAAGGGATAAAAAAAATATTTTGAAAATATGAGTAAAGATAACATTTAACGAAGGTGATTTTTTGTTGGATCGAATTTTAATAAATAAATAAAAAATATGAAAGACATTTGTTATATACTACTTAAAAATACGTTAATAATCTATTATTATGAGTTAAAGCAAAATTTTTACGTTTTTCATGGAAAACGAAATTACGCAAACGCTTCGTAGTATATGAAAATTATAATATAAGAAAATTCTTTGCTTTTCAAAAAAGATCTTATCTCTTACTCAAAATATAATCTATATATAGACTATATATAGCTTATATTATTATGATATTTTATATTTCTATATGATATAGTGAAATCAATAGATGGATAGGAAATATGATCACTAAGGAAAATAAAGAAAAAAAATAATGAAAAGTTTTTGTCTTAGGCAACTAAATTCATACATATACTAGTATTAAAAATATGATAGTCTGATCTTATCAAAGTAATGATTAAAAATAAGTGAAAAATAATACATGAATATGAACTAAAACTAATTGGCAGATTAGAGATTTTAGTATTCAAACTATAATATTTTTAAGTTACTTCCTTCAGCTGGCATAGAGTAGGGTGCATGTAACAAGCGGGATGGTGGACTTCCCTTTAAGTTACTTCCTTCATATCATTACTAAAAATATCCAAAACTCTTATCAAAATTTGAAGATACATATATATAAAAAAAATAGACGAAAACATAACATAATATCATAACTAAACCCTTCAACAATAAATTTCAACTCCAACCCACAAGATCAAACCCACGAAAATCCCACAGTTACCCACTCCTGTTTTAGATACTCTCCTTCATACCCCGAGAGTTCTTCCTCTTCTTCATGTCGTCGGCCATGGCGAAATCCTCCAGATCGTCCGTTTTATCTGAAGGCTCATCTCGGAGGCGCCTGGGGGTGGAATTTTATGCCGATCCGAGGAATTTTACTGCCTTTGTCTTCTGCGACGCGTATATCTCTTTGTCTGTATGAGCCCGAGTGGGCGCCGCTTATTGTTATCGGGCCGACTTCCACTTTTTTTTATGCTCGAAACTTGATTACATTACGCGGCTATGGTTTAAATTTTAATGCTTAACGCCGAGTGGTTTATGTTGTTAATTTACGATGTAATAAAGTGCGGCGGAATTAATTCTGCGCGTGGTCTTTTCGAGCCGAATGTACTATTACAATATTTCGTGCGTAAACTATGAGTTTTATCTGTGTTACGATATTTTTTTAGTTTTTACAAGGAGAAGCTCCCACGTGGGAATCGGATTTTTTTTCAATAGACTACCTTTATTGTATCGATATGGTAAAGTATAAACGGCATTGAAGTTTTGATATGTTGTTTGTAAGTATATACGAGTAAATGCCGTCTGGATACTTGGAGTTAAGGCGTAATTCATTGAAAAATTTTTATTGAAAATCTATTGAAAAAAAAAATTCATTAAGAAATTCAATTCCCATCTAGGAGCTTCTCCTTGTTAGTGTTTCGTTATCGTATTGAAATTTCTATAATGCTTTTAAATTGTATTGTTTTTAACTGTGTGTGGTTGGGCGTTTTCAATTTAGTGCCGAAGCAGTTAAATCGAACCGAATTCTACTCTGAACTTTAACCACGATCGTTATTTTGACTCTTCGAGTAAAATGTACCGCATCCGATACCGATGTTAACGATGGAAATAAAATAAGTTTTTCCCACTGATGTGTAATTCGAATAGATGGAAAAGTGTCGGGAAAAGTCGGGAAATCGTAGACGAATGTCGTTTAAGTAACACCATGTACGATAAATGTTACAGAACGAAACTATTTGTAATATATGTATTATATTTTGTTTTTTTTAGTAATGTATGATAGTTGATAAATGAAAATGATAGATTTTTTTAATTTAAAAATATTTATTTTTAAAAGAAAATAAAAAAATATGCAAATTCAGAAAATGTTAAAAATTCTTGAGCATATTTGATACTAGAGCTTTTAAAATGTATAAATAAATATTGTATATAATTTAATCCAAATATTCACTAAATTATATATTATATTATACTATTATTTCATCCCTATTATATTCTATATTATATTTCGCCCTAAAAATACCGAAAAAAATACAAACCACACATCCCACCCACGTTTAGACAGCTCCATTTCCCTCCATCTATCGATAACGCGACACGCCAAGATGACGAGCCCCCGGATGGGGGCCCGGGGGGCGCAGCACCCCAACCCCATCATGGTCTTGTCACGATCGCAGGACCCGTCTGTTATCTAGTACAGGAGGTGCTTTGAATAGTAATCGGACTCCACGTATGACGTGAGATATGCTCGCGGTGTGAAATTTATATATTTGGTTGTCACTGAATTTTTTTCGATATATTTTTAGGGAACAAATTGAATGTGCATTCATAAAAAATAATTGTGCATTAAATAAAACGAATGTGCATTCAAAAAATGATGTGTGCATTTAACACGAGCATTAAAATGTATGCATTCGAAAAAATATCTGTATCTTAAAACAAATGAATGTAAATGTAGAATGAATGTAAGTAACGACGGCTACGTCGCAAATGTGACCAGGACAAAAAATACCAATCACATGACCATTATTCACAAATTCCATAATAAAATCTATTTGCTACAAACTTAATTAAAAAAAAATCAACATTGATTCAAAAATGGACCAAATTGTTAAAATATATATCGTTTTATCGTTCCATTCATACGTAAACAAATGTAAACGTTGAAACATTGACAGTTGACAATTCTATTGTATTGCCTATGGAGAAAGACGACGTTTCCACCTACTGTCACTTTAATGCACAAACTATTAATTGTATTACACATTTCATTTTTTTTAATGCTCACTTTATACTGCACAATTTTTTTTCTATTGCACACTATGAATAAAATAATGCTCAATACGAGATTCTTTAATGCACCAGAAATAATGCACATCGTATATTTTTCTAATGGATCATCGTTTTAAGGCTCAATTTTTTTTCATGCACATTTTAATCGCACACATATTTTTATCATTATATAAACAAAACCTAACGCCGGGAATTGACTTGCTTCGAAATTCGTTCCGTAATAAATTTAAACGAAAGTTCACACCGCCGTGAAACGTTTCGTAACCGACGTATAATTTCCGCGTCCAAAAACTCGCATCTGGGTCGGCCCTTTCAATTAAGCAATTAACGAGGACCTTTTTTCGCTTTTATCGAAAAGGCCGAGTTTTAATTAAGGGTCACTTCTAACGACTCGGGACCTGATTATTTGTTTTCAATTAAAATCTACGCCCGTTTTCGACTTTGGCTTGGAACGAGTCCAGTTCGTATATTGGCAATCGTTACGAGTCTATTTTTCACCTGTTTCGGTGCATTTGTGTTCTTAATTTGCCGTAGCGTTTTTGCACCGGTTTGCATTTTAGAATAGCCCGAAAATATTTTGAATAAATTTGTGCAGTTTATGAAATGAAAAATCTTTATATTGTTCAGCGTATGAAGTAAAATCGTATGATATTAATTTTAAATGATTTGGCAAAGTATAATCTCAGTATTTGGATATTTAAAAATAATTTATAGAGATAAATACTTGCTTGATAATTTTGGTGAACGTGTCACTTCAGTATTAGGAGCGTGTGCAGATTTTGAAAGTGACCCGCCAAAAATATATCGTGTTTGTGCTATGCATATTCGATTTATGGTGCACTGCATCAAATTTGACTTTTATAACGGTCATACTAAATTATAGTGATTGAAATGACATTTTATTGTGCATTAACTTCGACAAAATCAATTAATTATTCGATCAGATCAAGATCGCGTTTACGGCGAACAGATCGATCCGATTATCGTTTCATCGGGAAATTAAAATGGAAATCTACATTTGTCAATCGCAGATACGAGATGATCTTGTTAGAGAAAGCCCACACATAATAATATACGATCTGAAGAAACTTCTTCGTCTAAAATGAAACTGCATCCGACGGGCGAGCTTCCTTGACGAGCGAACAGCCACTGCTCTAAAAGGAGATTGCAGCTTATACAAATATTCAATGCTGTAGAGAAAACGACCACAGATTCTCAACCTGTCGACCCGTCGATTATTCTAATTCTGATAAAATCTAACTTTCTATATAGGAAGGTAGCGGCGCATTGAAATGCATGGAAACGCTTGTTGAATAAATTTCTTGTACTTCTGACGCAATTTGTATTATATTATAGTTAAGTTATAAATTCTGCTATATATTTATGTATGTATCTATGTACACAAAACAGTTTTGTATCGTATAAGTAGTGAAATTGCATTCTGTTGATGTTTTTCAAAACTAGACGCATTAATTATTCGAATTTGGAACTTCTTTTTCATTGCTTTCTTTTCGAATATTTAAATTTTAGACTTGTAGACAATTGTATGATTAAAAAAAAAAAAAAAAAACCGAATCCAGTCTAACCTAAACATTGACACGTCCAAGACCATGAAATGGAAAGGGAAAAGGAAAAAGTCAATAAAGCGTCATTTTACTATAATAAAATAATCAAAATATGAAATTAACACTTCTTTCTTTTCGTTATCTTTGTTTCTATAACCCTTCCTTTTCATGGTCTTGAAAATTTCAATAGTTAGGTTAGGTTGAGTTTTTTTTTTGTGTTAAGTTCTGATTGTTATCTACAAGGTTACAGTTTCGTTAAACGGAAAGAAATATACTGAAAAATAAATCCAAATTTCGAATAATTAAAGCATTAATAATAATAATAATAATAATAATAATAATAATAAATAATAATCATCATCATCATCATCATCATCATCATCATCATCATCATCATCATCATCATCATCATCATCATCATCATCATCATCATCATCATCATATAAACCATATCAATTTAAAAAATTAATTAATAACAAAGTATAATATTATACATCTCACTTAACTTCAACAATTACTCGAAGGTTAAAACCATTGAATTACAAATCGGATGGGAAGATTTTTCATCCCATTAGTCTCCCATATACAAATACCGACTGAAGACGGTGACAATTAATTCTAATGTTATCTTAAAGTCGATCGATACAACATTTAACCGTCGTCGTTTCAGATGTGTTTAATTAAAGTGCGACTGGGGTGCGTTTTGTTTAACGGCTCATTCTTTCATTAAACATACATTCGCTTAACGGCGGCCAATCAATTTAACGACGTCCCGATGGGAAATAAGGAACAGGGGTCGTCAACTGCTTTCCAATATACTCGCCAATGCGGGATGGTTGTTTGAATTGTGGAATAAAGTAATACTTTCGTGATGTTATATGGGAAATGATTATGGCTAATAATTCGTTTGTATAATCAATGTTTTTTTTAATATTCAGTTTTTATATTTCAAATTCAACTTTATATAAATCAAATGCAACCTTTTAAAAGTGGAATTTAATCTTTTAAAATTTCAAACCTTTTTCAAATCAAATTCAACCATTGGAAATTGTTAACATAGTAATTAATAAAATGCAATCTATTCTCCAATTTGATTTGAAAATCTCAGGTGGTGATTTTCAAAAAAAATTACATACAAAATTAATTACATTTTTTAATAAATGAATCTAAAAATAGGTACCATTGATATGTATCTAAAATTTCTTTTATATTTTTCATGGAATCGTAAAAAACTGAAAAATGAAGAAAATAAATTTGCGATGGTTGAATTTGATCAGTTAAAGATTTTATTTGAATTAAACCCATAGATCGAATCAAAAAAAAATGCTCGTCGCGAGCATATCTACGTGGCGTTCGCAATAGCGTAAAATCGAATAAAATTGTATAACTTTACATATCTTTAACTTTTACAATTTTTATATGTAAGACGCTTTCGAGATAATTTCACTCACTTATTGTTAGTTGTAAATAATTTGAATATTCATTAACTTTAATAAAGGATATGTATGAATGAATGTGTATGTTTGTATGCATGTATGTGTGTATGCATGTGTACGTTTGTATGTGTATGTATATACATGTATATACATGTATATTATATTTTGTATATGGAACCATGCATAACACTTATTGTTAAAAAAAATTACCAAAAATGATAACTAGAAAGCTAAAACAAAACAAAAATCTTTGGTAACGGCGAGGGACCAATGAGGTGTGCTGTACTGAGGTCTGGACCATGAGGGCCATTCAGATGCCAGCTGGAGACCACGCGATCAAAAGCGGGCAGAGAGGACGCAATCTTTATTCTGTATGCCTCACTGGCTATCATTGCGATATGTTCACTGAGCAGCGACCGGATTCAGACACATAGATACGCGTTCCGATGGTCCGAGAGCCTTCTCTGCTGGCATTTGGCTCTTATGTTCCCCTGCCCCTTATCAAAGCGTGGTTGGCACACGTGATGTACCGCCCAAACTGCCAACGCAAGTTGACAAGACTTCATCCTGCATTGGATGTATATGTTGATAATGATGATGATGATGGTTGTATTTAGAGTGAAAACGTTGTAAGAAATGGATATAGTATAATTAATAAATGGACGTTATGTTATTTTCAAATGATTAAGTAGATTCATTCATTATTTTACAAAGAATTACCTTTCTGTATATATATATATATATATATATATTTTTTTTTTGATATCTAATCGATCAAAGGTCTTATTTTGCAATATATGTACATAATACAATAATGATGATAAATATGAAAATAGGGATCGATGTCTTATTGATACATCATAAAAAAAAATATAAATTGCTTCATACAAAGTTAATTAGATGCTAAACGAGCCATTTTTCAAAATCCGAAAAAAAACTTTCACAACACGTCTAGGCCCTTTCTACGCGACACAAAATAAATTATATTAAAAGTGGCGCCATCCGGACCATTAACGACCTTTTCAAAATTTCTTCATTTCCCAATAACTAGGCTGACCATACGTCCCGTTTTCGCCGGGACAGTCCCGTTTTCGTCGTCGTCATTTTCGTAAAATTGTTTGATTTGTCCCGTTTTGCCGGCTCACATATTTTGATGGACATAAGATGACTTGGCTCTCGGATAAGGTATAATATATAGCCTAGACCCCCAATATTTGATGGGGAGACCTTGTCCTGCAGTGGGAACTAAACCGGTCGACAATGATGATGATAAGATGACTGATCTTTTTTTATATTAATCAAAATTATATATTTTTTCAATACATTTTCCTCAAACGTATTAAAAAAAATTGTCTTGTCTTGTCTCAAATTTATATAAGAATTTTTATTTGGTAAATATTTTGATTATTATAAAAATGTAAGTTTTGTAAATAATAGATATGAGAAAATAAATAAATAATTAGAATAAATAGATTATATGATGTAAAAGATGAATGAATGTTCCTTGAAGATGGATATATGATTGACTGGTGTGACTGTGGCTCATATTGAGCGACTAGGTAGTTTTGTAAATAATTAAATTAGGATAGCAGATTTTTATATTAGGTAGGAGTTAATAACCTTGATAATTAAAACAAGGTAAAATGGGGAAAAAAAAAAACATTTTCCTTGGATCTTTTTTGCTCAATAATTTTATTGAATTCAGCACCCCAAAATGATCTAATATAGATACCTTTCAAACAAAAAAAATATTACATACCTATGTTATTTAAAAGTTATTTTGAGTGTTGAATTCGTTAATAAATGTATATTGGAAAAAATATGGGCGGGAAAATATATTTTGACGGTAGTGTATTTCCTTAACGATATTAATTGAGGCAAAATTTTTGAACGTGCAAAAATTTTTTTTTATATAAGGGGGGACATATATTTTTTTGTCCCGTTTTGGATCTTGCGAAATATGATCACCCTACCCATAACACACAAATAACAATAATAAAAACGAAACGTAAAAACCTAACAAACGAGCCGTAACACTTTCCTCGTACCACTTTCGTCGGCTACCGGGCGTACGCGCTCGCCATAATACATTTAATACAATAATGACTTGTATTAAAGCCGATCGCTCGCAGCGTTCAAATAATAATTATTTATCGATCGCCTTTTCGTCTCGGCCAATTTCCGACCCGACTTTCCACCGATCTATCGATCCATAGATCGTCAATCACGGCTAACGAGCGCGACCGAGAGCCGGGCCGTAATGGCGTTTAATGGCCGGCCGTTTAAACGGTAGCCGTTATTGCTTTTCGTTTCGGACTCTTTTTGTGTTTTGGATGCGTGTTTGGAAAAGTTGGTTGGATGGGTGTTGGGGAGTGTAAGGGGTTTTTGGTGGTGTGTGGATTTGGGGTTGTGATGGTTTTGGAGGGGGTTGGATGTGTTTTTGGATGTTGGTGTATCGATGTTTGTATATGTTGTGGCCTGAGTGTATTTTAGTCGATGTGTGTTTGGATCGGTTGTAAATATATGTTTTGGGGGTTGAATTGGGTTGGGTTAAGTTTTTTTGGTATTTTAATTTGTTTTTGTTGGATTAGAATAGGTCGAGTCAAATGTAAATGGATTAATAATATACATACATGGTCTGCGATACATATAGAGATCGATTGATCGATAAAGTATTTGTATTAATTTTAATATGATAAAATCAAAAATTATAGATTATAAACTATAAGATACCTAAATTTGAAGATTTGTATTTATATATGCTACGCAACTTTTGTGTAATTGTGTTTTTTTTTTAAATAAAAAACGCATTAATATCTTGCGGTTTTTGTGAAGTGTATACAACATTGAACATCTGTATTAAAATATTTATTTTTTAATTAGTAACACTTGAATTTTATCATATGAAATAAGTATTTTTTATGATATACAAGTATCTTGGGTCTGTGATCTTCAACGTCTTTTTAAACCTCATTTTAACACTTTGGTTTCAGAAATCCATGTCCTTCGTAGCTTTCCATAGGTATATTGTAAAACACGTCAACTATCATATTCAACAAATGATGTAAAACATTTAATTTTTTAACAACATCAACTAAGCGGCATAAAACATTAACAGATGACGTTAAACTTCACAAAAAATGCAAGATGTTTTGCGTTCTTCATGGAAAACGCGACTATAACATAAACGTTACGTAACATACACATAAATTAGTTTGAAATTATTTAGCTTTTATAAATAAAAGTATTCTCCCTATAAACATAAACTAAATAACAATGAACACAAACTGTTCATACAATGAAAAAAATACGACCAATCAATAAATTACAAAAAAAACAATCTTCAACACCCAAACCCCACACTCAACTCCAATCCACACATACGCAAACCCAAAAAACCACTAAAACATTCACAAAACGACCAGATATTTTATTTAAAACGCCAAGACGACACGCAAAGGTGCGGAAAGGAATTACCCCGCCACTCGAGACGTCTTCTCGTAAAAAGTCCCTCTTTCGAGCAGGGCGTTAAAAGTAACACAATAAAACTCAGCCCACCGTGGAAACTTTCTCCCGAGGGCTTTTTACCTCCCCACCCACCCCCCCACCGTACCTTTGCCGTTCCTTAATTGTTATTGTGAAGTTATACGTCACGATAAAACGTGAGTCCTGGCAATTTACGTAAATTCTGGAAACGGCTTTCACTCGGAGACTTTCTGGGTTTCTAGAAAAAAAAAAAAAAATGCTGGTGGGAGCTTTCCCGGTATATTATAATAAAATTGGGCTGAATTTTCGCCGACTTTGAGGGTTTATATAATATTTTTTTATTAAAAAAAGTATCAGGTATCGCGTTAAGATTTACCGTAAACACGACGAGGCGGTGTCGCGTTACGAAAAATGCGGCTTTTGCGCGAAAATGTAAGAGAACTTGGTCACAAGGTAATAACCATGAAAAAGGACAATCTTGATTAATGACAAGTCGACCCTTTGTCAAACAAGGCCGAAACGGCGGCGAAAAGGCGAAACTTTCGAACGCGTTTCCTTTGTGAAAGTTTTATGTCTCTTTTATATTATTGCGCGTGTGCAAATGTTGTTTTTTCGGTTTGTTTCGAGACATTGATAACGAATGAATTAAAAATTATTTTCGGTGAACACAATGAAAACGCAATTAGTAGAACGTGAAAATCTGGAAAATTTCGCTTGACGGCCGGTCATTGTTGTGCGTTTGTTTTTTGTTTGTAGACGTTCGATTTTGCACGGCGATGGTGTCTTCGGATCGAAAAAATAAAAATTTAAATGTTCGACAATGAAAAAAACAATAAAGGTCGATCCGATTCGATCCGGCTTCCCATCAACCTTGTTTTTAACGATTTTCATTTCCTATACGAATGATGCCTTTCACAATTGATCGAGATTGTTTTTAAAAAGGTTTGTTTTTTTTATAACCCAAACAAAAACTAATCTCGTCCGCAAAATTACGCACTCATATGATAAAATTACTTTAATAACATTGTAACGAAACGTAACGCATAATGATATATAGTAGAGTCGTATGACAAACTGCTCCGGTTAACCGTGCCGCGTTACTATTACAAGGGTCGGTTAAAATGATTAATGCCCAGTTAACCCCCAGTCGCACTATCGCAAATTCAATTAACATAAATCTCGTTTTGATACGGTCCCGAGTCTCGTCGAGACTTCTCGTTCTCGTTTGGGATATAAACATAGGTGTTCAATTCAATTTTATTTAATTAAAAATTTAATATTTTTATTAATAAATTTTGATCTAAATGTTAAATGGAATAAATTTTTTATATATTTTAATTTTTGTATTTAAATTTGGCATCATTGTTTCTATTGAATTTATGTTTGAATTGTGATTTACGAATGGGAGGAAAACCACAGTCGTATATTCGATTTATTGGTTTTACGGGTACTTGGATTGAATTGTAATTATGTTATGAAGTATTTTGGTTGAATATAAATATGATGTTGAATTATAGATATTTAAAAAAACAAATATAAAGTCGTAAAATTTTGAACATTTTTTGATTCTTTAAGGTTCTGCGCTTGCACGGGATTTTTATTGTATTCAACAACATATTAAAATATTTTTTTGATTCGAATCATACGTAAATAGTTTTTTCTTACATAGTTTCTTACACACAATTAATGATTGATATAGCATTGAATTTTTTTTAAAAGGTTTTACGACTTTGCCTTAATAAGAAAGAATTACTCATGAAATGAATTTTATATTAAAAAAAATTAAAGAACTCTGAATATATTTCAGTTTGCAAATGTTCCAACTTCGCAAAGATCCTGTCCGGACACAGATAAGCCCTCAACTTGCGATTTCCATGCTAAATCTTAATCAGTCAAAGTTTGACCGCGCAAACTTTGAATTAAGCACTCCGATTAATCATCTCGACGTTTTATAAATCGCCACGGAATCGTTTCAGAAAAAAAGCAATCAATTATTGCAATTCGCGAACGAGTACTTCGAATATTGAAAGTGCGCGTCGCTTTAATTACACTTAATACGTTTCGACTCCTTTTCACAATGGAAAAAATGAAGAGAAACGAAAAAAATGCCTCGGCCGGAAAATCTTGAAGATTTTCCGCGAACTCGGTCGCGTTTCGCAAATAAAGCGGTTTTTTTACCATTTTTTTCGGTTATCCTGTGTGTAGGGTGCGTTCGGAAAATTTTTATTTTAAAATAAATATATTTGATATAATAATTTTATATATGTTACGCTACGTTTATGTAATCGTTTCGTTCATAAACGAAGCAAAGAATCTTGTTTTGTCTATGAAATTAAAAAAATATCTAGTAGTGTACAGGTATCACTTAATGTAGGTGCATCATTTAACATTTTCTGTCAAGCATGACAGTTGATGTGCCTTATGAGCAAACCTTTTTTAATACACATGCTAAAATTCCTAAATATATTTGAGAGTAATAGGTATGCCAAAGAAATTTTAATGCCTTCTATGAGTATGTCGTAAGACACGTCAACTATCATGTTTGATAGAAATTGTTAAATGACATGTCTATAATGCGCTTATGTTAGAAAAAACCTATACACCTATTGTTAAACTTCATAGACGAAGCGAGATTTTTTGCTTCGTTCATGTTAGGAGCGATTACACAAACGTAGAGTGACATATATAATACTTGAAATATAAACAATACTGATTTTGAGATTATTTTTTATTGATAAAAAACATAAAAGGCACTAGTAGTTTATAATATGCGAAAATTTTCATTCAAATCATCGCATTTTTCCAAACATTCAATAATTTTATTTATAAAAAAACATTTCAGATCATATTATATATTTTCATTAAAAACTTATCGCATCAGCCTCTCAACGAAGGATTTTCTCGGCAGTCCTCTTCCAACAGTCGTCTCCTTTTTCCCGGACGAGTTTTCGGTTTCCGTTTTTAATACCGGAGTTTATTTTTTGCGCCGCCATAATATTTGAATTTCAAAAGTGATATAACTCGGCACCGGGTAGACCCTGGGATTATGGACCACTCCGCAAAATGATCGAATAATGGCGAAGCCTCCCGAATATTTCGCACGTTTGAATATTTCATCCGAACTTTTTGTGAATTTGATGAAATTTTCGAATTAGATCGGAGAGTTTTCGTAATTTTCCCTTTTGAAAGATTCGAAGATATAAACCAGGCATATATTAAGATAATAGTGGGCCATTTTTCATGTCGTAATATCTGAAAAAAGACGTAACGATCGATCTCTACTCACGCACCGCTTCACGCTCGATTTGTGGGGTTCACGCGCGCGCGACGCCATTTTTTTCGCTTTCGTCGCTTTTGAATTTTCCACTGGCTCCCAAACGGCGTGAAATTGTGAATTATTCGCGACCGCTGTTGCAATTATATCAAAATGGCGACCGTGGATAATGGCCGATCTTCGATATGGATCATTTCGTGCGCGGCCGAGCTTTTACGCACCGACGCATATATATAAACTAAATGTTTCTTAATTTTGGGAAATTTATATAATATGCATTTTTAGATGTTGAATGTGTATTTTGTAGTAAAAATATATTAATGAATTTATTAGTATTTTAAGGAATTTTTATAGAAATAAAAAATTGCATGGTACATAGCAGCAAAAATGCACGGAAACCAAAGATTGTCAGTATTTGCGTGCTCGAACTGTCACTAAATGACATTTATCGGTTTTTTATATTTGAAATATGTATTTTTAAATGTTCTTATCGTTCAGATGATTATTTAGGTAAATCAAATCACCTCGATCCGCATGTTTGAATGAATAAGATATTTCAATAAATGTCACGGAAAAAACCTAACCAATCGATCAGTAATGAATATGTTTAGATTTAGTAGTAAATAAATAAAATTAGCGTTTCTGACTAAAATATGTAGCATTTTTTTAACCCCGTTCATTTAGTTTTTTTAAAAGAAAAGTGGAAAAATAAATCAACCATCTGATAGCTTTTCCTGAATTTGCATAAAGTTACAATGCGGCAATGGAGAAAATTTTAGTACCATTAGCATTGAATTTGTATAGTATTTGGTAGTAATTCAGCGTAATATTTGGTTGATAGCGCTAATACTGAGTACTGATTTCCTTCTCGAATTACATTTTACCTAACTTCCAATACTTATCTTACCTTACCTAACTTCATCTAGCTTTTTATTATGATTATTGAAAATATATATCCCTTGACCAAAAAAATACTGAAAAATGCACATCTCTACAAAAAAAAAAAAAAACGCATCCTTGATTTACAATTTAACACCTCTCCAGAAAACATCATAAATTTCTCAAAAAATCACAATCCAACCTTTTATTATGATCAACAAAAATATACACACCTCAAGATAAACGACATCTGATAATAATTCGAGAAAACTTTATTTTGTCGCAAAATTCATAATATTTGTTTTTCGAGCGTTTTTTCTGCTATAGGCAAATTGACAAGTATCGATTTCTTTCTCAAAGTACATTTTATCTATGTAACTTCCATACTTAACTAATACCTTACCCATACCTTAACCATACTTTAACCATACTTAACCATACTTAACCATACTTATCTAATTATCCATACTTAACCCAACTTAATCCAACCATTTATTATGATCATTAAAAATATACATCCTTGATCCAAAAAAATCAGAAAAACGCACATCCCTACGATGAAATAACTCATCCCTGATTTACAGTTCAACACCTCTCCACCAACTCGTACCGTAAATAACTCGAAAAATCACAATCCAACCATCATCCACTATCGGTCTCTCTAAGAAGTAACCGATTCGAATGCGCCCCATCGGATTCCGATCACGTCCGATCGTAAAGAGAGCAACTCTCCTAAGAGAGAGAAAGTGTTGAGCCCCGGAGATGGACCGATACGGTTTGCTTTCATTGCGAGATCACTATTTATATAAAACTCGCATGCGAGGTGTGTCTGCGGAATGGAATCGGGTGAAAATTGTGTGTGGAAATCGTGAGGGGGTGGAAAAGTTCGCGGAAAATGGCGGGATGTCTTCGCGGTTTGGGGGAAGGTATTTTAGAGGTTTTTTTTCGTATTGAATGTGTTTTTTGTATAATTTGAGTTTTTTATATAACAACTAGTGGCTTGTAACTGGTAAGCTCGGGATTCTGTAAAAATAAATTGTGTGACGATTGTAATTATTGTCACAATCAATCGCGACGCCGGCACATTTTATATTATAATTTGTATGGCGATCGACAAAAAACTGAAAAAAACTAAAATTTAAAACAATATTAAAAAAACTGGATACTTACTTAGTTTCTCCGGGTTTCAAAGCATATTCTTGCCAAATTTAGTGAAGATTGGTCAATCGGTTTAGGAGTTTATTAGATACATACATACATACATACACTGGTTGAGTTTTATATAGATAGATTGATAGTAAGTTTCTGATGTTTGTCGTAACACTCATAATGAATCGTTAATCTTTGGGGCTCTAAGAATTTTCATGTTACACTTTAAATTCATTTTTGTACAAAAGAAAAATCCAACCTTTTTTCAAATCACATTCAAGCATTAAAAATCAAATTTATTCATGAGAGATATTGTGTTTATTTATAGATTATGGGATTTAAATATGTAAAAATAAGTATAATAATAGTTAGGGTAATATTATTGACCATAAGACAAGCAAATATATTTTTTTTATTTTGTATGTAAAAAAAAATTTGTAAATTTCACCAACTGAGATTATCAAAGTCTAATTGAAGATATGATTGTATCATTTTAATTACTTTTTTTGTAGAGTTTAAAGCCTTGCTAAGACTGTTGTCATACATTGATTAATGTGACAATAGTCTTAATAATATACTTCCAATGGTTGAATTTGATTTGTAAAAGGTTGAGTTTGAAGCATAAGAGATGTAGTGTAATAATATATTAAAGTAAAAATAAAATTTTGAATTTGCGTCACAAATGTTAGAAATAAATGTACCATAAAAATATAATACGTAATAAAAAAACATGACAATGGAAGTTAATTAAAATGACTTTGCGTTGTTCATTTTATAAGACTTATTAATGATGAACACGTTAAGTGGTGGAATAGTTTTATTTTTAAAAAACTGTAGGAAAAAATAAAAAAAAGATTAAGTGGATAATGCACGAATGAAACCAAAAATATGTGTATAATAAATTAGTTGAAAGTTTGATAATAGTAGAAAAAGTTTAGAAAATTACTCATGACAAATGTATTCGTGCCTATGATGATAGTGATTAGCAACGATCGTAATGATGCATAAAAATACAATCGCAAAATAATATTTTGTCGGTTCATTCTGTTATTTTTATATTTTGAGTTTAAGAAACTGAAAACAATTTAAATGAAAAACATCTTATAATACATTCGAAATATATTAATAGAGCACCAAGTGGTTAATTTACTGTTTTCGTAGCGTTTCATCAGCGAACGTCACATTAATTAATTGACGACCCGAACGTGCCAAAAACACCAAAAAAACACAACAAAATTATACAATTCAAAAAGAACAAATTGATAGTATCCTGCCAACGTACTCCAAGTCAAAAAACCCATACAACACATCCGCAAAATTTTCCCAAAAAAAATCCCGATTTAATAACGCTAATGGACGGGGGCTTGCGATTTTACATCTCAAATCGATCATCTTCAATTACGTTTTGGCTTTTCCGATTTCTTCTGGGGAAAATCGCGGAAAACCCCACGGCTTTTCCCGGGCGCAATTTTCCGTCAATCATCGTTCGCCCTTTGTTTCGCCCACTTTTCGTATTAGGGATCATTCGCGGTTTTTCGAGTGGAATCCGCCTTTTCGGTATTGAAAAGTTCATTTTGAATTGCATATTCCGATAAATGGGGCCGTAATTGATGTACAAAAGGTCGGGCCACGAAAGGATACCGTCGAGATTAATCTCCTTGAACTTCGAACCTGGACAAATTTGAACCAGATTGGTGTTGACTTTAATTGAATTCGTCAACGGCGATGACGTTTAAATTGTCGTTTCGAATTGAAAAATAATTTTATTTAAATTTCGAACCGCTCGTTTGCGAACGCGTTCGTATCCAATTCGGTAGCTTGTGTCGTTTTTTTTGATTACTTTGTTTTTTTATTCGATTCAAATTGATTGTTTTTTTATTTGAAGAATATTTTATTGTTTTGATGATTCAATAACATTCAAATCATAAAAAAAAATTGCAAAATTATTCAATAGAATCAATCAATATATTTAAAAAGTGGTGTATCGCCATTTTTCTTTGTTTTAGATATTTATGGTTTTGCGTTTTTCAGTATTTCAATATAATATTAACCTATAATGACCATATACTAATTTTCCGAGATTCTAGATGTATTAAATTTAAAATTAGTAATAAAAAATTGGATTAATTATAACTGAAACAATGATTCTGGACCTGAAAATTGATTACGTCATATTATTTTACAACAAAACTTATAAAAAAAACGTTATGAGCCTTTGTATTATTATTATATATGAAAGTCGTATAAATGCTTATTTTGGAAAAAAAATGAGTTAAGCCTAGATTTAAGTTAACATGGTTTTCCTTTTTGTATATTTAACATATAATAATAAAAGTCAATACAGTATAATATAATATCTTCATGAAATGAACGAAATGATATTTTTTTTGTAAAATATAATAGTTTTGCTTGCATTTGATAATTTATATACGGATTTGAACAAATTTAATTAATTATATAGAAAAAAACAGTATTAATGAGTACATATGATATTATAATTGGCAATAATATAATAATAGTACGTAGTCTATTTATGAGTTCAAAATTTTGGCGAATATCGGATTTCGAGTGTAAAATAATAATACGTGAAAATATGCCACTTTCAAACTTTTCACTTGACTTTGTTAGAAACATACAAAGAGAACATTCATGTTTATATAAATCTAGGTTTAACTCTTTATTTTATGAAAATTTGCGTTTACGCCACTTTCATATACAACCGCTCACTCATAACAATCAATTTCTCGTTTTCACTCAAATCATTCAATTGAAATTAATTAAGCAATATCTAAAACTACACTCGTATCCCATAAAATATAAAATTAATCGTCTGTGTACACCTAAATCGAATAAAAAGCGACAGATCACAGATAAAAGCATAAGATTTATAATGCGCACATAGCCGAGCGCCGCTAGTTAACTGGACAACTTAGTACATAAATCTTGATAAACGGTTAACGCATTCGATCAAGGTCTAAGGTCATCTTAGAAAGTGAATCCGTACTTTTGTACAATGTACAGTTGTGTTATGTACTTGGAATATAAATTCGGTAGAGATATAATACGATTTTTTTTATATATGGTGTGACAACTTTGATCGCAGAATTTATTTATAATATGAAAACTGAATATGTAATTTAATACACAAAAGAATATATTCATTTAAAAAAAGCTTTACTTGGAAATTTATGCACTAATTTTGACGGTGTTATCAATTCTGGGGAAAATCTTGGAATGAGTTTTAAAGAATACTTTTGTGTTCTTTGGCGCATTAAGTAAGTTGAACATCAATAAACTCAAATCTTCTCATTTTTATCGTAAAATAGTCAAATATTACAAAATACTATATTAAAAGAATTAAGAAGATATTTTTACTTGATCACCAATATTTTGATCATAAAATCTTTCGCAATAAGTACGTTTTTGCCTTCATATGTGAAACGAGAAAATGTTCTGATATGGCTGTGTACAACTTAATGCGTTAAAGATCTAAAACATGTTATGAAAAAAATTTCTTCAGGATTTTTCCCAGAAATTATAGCACCGTCAAAATTAATGCACAAATTTGCAAAAATAGTCTTTTAAAATAAAATTACAACCAATCCTCTTTTTACACGGTTTTTTATACGGTCCCGAAACAATACGATTCAAGGAAGAAGAACCGATTATTTTTTTCACTTTAATATGGTATTAAAAAAATGTATTATTTAGCCACAATGGTAAGATTCGTTACAAATCAGTATACTGTTTATTATATGTGTATAATTATAGTTATTAATTAAAAAAAATTCTATGTATTTGAAGATTTCACATGGCGATTTTTTTTCAAATTACACACTTTTATCAAGTACGCAGGATGGAAGTTCTATCCAAATATACTGATGGAACCTATCTCTGATTTTTTTTTTATATGATCACGATACAATTTTATAAACGGTAGTCTCTGGGACTTATCTTCTGTGTGAAAAGAAGATTGGTTGTATTTTTATATAAGTAATTTCAAAGATTTGGTTTTTGCAAATAAATTCCGCGATCAAAGTTATCGAAGTAGTAGGTGGAGTCATAAAAAATGTACCGGTTGCAGCGAGTGTTAAAAATTCTCTGGTGCACTTCCCGTTCGGATAAAGGAGTAAATTTAAAAATTAAAATTTACAGGCTTTCATGCTGTAACTTCGCGCCGTATATTCCGGAGTTGCAAAACGGAAAGATTTCTCTCGGCGAGCGTAAATCTCGAACTTTGGCCGATTTGCACGAATTCGAAATTCGCTCGTTAAATTTTATATCATTTTCTTCTGCTTTTGTTGGACGCGTTGAATAATTTCGATTCGATATCGGAACGGGCGTGAAATTAACACTTCGTTTCCCATATACACCCACGCGATAGTTCGATCAATTTTACATACAACAATAAATAACGGACAACTTTCGAAAATCAATTACAACGAACTAATCGCGCTTCGTCATGTTCCGAATTTATGGCTTTCGTAGAAAGCCGCGATCTTTTTATGTTCGATTCATATATATATTGTTTCGAATCGCGGAAATTTGGAACGCTTGTGATTTATGTACATGAGTTTGTTTGTAGGATATATAAATTTCGTTCGGTGGGTTTTTTGCGCGATCTCATCTCGTTCCCATTTATCGGCAAATTAGACCTAATCTTGCAAAAAAATAGCTTATACCAAACAAAGTGTCGTTATCCAATTAAAGCATGATGACGTAATGGCACTCGCACAAAAGGCGCGTTGGCAAAATAGAAAAATTAGGTCAGCCCCATAAAAGTTGATTGGTCTCGAGTACGCGTACTAACACTCACTATACATTTTCAGCAGAGTTATCCTTCTATATTTCGATATATTTTATATATTTCAAGTCTTTAGAATCAAAATTCACAACTAGACTAAATCAAGATAATAGATTTTATTTTTCAGAAATTTTAAAATAGTATTTTTATTAATTTATATCCAATCAAAATCATATTTGATTGCAAGAATTAAACTACATGTATTCAAATTCATCAATAATTTCTCTAGATTTAATATTAATTTAAAAAAAATGAAAATTCAATCTTAATTAATAACTTTAACTACTTCATATATGTTATGTTATATGTTACGCTACGTTTGTGTAATTGCTTCGTTCATGAACGATGCAAAAAAATCTTGCTTTGTTTATAAAATTTAACAACATCTGGCGGTGTATACGCCATTTAGTGAAGGTACATTATAGGTGTATCATTTAACGTCTTCTGCTAAATATGACATTTGACATGCCTTAGAACAGTGGTGGCGAATCTTTTTTCAAGCAAAATTCTTGCTTTAATTATAAAATTTAAGAACATTTAGCGGACATTTAGTATAGGTGCATCATCTTACGTCTTCTATCAAATATGACAGTTGACGCATCTTACAATACACAATATTATACTTATGACATTAAAATTTCCTTGGAACGCTTGATATTCAGTAAAAAATATTTGGAAATTTTAGCAAATGAACAAAAATAGATTCGCTACCACTATCCTAAGGCACGACAACTGTCATATTTAACAGAAGACAATAAATGATACACACATGACGCGTCTACAATAAACGGGACCTATAAACAATCAGATTGTTAAATTTCATAGACAAAGTAAAGTTCTTTGCTTTATCCAAGAACAAATCAATTACACGAACAGCATAACATACACATATATATTACAAAAAAGTGGCATTTGGACCTGAACTCTTCAAACATCCATACCATACATACAGGCCCTCGTTTCGGTACTGGAACGAGAGGGCCAAGGTTGAGTCCTTCGGGTCGTCCATTAGCCGGCACGAATTAAGGGATGGCTTTTCAGAGGGCGGTTCGTGATGAGTTTTATCAGCGTTAACTTCGAACGAGCTAGCTGGGATGGGAAATAATTGTGTTGCGCTCGATGGGGTTTCAGATGTGTGCGGAAGTTTTTGCGGTAGAATTGTGATTTGGAATTTCGGGATTTCGTATGAAGATAGATGAAAGTCGTGTAAAAAGTTTATGGGTTACTAATAGAATGGAATTTATGATTAATCTCTTTTATCTTGGAAAATTTGATGATTTTTTTTATATGTTAGTGACGAGAATACTTTTGAAATAAGATAGTCTAAAATATTGTAGAATGATTGGTATCAAAAATCAACTGATATAACGTTGACGAGTTTAAAAAATAAAATATAAATTGATCAATTTTAAAATGTAAATAAAATACGATATGAAAATAGTTTTGATTTGGAAAATTTTATACAGTTATCACACTTCAAATTTATCTTGTTTTAAAATCAAACTCCACGTTTTAAACTTCAAGTTAAACCTTTTATAAGACCATTGTCATAGTAATTAATGGAATACGATTTATACTTCTATTTGACTTTGATAATCTTTAATAATCAGTTGGTATTTTTTACTAATTTTACATAAATACATTTTTTATTAAATTAATCTGAAAATAATCACAATTACCACGTTTCTTTTATATTTTTCATGAAAACATAAAAAAATGAGAAAAATTTGTAATGATTGAATTTGATTTGTAAAAGGCTTAAATTAACATTTAAAAGGTTAAATTTGATGTTCGAAAGGTTGAATTTGATGTTAAATAAGTTGAATTTTATGTTTAATAAGTTAAATTTGATTTGTATATACATACATAGTAAAATGTGGAGTGTAAAAGCTGTATGAAATTATATGAAATTATTTACACATCTGTAGCATGTATGGACAGAATTAATTCAAATTAATACTAAAAATACTAAAACATTAACTAATTCAACTTTCAACATATCACCTACACTATTATAACATATAATAATAACGATTAAATCAATCCGAAAACTAAAAACCACGACTCCTCCCGGTACTTTTCCATCTGCAGAAACGCTCGGCAGACTCCACTTAGCAACACGCACGACAACAATACGAACACCACATAATATGAGGTCGTAACGAGGTCAACGAGTTGTGTATGTCACGGATGAATATTCGAGTGTCGAATGCACCGAATTGTGTCTCGCTAGTGAAACGTTTCGAAAGAACGTTCGAGAATCAAGGGCAGTCGAGCGTGCTCGGTACTATCCGGAACGAGGCTTTGAAAATTTGTGGAAAGTCGATCGGCCGATTTTTTGGTTTTGAGTGGTCTGTGTGTGGTTTGGGATTGTGTTTTGGGTTTGGGAAAAATTTGAGGATTCGGCTGAGTTGATTGGTTGTTGTTATAATGGGGAGTTTTGTGTGGTTTGTGTATGTAAAGAGTGTTCAGAAAGTGTGAGTGCAGTTTCAAGGTAAAATGTAAAGAAATTGCACTCACCATTTTGGACTACGTGTATGAAAAATTCAATGTGAAAGTTTCATTCTATTTTATTTTAAATATCGTATTTCGAAACTAACCTGATGCGATGTAGATAAAAATTGGTTTATCTTCAATACGATCTCTTTGATATTTTGATGTGGATCAGCATTAAATGGCCAGTAACATGTCATCAATTAATGGAAAATTTCCAGATCTGAATTTTAAAAACTACAAATGAGTGATTTTAATGTTAACTGAGTCTCTATTGTATATGTTTTAAGCATTTTTGATTGCCGCGTTTGCGTTATTATTTTTATAATTTTTTTAAAATGAAAAATGTCATAAATACATTATTAGACATTTTAAAAATTTCTACGGGCTGTTTATTGTTCATTGATTAGGTCAAAACTTAACACATACTGATAATGAGGTATGCTTCATATAATAGATTACTTTAAATTCAGACGTTATTCATGAGTTCGGAGAAAGGAAAAAAAAATTTGCTAATAAAAAAATACGATGAAATTTATGCATTGACCTGATGAATAATTTTATGTATGTATATGAGAATATTATGTTTTTAATATAATAATTATGTTAATATAAAGTGAATATTATTTCGTTTTATTTTGAAAAATAAAATAAAGTAAATATACTAAAACCAGTTGATAATGAATGTCAAACATTCACACTTTTAGTGTGAAAGGATCATTCTTGAAGTTGTAAATTTTTTTTTTAGATCAATATCAAGGATTTTTCTTATTGAATGTAGAATTTTAATGAAAATGTACTACATTATAAATCTATATGGGATAAAAAAATTAATGATTTTCAACTTATATTAATAATTTTTGGGTTAATTATAATACAATAGATAAATTAATGTCATTGATTAGAAAGATTTGTATGAAAGAATAGATTTGAATCTAACAATCGTATTTATAATTAAAAATTAAATAGTATATATTTCACATTGTTGAAATGATTATTTTCTAAAAATTATTACAGTAAAAATCCGTTTTTGAAGGACTGACAAAAAAAATGTTATTATAGGGAAAATGTAGATAGAGGGTTTAAAATTGAAAGAATCGGGTTATAGGGACTGAAAAAATTTAATGGAAAATGAATTCTAATCACGTAAAAACGGAATTTCACTATATTCTTTACATAATTTCATTTTTAAATCATCAGATTTTTCAACAGACTGTACTTAATAATATAATATTTGATCGAACAAAATTTTTCATTACAAATTTGCTGATTCAGTTCGATACATTAACTTTCAATGCAATCGATCAAACAGCATACAATTTAAAATATTAACAATCATTCCCAGAACAATTCATACGAATATAAATAAATAATTAAAATTCGCTCGAACGAAGCGATATTGAGCGTCATCAGTGTCACGTATCGCGTTTCGCTTAAAGGGTTTTTCAGGGTTTCAGGTCTCGTTAATGAGGCATGTGAGCCTTTCCGCTTCGTATTATATTATAGTATATTAATATACGGAATATACGTTCGAAATATATGCATATGTAACGAACCGGAGATTTCGCACACAAATTGGCGACGTCAAAGGGCCGATTCGGGTCGAAAATATCAAGTTTTCTTTTGATTATTTTCGCGCGCAAATTGCATTCGGATCGCGTTACTTGCAATTTCAACATTTTGATGAAAGCGTTCAGCGATTTTTATTTGTTTTAATGGTTCAATTATTTGTGAAAGGATATGTTTCGAGTTTTGATATCAAATTTTTTGACGAATTCTGAATATATAATATAATGAGAAAGATTGAATATATTTTCATTTAATAATTATAATTGCAATCAATGAGTCGTTAAATTGTATGGCTTTCGAATATTTATAGTGTGATAAATGTAATCGCGGAATTTATCTGTAAATACAATTTTATTTATAATTAAGTGGATATTCTAGTTTTGAAAAATCAATCTTTACTAGTTTTTATAGTGTATCAATTCTGTGAAAAATTCTGGAGCGATTTTTTGAGTTTTTTGGTTCATCGGGTTGAATATCAATAATTTAAAAAAAATTCATATTTTAATCCTCAAAATACTGAATCAAATGGATTAACAGAGTAATTTTACTTAATATTTTTTTTATGTGTACATTTTAACTTTTCCATATATTTTTGAGTTTGTTGATATTCAATCTAATGCACCAAAGATTTCTAAGATGTTCTGGAAAAATCACTTCAGAATATTTCCAAAAATACTCTCATTATCAAAATTGGCATAACATATAAATTTGTAAAAACGTTATGAGAGTATAAAATATATAGGTAATATTTATGTATAGTCTAAAAAACTCAAATTGTATAGAAGAATTCCGCGATCAAAATAGTCACAGTACTATTCAATAGAAATTCAAAAGGTTTCAATCGCTTTTCACCATCGATCAATACAAAACGAATAGACTTTACTGCAATTTCAAAATTGAATCCTTCGTAAAATCAAGATAATATTCAGAACCACCATAAAAACATCGACCACCAGTCGCAAACTTCGGCGATAAACCTAAATCTAGCCCGGCCAAAACACAAATACAGCCGATAAATTGGCCATAAAATATCACACGAATCTAATGAATATTGAACGAGCCAACTTTAGAAACCGTTTCCTACATAGAGAGCAAAAAGGCTAAACTTTCTCCGGGTCACGCGCTTTTCGCAGTTCCGACGAAACAATCAATACTGGCGCATTATATTATTTCACTCGGATGTATAATACCTACTTATCGGATGGGTGTACTCGTGCTTTCTTGTTGCCGGACGAAACAAAGAGTTTCACTTCTTCGGAACGGGTCTTTTTCGAAAATGAAAATATAAAAATGGACGCCGGTGAACTTTCACATCGGCGAGGTGGAAAATGTTGGTGTGCGAGTTGTGTTGTTGGAAGGGAATTGATCGTAAAAATTTAAAATTTGAAATTGGATTATTGTTAATGAGATGTTGATTGTTGAGAATTAAGATGTGTTTTATAGAATGTTAGTTTCGATGTTATAATTTTCATATCTGGGAGGTGAAAAATGTTGTTGTGCGAGTCGTGTTGTTGGAAGGGAATTGATCGTAAAAATTTAAAATTTTTCAATTGGACGATTGTTAATGAGATGTTGATTGTTGAGTGTTAAGATGTGTTTTGAAGAATGTGGGTTTCGATATTTTGATTTTTAAAAGATATAAATATTTATGAGTTGTCAAAATGAAATTGATTTAAGTTTGAATGTGATGTGTGTCAATTCAGAATATTTATGAGTTGTCAGAATGAATTTATTTGAATTTTTGATTTAAATTTGAACGTTTTATATAACTGACCATTTAATTAGGTATTGGCTACATAATATACATGTTACGCAATCGCATTTTCCACGAAAAATGCAAAAAAATCTTGCGTTTTTTGTGAAGTTTAAACAAAATTGAAACAATATTTAATATCTGTATCGAAAATTTTTTTTCAACTGACTCTCGTCTTTTAGAAAGAGCTCTTTTATGATTCACAAAGCCGTAACTTTCCATTTATGGTCTTTAACGCCCTTTTTAACCACATTACGATACTTCAGTGTCAGCAATACGCGTCTTCCATAAGCTTATCTTAAGACACGTCGACTGTCATATTTGACAGATGACGTTAAATATATATTCTAATAACACCAACATAGGAGGACAATACATCAACAGATGATGTTAAATTTCACAACCCCCCCCTACAATATTTTTTGCGTTTTTCACGAAAAACACTATCAAAAAAACATTGCATAACATAAATAAAATACATACTGAAAATTTCGATGTTTCATAAACAGTGAATTTAATTTATTCATCAGAATTATGAATAAAGTTTAGATCTCGTACCATTATATAATATTTACCTTCATCATGTGAACTCACCCTTACTTACTAACCAAATAAATACAATCCTTATTAAATTGACAAACTATATACATAAGAAATTCAAATTCGTCCACAATTTTCCGAGAGACTTAAGAAAAACGACACCTCATAAATATTTATGAAGAACGTCCCGACCTGGAAAAACCATCACACACAGAACGAATATTCTATTCTATTTTTTTTCATCTAGAACACACGAAATCCTCCAGTCTTGCACAACATGCGACATCGGCTTCCACGCACACAGCTAAAAATCAACTCGCATATAATGCGGAGGAAAATTGGGCGAGGGGGATGAGGTGGGGTAGTGTCATGGGGGGAGGGGACATTTTCCGCTGAGGGAAAACTGTGAAAACGCGTAGCCGTTTTCCTTTGATGTGCTTCTTGCTACGCCCGCGATTTTCTTTTATGTACGTTCTCTCGCATAGAAAATAATGCGAGTCTTCCTCTACTCGTACGTACGAAATAACAACAGCCTAAATCGGGGTTGTGCCTGAATTTTCCGGGGCACAAAGCGTTTTAGGGGTTGAAATATTATTAAATACGACATGTTTTGTGTTTCGACAAAATTAGGATAGTTATTTTGTTATATTTTATTGAAGTAATACGATATTTTTAGGCTGGGAGATGAAAACAAAAAAGTTGTATTTAAGGAAATATCAGTGAAAAATTTAATTTTGGTATGAAGTTTGATATTGTGATTCTTAGGGCCGATCTTTCAATTGTCGGTTAAGAGTTATTCTCGGAATAAGCCTTTTAGTTTTTATGGTTATTCACGGCCGGTCACGGATAAAGTCACGTATAAAGTCACGGACAACTATAAGCTAGTTGTCCGTGACTTTATCCGTGACTTTATACGTGACTTTATCCGTGACCGGCCGCGAATAACCATAAAAACTAAAAAGCTTATTCCGAGAATAACTCTTAACCGACGATTGAAAGATCGGCCCTTAATAAGATGGGAAAACCTCTCTGTTCATTAGAGGTCAGTAAATAAATTTATGGGAGATCAATAGTTACTGAAAACGGTTTTTTGTAAATATCTCGTTAACTGTCACTTATATAGAAAAATATTTCAGGTCAAATTTGCAACATAGAAAATTTATTACAAAAAAGATATCGTAATATTCATTCATAAGAGTAACTGTTTTGGAGATAATTCAATTAAAAGAATTGGTACTATTTCGTATACTATGTAGGTATGTACATATGTACGTAGAGAGCTCAAAAAATTCTAAGAAAATATTTATAATTCGTAAACATAATAACTTATTACAAAATAATTGATGCTTTTAATTATTTTGATGCTTAGTTTATGTAGAATTAATGCTGTAAAATATTTACTTATGATTTTATAACAATTTGAAAATTCAGCTGTATATACGCAGAGAGATGAAAATTTCTATGAAAATGTTTTTAATTCCTAAACAGAATTACTTATAAAAAAAAATAATTAATGTAATTATAAACCTTTTGATACCTAGTTTATGTTGTATTATTATCAGTGCTGTGAAATTTCAATTTATGGTTTAATAACAATTTGAAAATTCAGCGGTATATACGCAGAAAAAAAATTCTAAGAAAATGTTTTTAATTCCTAAACAGAATGATTTATTAAAATAAAATATTAAAACTTTTATCAAGCTTTTATTATTTAATTAAAAAAAATACAATTTTCATCCAATATATGGCTAATCTGAAAATTTTCATGTTTAGATTCTCGAAGTTCGAATCTCAAAATCAAATTCCTAGGCACAACCCTATTCAATATATACTTGAAATATAAAAAAAGCATACAATGAGGCTCTATTTAAAGGGCCCATCGATCAAAGCACGAGCTGCGAAACCGCAAAAGGGCTCCGAGAAAAGAAGGGACAAAAAAAGAGAAATATCCGAATTACTTCGCATATTATGTACAGGGTGGGTTGTTTGTTTTGTTCGCCTCGTGCGCGACGGAACAAAACAATTCGGAATTGGAAAAAAAGAAAATATATATATATACATATATATACTTATTTGTATATCGGAAAAGCGTCCTAAGATTTCCGATCCGATATGACGTCTGAGTGTTTCGCGGAATTAATACAAGTGCGTCGTAAATATTTGTTCGGTTTTTCGTGTTTTTAATGGAAAATTGTCGGACGAGTTCGCGGAAATACAATTTTATTTTTTGCGTTAGGGAGAATGTTTTATTATAATTTTTTTTAATAATCCCTTGGAAATGAATATTTTTTGATTGTTTTTCTTTTTAAGTCAAACGTTCTATAGCGTTTATGCTCCCAATATAACCTTATACTAATCAAACTTTAAATTAAACCTTTTACAAATCAAATTCAATCATTACTAATTTATTTTCTTCATTTTCCAATTTTTTTTAATGTTTTATGAAAAATATAAAAAAATCTAAAATATAAATTCATGATATCTACTTTCAGATTGATTTAGTTAAAAAATTAATTAATTATGTATGTAAAAATTCGTGAAAATTACCAACGGATATCATCAAAATTAAATTGAAGGATAAATTGTATTTTATTGAGTGCTATTATATGTCAAAGGTCTCAATAATACTTTCCAATGATTGAATTTGATTTGTGAAAGGTTTAATTTGATGTTTAAGAAGTTGATTTTGATTTGAAAAAGGACGAATTTGGAGTAAACAAACCGTATATAAATTTCATATGAAAATGTGTCAATGATATACATTTTTTTAGCAATAATACAAAAAAAATCTATATTTCAAATTAATTTAAGTCAATTGTGTATGTATTAAAAATTTAAGTATAGAAAACAATACGAACGAATAAAAAAATGTAATAGTTCAAATTACGTTTAATAACGTTTATATTGCGGTCGACTCCAAAGTCGGCTCACTTTCTATAATAACGCGAACGGTAGTGGATGAACTTTTGCGGTTCTAAATCGACACTTTTTTCCTATACCTCTTTAATATTATATTTTTCATATATTTTTTTTTCTTATATTCATTCCAGTTTTTTTTTCATTTTCGTCATATTATTATTCTATCTCGGCTTTGTCCGCAATTACGATCGCCTCAGGTGAGTCGAGCCTGACGAACGCGTTCGCATTTCTATTTTTTCTGTACAATTTTTTTCCACTAGATCTTGCTTTCTGCCAGTCCGATGAGTCATGAAAATTATAGTGTGGCTATGTTTTTTTTTTCGGTACGTATTTTTATTTTCGGAGCGCTGTTGCTACGCGAGATTTTTCAATATACCAAATCGGAGTTTTGCGGCCTATATTATGAAACTTTTTAATTCAAATATTTCTAGATACAGAAACATATTTTAAAATCATTTCATAAATAGTTTTAAATTAATATCTATCGATTAATTAATTTTAATATCCAAATTTATTAAGTAGGGCTTAAAATAATACAAAAAAAATCAAAATATGGATTCAAAAATCAACATATCTTTCAAATAGTTCAGTTAAATAAATATGATATCAATTTTTTTTATTTATCCGACTGTATATAGTTGCAAAGTCTGGTTCTACACCACGTTTGCACGTTTTTTTAAACACTAATAAAATGTAGCGCATCATCAATCAAGTCGTGTTTTTTTTTGTTTGCGCTCGAAACGAAAACATAGTTATTAAACGGCCAAAAGGCGTACGCAATTTATTTGATTACATTAAAGTTATTATCCACGGACACACCTCGATTTCATAAAACACACGACAAACGTTTACACTTTTATAAAAAAGCCCACAGAATCAAAAAATCCACAACTTCAATACAAAATTTATACGTCGAACTTCGAACTTTTCCAAAACGATCAATATCGATTTCGACTTTTATCAATCACACAATAGAAATAGATATTGAACCCAACTTTCGCATTTGTACATTCCGAATATTTTCCGTAGCATACATATTTTCTAAACCGTGTATTCATATTCATTATTTTTCCGACATGTGAAGACGCTCATTAATTATACTGGGGCATAGTACCTGTGCGTGCCGTACGCTTTTCCGGGGCTTTTTCTATGATTACCCACGAATTCGACACAATTATTAAACTCCATTACCCGCCAAAATAGTGGTGGTTGTTTTTGTTGTTTTTGTCAGTGTTTTCTATTTTTTTTTCAGGTGGATGACGTTGATTAATCGCCTCTGAAACTGTTGCGTTTTTCATTTTAACGCAGCGCGCTTCATCAGTGTCTCCCGAATTGGAAGTGTTAACTTATTCGGATAATGGTCATTGCTTGTATTTATCGTGAGAAATGTTAAATTGTCGCTATAAATAAAATGATATATCATCTACGATATATCTTGAAAATTTTATACAACGGATTTATTATATTGTGTAATATTAACATATATTTTTTGAATTTTCAAATTTTTTTTATATAGAAATACGAATATGATAATTTTCATATAGTTTAATATTGAAACCATTCATTGATAGATATCATAGTTATAAATCAACAATACGTAAATAAATTTATTTATTAAAATACAATACGTTGCTTAACTTTGGTGATCTATGCGCTTGAAAATAAGCTTTAGAGCAATCAGTTTCAAACTATATATAAGATTGGTTCTCAAATATCATAATCAAAATGTAATTTCGATCAAAATCTTCAAAAAAAGATAAGGAACAGGAAAGATATCGATCTAAGTGTAGCATTTTGAGTTATCGCGCATCCTCCATACACGTAGCATAATTAATATATAGCCCTGGGCTATTTTATAAATAATTATTACGCCCGGGCGTATAATGGCTCCATAAATTTTGATGAATGTTGGGAATATGCGGTCATTCCGTTAATATATTATATAAAGCGAAGCTTCTAGTCTTCCAGTGTCCGATATGAGAATGGACGACTCCGCAATTGAATACAATATAACCATAGCGAGGATTTTCCGTTCAAAACAGCTTTTATACTTCAAATTTAACCTTATGCAAAACAAATTCAATCTTTTTAAACTTCAAATTCAAATTTATTATTTAAAATTTCAAATTCGACATTTTAAACTTCAAATTAAACATTTCACATATCAAATTTAATCATCGCAAATAAATTTTATTAGTTTTTAATTTTTTTTTAAATTTCATGAAAAATGAAAAAAAAATTGGGTAAATATCCATGATATTTACTTTCAGATTAATTTATAAAAAAAAATGTTATTAATTATGTATGTAATAATTTTTAAAAATTATCAATTGAGAGTATCAAAGTAAATATAAATAGATTGTATTTGAATTTGTATACATTGTATTTTATGGATAACGATCTTAATGATACTTTTCAATAATTGAATTTGATTCGTAAAAGACTTTATTTGATGTTTAAGTAGAATTTTTAATATAAAAGCTCTATTCTATAATACTATATTTTGTATTGAACTGTGAATGTTTTATTTCTATAATAACATCAATACTCATCATCATTTTTATGAAACACGTTACAAGATTATCCCATTTTTTTAAAAGAATGCAATAATAATAATAATAATAATAATAACAACAACAACAACAACAACAACAACAACAACAACAACAACAACAACAACAATAATAATAATATTGGGCTTAGTCCATTCGTAAATTATATATTATCAAGTTCAATATGACTATACGATATCACTCATCCAAAAATCATAAGCTTTCAACTGAATAAATTCAGATTCCCCTGAAACATCATTTATATCAGATCCAAAATATATTAGCATACTGACCAATTCGAATATAAATCTCTACGCAATTTGAGGCTAAAATATACGAACGGTAATCTTGCGTAGATTAAAACGTGCGATTCGAAAAAGTATATTCGTATACATGTACGAGTCGTTTATACACGTCCGTCGAGTGACAATGATAGATGACGCCTCACCAAAAAAAAGAATAACAGAAAAAATGCTTCTAATGTTTCTGTTTATTTTTATTTTTTTATATCAGGTAAAACTAGAAATGTTGAAAAATAGTTTGGAATTAACCACGTGCGTGAAGATGCGTGTTTTCGTGGCACTTTAGCTGTGTGGTCCTCATTTATATTATATAATATAATAAATATCCATCTGATTATTTATAATCTGAATTTCAAATTCGAAATACATAATATCTGTATATATTGATATGTATAGACTTTTCCGAGTTGGCTAACAAGGTTTTGTTCTCTCTGCGTTTGACGAAAAAAAAAGTACGAAAAAAGCGAGCCGGTCGCAAAAAACCTTTTCCTTTACGGTATAAATGGGAAAATTTTCAGCTTTTTCACGACGCTGAAAAACGACGTCTGTGTGTTTCAAACTACAAAAGGATTATGCATGCGAAAGAACTATTCTTCGTCGAAAAGAGGCGGCGAAAAAAAATGGAAGATTTTCCTTTAGAGAAATGCCGAGATTTGCATGTTTTGGCTCTTTGAACTTTATGACGATTATAAACGAAAATTTTTTGATTTATATCTCAACTTAAAGCACTTTCTTTGAATCTATATTTAAATGAAAATTGTTGTTGAGTACACTCAAAAAACATTTCCAAAGTTAGAACGACCACAAAACTACTAGCGTTTAAATTAGCCCATTTCGCCTAAAATTCATCCCATTTCAATCCTAGTGGGATTTGAAGGGTTGTAAACTAATTTGACGGCATCACAACATTACACTTCTCTTATATCGAATACTAACAAAAGCCTATATTCAAATATTCATACAATCCTGTCTTGTTAAAAGTGAACCATCGCGTGACGTTCTGAACACATATCAATAACGTGTGTATTTTAGTGCCTGTGAAATGTTGCATGTACCTAATTTTCATTCGGTTTTAATTACACTTTGGGTAATTTAGACAGGAGTCTGAAATGTATTATAGTTTGAGAGTGCGTTTGCATGTTCGTTGTATTAAAAAAGTAATAATATTCAAATTAAAAAAAGCGACGATGTTATTGAGTTAGTGCGTTTTGCATATATGCAAATTTTTTGCGTAAACGATGAAGATTTTATGGTTTGGTTTGTTTAATATAAAATTAATTTTATAAGGAATCTTAACGTGTGTAATAAAATGGTCATTCGAACGATTGGCCAATTTTTGCAATAAAGGAAAATCAATATACAAACTCAAACATGATTCGCACGCCTCATTAAACAAATCAATTAATATAATCCGATTATAAATTTGACTCATCATCTCATGTTTAAAAATTCAAATAATATTTCGAAAACATCACACCATAATTAAATTATTCATGATCTACACGATCTAATCTATTCATATTTTAATTTCGAATTAATTCCGAAACAACGCGCACGTTTAATGTAAACCAGAATGTGTTTTGCATTCTTTTCGTATTGTGCTTTTAACCGAATTTCTCAACAATTCGGACATTTATAGAATCCAAAATTTTCGCACTAACTCGTAAATTATATATCAAAAAGGACCACATATACGAAACGAAATGACTAACGTCCATCTGAATATTTCACGTTTTATTTCACCCTTGGGTAGGCTGCGAGTCCGGAATGTGATGAAAGATTAAAGATACGCGTTTCAGAAGTTATTTTAATGAGAACGTAATACAATTCCGTATATACATTTTAAAAACGGATACATTTTGATTTAAAAAAATAGAATATATCACTATTTAGATTTTATCAACTATTCACGCGACCGTAACTGTTGTCTTCAGAACATTTGGCTTTCTTCGGATCCCTTCAAGCATTAAGTTGGACCGGTTAATTGATTGTTCGCATTTTGCAATATGTAATGTAAAACAAGGCAGATTCGTACCACAGATAAAACGAGGCTAATTTAATAAGACGGGCCGGAAAATGACGGGTTGCTGCTTTTTAGCGGGAGGCGTTCGGATTATGTGGAAATTTCATTATAGGATTATGTTCGGTTTGATGGTTTTCGACGATAAAAAGTGTTTGGGATAATTTTCGATGTTGTATACGTGTTTGGGATTCGAATGTGTGTGTTGAAAGTGCAATTAATCGTTTACGATCGATCGTAAATCATGCTTGAAACATTAACGCGAGAATTATTAGCGAATTGCATGTAAACAGATACATAATGTGGGTTCACCATTTTGTCGAACATTTCAACGGTTCGTAAATAAATTTTGAATAATAGTTAGTATTTAATATTTCATTATGCAAAAAATTGCTATTTATTATACTGTAAAAACAAATGTGAGTTATTTTTGCATTTTGGAAGTGAAATTTCGTGTATTGTAATAAATTTTATTGGGTTGTTGAATTGGGAAAAGGAAATAATATTTTATTTAACTGAATATGTTTTTTTTGTGTATGAAAGTTATAATTTTTATATGAGCCGTTATATTATATGCGAAAGTGGCATAAATGCTAATTTTGAAAAAAATGGGTTAAGTCTAGATTTATGTTAACATAGATGTCTTCTTTGTATGTTTCTAACAAAGTCAACATAGTATTGTATTATAATAATGCTCGTATTATTTTTCTAATTTCGCCATCAATGAAAGAGGCATGTTCCGAAAACACTATTTTAGTTATACTTAATCAAAAATTTTAATTACTACTTTTAAATTTGATAAATCTTTAACTTCTAAAAAGAAAAATAAGTTCATTACAGATTAATAGTATTTTAAATGTTGCAAAAAGTAAAACCCTAAATGAAACAAAGAAAAATAGAAATACGCCCCATATAACCGATTATCACCTTACTGACAAAACTCATAGCGAACTATTACTACAGTTATAATTAATATGATAAAAGCAAACGACCATTAATATTCAGTATAATAATCAAATGATGATATAAATAAAATGACCAAACCCAACATTGACTCAAAATATTTTTTACTATAATATAATATAGGTGTTCACAAAGGGGAGTGCAGTTTAAAAGCATTCACTAACTAAAGTGCACTCACACTTTCCGAACACCTTACATAACACCATTTTTCATTCTCACTCATCACAAATGATCATATCAAACTAAAATCAACTCAACTACAATTTCCGCATCGAACTCACGCCCATACAGAAGTTTCACCTCACAAAAACATAAAAAATCGTCCTCGATAGTTCCGCGTCCGCAACATCACCTTACATCTGTACGTACAAGATCGCTTCTGGGTCGTACATCTGGATTCTAGATCGATGGATCTCTGCAACTCGATCTAGCCTAGCACGTGACTCCGATATTTATTTCTGCGGTCGCCCATAATGAGGTTATTAAATATAAATCGCATGCACGGTGCAACGGGGCTTCGGAGACCCGTTGTCGATACCATTTCAGCAAATCGTCGGATTGGCTCTTTGTACGGTGTCGACGACATTGTCGCTTCGGGCTTTGTATGGGAGATGTTAAATGAATGGCTTGTAAAGTGTTGGTGATGTTAAGAGAGTGATGTGGCGTGAGTAGATGGACGTGAGTGAGAGTCTTGGATGGCAAATGTGGTCGTAGTTGAAATGTTTCATTGTTTTATGTAGAGTTGTTAAATGAAAGATGGTTAGAGGATACGTTTTTAAATTTATATAAAAGATGGACGTTAGAATATTGGTTATGTTGAGAATAAAATATGGCGTGATTTGGTGGATATGAGTGAGAGTCGTGGATGGTAAATGGGTTGAACTGAAGATGGTTGAAATGATCTATTTAAAAACGTATCCTCTAATAATTTTTCATTATAAGTTCTCCACATAAAAATGTGGAGTTGTTAGTGAAAAATTATTAGAAGATACGTTTTCAAATTTATATAAAAGATGGATATTAGAATGGTGGTGATATCGAGAGATAAATCTGGTGTTTGAGTAGGTGCATATGTATGCGAGTCTTGGATGGTAAATGTATTGAAATCGGCTTGGTAAATGTGCGTTTAAAGGTTTCGTTGTTTTATGTGGAGTTGTTATGTGAAAAATTGTTAAAGAATACGTTTTTAAATTTATAAAAAGATAGATATTAGAATGGTTGTGATATCGAAAGATAAATGTGGCGTGAGAAGATGGATATGAGTGAGAGATGGTAAATGGGTTGAACTGTAGTCGGTTGAAATGTTTCATTGTTTTATTTGGAATTTTTAAATTAAAAATCGTTAGAGGATACATTGTTAAATTTGACAAAAGGTGGACATTTTTAAGGACGATTGAGTAATTAAAATACAGTGAAACCCTGTTTTTGTGTTTCACTGAATTCTTATAGTTATAATATTTTAGTTAGTTTATGCTGTGTAATGTTTTTGGTTATTTTCGATGCAAGTTCTTATAAAAATAAAAGTCGAATTCTTGAAGTAGTGTTAGATAGGAAAATTTGAAAAAGGAGACATTTTAGGGTCAGAAGATGTTTTATTTTAATCGAAAAGGGTAAACGTGTCTTTTTTATATATTATACGGTAACCCTAATCACATGAAATTTATATAAACGTCTATTATAAGATAACATCTTTACAGGACAAGTTTAGGCATTTTTTTATCTAATAAAAGAAAGTTAATCTCTAAAAACTATTCCAAATAATATTGTTATACATAATAACATCCATCCACCGATCATACCATTTGCCGCTTAACTTCAAACTCATCAAAACTAAACCATCAACTTTCACATTAAAATTTTTCATAAAATCTGACATAATACTATTAAAAAATATAATAATAATAACTACTCCAAATAATCTTAGGCCAATCGTATATAATAATATCCATCGATCGATCATGCAATTTGTCGCTTAACCACTCAATCAACAAAACTACCCATTTTTTCATTAAAATTGTTCATAAATTGATTCTACAATATTAAAAAAATATTACCCTTCAACACACAATATATAAATCGCACATGACAATAATGTCCACAAAAAAATAAAAATTAATAAGCAACGCGAAAAGCAGTTAACACGTACACTGCCGTATGCACACATTAACGTGTCCAAATTTTCCATTAACCGGGCAATACGTCTCCGGGGCCGAACCATTAATCATCCAGACAATTGAGACAAAGAGGATCAGGGGTGTGCAACCATTGTGTCGCACAATGCTTTCGCAATATAATATTTCATGGCGGATCGACATTTGCACACCAACACGCCCCGTTCGTTAACCCTTTTCGTAAATGGGCCCTTTTGGGGGTGTTGATTTCCGTATGTTGTATGTGAATGGTTCTATGGTTCTGTAGTTAAATTATTTGATTGCATTTTAAAAAAAAAAAAAAATGTTTTAGTAGTATCAATTATAAGAGTCGATATGATTTGATTTGTAGATTTTTTAAGTGTTATCGGACTAAAAATATTTTAATTAAAAAAAATTCTTGTTGTAAGCCGTGACTTATTATATAAAAAATATAAAAATAAACTTATAAAAATGCATGTTTTGACAGTTAAAAATGAAAGCAAAATATATTTTTTATTATGTCAAACCAAATATGCAGTTTCATTACGATGCAGTTTTATAAATGAAATATGAATATTTGGCCATGAAAAGAGGTTTATCGAGTTGTATCTGATCAAGAAATTGCAGCGTGATTTCAATATTGAAATCCTTGAATGTTTCAGGTGATAAAAAATATCAAAATTAAAATATATATATATTGAAATTCTGGGTTTTAATAGACGCTATATTAGTCGCACATTATATGATGGTGATGGTGATGAATGATAAGACGATCTTTCGAAAATGTCAATTTTTTAAAAATTAAATGTATATTATTTGAAAAAGCGTAAAATAAGATAATTTTCCTGAAAAAGGATAATTTTCCCTTGAGAAGGACAAATAAGGTAATTTTCACTTGAAATAGATAAATGGGAAAATTTTTTTGAGGAAGTTCCCAAAAAAAGGACAACTCTCCTAAAAAAAAAAACACCTGGTTAACCTATGAATGGAAAACACCATATTTACAGGTTAATTTTAATAAAGGAGGACAAAAGAAGACAATTTTCTCTTGATGAGGAGAAAGGAAGATAGTTTTTTTCTTTAGGAAAACTAGGTTCCCAAAAAGTGAAAAATTCTTCTTAAAGGAAGACGTCTAATTAGTATATAAATGGAAAACATCAAATTTACAGAAAAATTTTCCTACGGGAGGGCAAAAGAAGACAACTTTTCCTTGAGGAGGACAAAGGATGATGATTTTTCGAGAAGGACAAAGGAAGATGATTTCTAGAGAAGGACAAAGAAGAAAAAATTTTTGATGAGTAAAAGATTCCCAAAAGAAAAACAATCCACCTCAAAAGACAACATCTAATCGACCCACGATTAAAAAACCACACAACAAAAAAATAAAAATAAAATCTTTCAAAAACCAAAACCAAAAACCTCCACTTTACAAAAGCGTCACATACGATAACAACTATAAAAAAAATCATCAAAAAAACCCCAAGTTCGCAACCCCTGCCGCCTGACGAATTTGAAATCAGGTATTGACACTCGACTAATGGAGGCGAGTGAAAGTCGCCCGCGGCCAACAACAACGGCATGGCAACAGCCGACGAACACTCTTCTTCGCGAAAGGTCATCATCATCGCCGTGGTCGTCGTCATCGCCGTTGTCGTTGACGGCGTGCTGTTTAGAAAGTCTGCCCGGCGATTATGCTCGAGAATCGTACGGTTGTTGCCGGGTTTTTGTGTTTTTTTTTTTAGAAACGGTGGTTGATGGTTCAGTTTGTCAGATAGAATGAGTTTTTTTATTTTTTTATTTTGGGTTTAATTGAAATTTATTGATTTTTTTTTTTTTTTGGATTAGTTTGGAAGTTTTTGTTTGAAAAGGAGAAGCTCTCAGGTGGGAATTGAATTTATTAATAATTTTTTTTTAAATAGATTACCTTTATTGTATCGATATGGTAAAGAATAAAAGCGTGCGGTTGAGCCAGTTTAATTATAAACGACATTATAGTTTCGATATTAAGTATATATGAGTAAACGCCGTCTGGATACCTGGCATAAAGGTGTAAATAGCCAAACAACTCGCGCGCCTGAACTCAAAATGACAAAAGAGTAATTTTATACTTTACCATATCGATACAATAAAAGTAATCTATTGAAAAAAAAATTCATTAAGAAATTCAATTTCCACATGAGAGCTTCTCTTGTGAGTGTAATTGGATTACTACAGATTACAGACTTTTTGTCGGCCGATAGTTTGGTCGGGTTCTCAGTATGGAGATGTATGCAAGTACACAAATTATAACGACTCATAATTTGCATACATCTTCATATTGATTAAGAACCCGACTAAAATATCGGTCGATAAAAAGTCTATAGTTTGCGCCTAGTCTTATACATATTTGAAATTATGTTATATGATAAATTAAAATGAAATTTTTATAATACGAAGTTTTTAATAAGGATAAGTGTTTCGGGTTTTGCAAGTTGTATTAAAAAAAAATCAACGACGTTGTTTTAATAAAGCTTTTACGAAATCTCTTCAGTTCATTACACATTATAAATTTATGTGAAGTGAAATTCGAATTTATCGTTCAATGTAATCAGTTGACAACACACTGACAATATGCCTTGTATGCTTTTTCATCGGATTGCTTCTTTGTTTATTCAACTAAAAGTGCTTTGTTTATACAAAAAAGTAACGTATACATACATAACGTTTATATGTACTTCACATAATATATAATTGATATTTTAAAACTTTCCCAATTCAAAAAGCAAGAACAAACATTACGAATTTAAAAATTATTGTTAAATCAATATGTTGCAAAGAATCTATTATATTGTAGGTATACGAGTATGTCCGATTTTGTCTACAGTCAGCTCAAATTCTTAAAGCTATTATATTAATTACTGCAAATATTTTATTAGGAAAATATTATAAAATGTAGGGCTTTATGCAAATATAGCTCTATTCTGTCTATTGATAATAAAATTATTTTTTATGCAGTGAAAAAGTCTTGTTTTACTTACCTGAATCATGTATACTTTACGTGACGTAAAAACAAAAAAAAACGTCTATATTAGCATCACACGTAGACAGTTATCACTAAATTGTGTCAGTATGAATTCGTGCATCTACTGACAAGCTTCTAGTAAGCATAATTTTCGAAAATACGTTTTAATATTATTTAAATAAAATCGACTTTATTCGAAATATCGCGGGATTGAGGGTATTACGGACTTATCCGCAATTCACATACATCAAATTTATTCAATAAAAAAAATTTTTTTCTTCAAAAATCTACAAAATCACATTTACAAATTTCCAATCGAATCGACTTCTTAGGAACAATGGACAGGCGTGCATCGAAAACGACCCTCGTGCACCGTTATTGTCCGTATCGAAAATGTGGAACGATCGGGTCACGCAAAGACCAGTTTGTAAACGCGCCTGCACTGGCGAAAAGGTCAAAAGTTTTGTTGCCGATGCCGTTGTCGGTCTTGATCGTGATGATGATGACGATGCCGGAGCTGCTGTGGATTTGTTTTGGTCCAGATTAGGATTTGTTGTGGTGTTTGGACTGTTTGAATGCTGGAGATTTTATTCGATATAATCATCATCGTCAACATCATGAGTGTTGTTGTAAATGATGAAAGGGAATCATTAAGAAGTCATGAATTCGTAAATAGTTCATTTTTAAATGGTCTTAGTAGATGAAATAGTTTGGTCGCTTATTTCTTTGATGATTGTATTTTTTTCATGTCGTATAACTTGATGATTGGTAATAATCAGTAAGTTTCACCTAAATCAACAATCAATAACTTCAATATGAGTCTAATATCTGAACAAGTTTGACTTTTTATGTAATATTATAAGTTATAATTGATTATTTTAAGTTAAGCGGTAAATAGTTCCGTCGATAGATGAACGATAGTCTTGAGAGAGTTTAGTAAGGATGATTTTTTTATAATATATCTAAAATGCTTTAAAAATAACATTGTTATTATTATTATTGTTGTTGCTGTTGCTGTTGCTGTTGCTGTTGTTGTTGCTGTTGTTGTTGTTATCTTTATCAATATTACTATCATCAACGTCATCATTATTATTATTGTTGTTATTGTTGTTGTTGTTGTTATAATTTTTAATGTCATTAATAGGCACATGTGATGATAAAAATTTCTGAATTTGCAATAATGATGATTTTTATTAAAACTGCCAAAAGTTTTAATATTTTTCTACCACACATGAATTGAAGGAATTTTAGAAAGATTACAATACAAAACCATTTCTTACTAAGCAATCTCAAATCAATGACATAAAAATGTTTAAAATCTAAACATAAGTATGTCAAATGATAGACGACACACGATAAACGATCTAAACATCAAATCGCCTATCCACTGATCGCAATAAACCCCGATCAAACAACCCAAAAAAAAAGCAACAACCATATCAACATTGACCCATCACTTAACATGCCCGAACATAAAAACCTCATTTCGAAACCAAAGCATCGGACACCGATCGCAACACGTCCCATCCCGAAATCACCATCTAACCACAATATCATTAAATTCGGTACGACAACAATACACGATGCACGAATCCCAGATAAGGCAGTTTATTGCACCGCCTCTCGTTCGTTACATCTTTCGATGGTTATCGTCACGTGCAATCTTGCACCGGCAATTCAGCCGATTGTGAAACTGCCCGTTTTGCGATTTTTGCAATGTCGGGTCTCGTGCAAAGCCCGGGTTTTCCGTTTGAGGTGTGTGTGTATGTGAGGTTCGAAAATGGTGTTTTTTTATGGGAAATTCGAAGAGAATCTATTTAAAGTTGGATTGTAGGTGGGTTAAGTGTTAATGGTTGTTTTAAACTATGAGTGTTATTGTTGATGAAAATCGGATGTTACGTATATATTTTTTTAATGTATATTACGTGATTTTGTAATATTGGGTCTTGTGTAAAGCCCAGGTTTTACATTTGAGATGTGTGTGTGTGAGTAAAAGGTTCGAAAATGGCGTTTTTTTAATGTGAAATTCGAGAAGAATCTATTCGATATTTAATTGTAATTAAGTTAAGTATCGATGGATATTTGTGTTAATTATGAACGTTACTTTTGATAAAAGTAGGATATTTATATATTTGTTTACATGTGTTACATTTTGTTTGCGAAATTGCTTAGTTCATGTATGACGCAAAACAGTTTTGCATCGTATGTGAACAATGTAGTGAGATAGCGTATTGTTTATGTTTTTCATCAAAATTTGGACCTCTTCATTTTCATTGCCTAAATTTCTATACCCCTTCCATTTTATGTTCTTAGAAGTGTCATTGGTTAGGTTAGGTTACGATTTTTTTTATTTTAAGCTGTTTTTTGTTATCTATAAGGTTAAATTTTCTTTAGGTGGAAAGGAAAATAGTAAAAAAGAAGTTCAAATTCCGAAAAATGAACATTGGCAAATTTTCATTTTATTATATCGTTCAGATACGATGTAAAAATGTTTTGAACTAAGCAATTACACAAACCAATCGTAACATATATACATGTCACAGTCCAAGTGTATTTAAGTCCATGTATATTCAGACCAGTCATAAATACATATCGTTGGGTATTGGATCGGGTAAATTTTTTTCGGCAATTGATTTGTTTTGATCAAAGTTTGGAGTTGGATTAGATTCGTTCGGGTCAAATATTCATGTATTAATAATATACATGATCCATAACATATATACACAGTAGCAATGTAAAGGCAAAACCCATTGCAGTGCTATGGCGAAAAACCGATCCAATCTCAGATTAAAATCTCACAAAACCCGAGCGAAAACGTGCACTTACACCATTCCAAGTCTCATATAACAAGCTGAAGTACCCAGCGTCTTTTCGAATCTAAAAATCCACTTCCTGCAAAGGACTACTCTCGAGGACCATCTTTATTTATTCAACAAAGTATTTACGACATATGAAAACGCATTCGACCGGTTCTCGAGCAGGTTCGTATGCAAATAGACCCGAGATGCACAGAAGGTGTGGTCCGACGATGGAAAATTCTCGTTTTGTGTTGTACATAATTTTTAGTTTTCCAATATTGTGTGTCGTTACTGCCATCTGTTCATCGGGTTTATTAATGAAGATTTTTTTCGTTCTATTATAACATACATATTATATTTTATGCGTCGTTTGCGAAATTGCATAACTCACAAACAATATAGTGAGATGATATTATATAATACATTGTTGATATTTTTCATGAAAATTTGGACTTCTTCTTTTTCATTATCGTCGTTTTCACGTGTCTTCATTTTCATGGTCTTAGAAGTTTCAATGGTTAGGTAGAGTTGTTTTTTTTTTAGTTTTAAACTCTGATTGTTATCCAAGGCTAAAGTTTTGTTAAGTGGGAAGGAAGGTAAGGAAAAAGGAGTTTAAACTTCGAATAATGAAGGCGTTCGGTTTAAAAAAAAAAAAAACATCAAATAGTTTCATTCTACTATATCGTTACATACGATGCAATTTTTGCATTATACATGAATTAAAAAATTTCGTAAATGAGGTATAACACATACAACGCATTTCAAATATTCATCAAAAGTTTAAATATTTTATCAATAAAAAATATTTTTTGACAAATTTCGAATACTGAAAACTTTCCAAAGTGTTCTCAATATAACCACACTATTTGTTGATAATTCATTCAAATTTTTAAACAAATGATTTTTCAAAGTGTCTTTGAAATACGGGATTGATCTTTCTGGTATCGGTAGTTGGGTGTTATACCATTGTGCCACGGGTTTAAATGGTGAATGAAATGTATGGGCGAAAGAATAAATGGAGTTTGTCTTGAAGAGTGTCGTTCTTGCTAGCAACGGGACCGTTATTGGATATTAATTCGACGTTGAGAGTTCTGTTCAGAAACTGGTCGTTTGAGTTAGAGAACCGGTAATTAGCCGGGCGTGCGCTTTTACCAGTTCGGCTACTGATTGTTGTGCTTGTGTTACACTAATTTTAATTGAAGTTCAAAATTATAATGGATTATGCCGAAATTGATCGATTATTTTTGTATTTGAGTTCAATTTGAGCCCAGATACGATACAGGAAGCATCTTCAGATTTTTTTTTATTAAATTGTAACGTTATCTTTTTAAGTGGAAGAACAATCACTAAGAGAAAGAAAATTTAATAGTGTAGAACAATTGGAAAGTTGGATCTGAAACCGCTATGTTTGAAAAGTAGGAAATGAAATCTGAAATTCGATATTTTTCATATCTATATAATAACTGCACAAAATGCGCATTTAACTTCTACATGATAAATATTTATGTAAAAAAATTATAAATCGTTTACGATATTGTGGTACCAGCCTTACAGCAAGTCTGCGGTGACACGACAAGAGATAAGTCGCGGTTAACGTAAATTTATGGTCACTATTTTATCCGAACAATTATGTTATGATTCGACTTCAATTACACTCTCCTGCTTTTATAACTCGCGCACGAACAAACAATAAATATATCGACGATAAAAAAAACTTTATTACGCCCGTATACAACACAAAAAGCAATAAACAACGAAAACTTTCAAGAAGCGAAACCGTATTACGAAACCCGAGGTTCGCGCCCGTCGCGACGCGAGTTTCTCACCACTCGGATGGGACAGAGCCCTTGGATATGGAGGCAACAGTAGCAGTAGAGCAGTAGGTTCTGGCCAGAAGTACCGGGTCAAAAGTGTGCCGTCCCGTTACGAGCAGACCCGGTAATTAGCCTCGCTACTGTTCGCTAAAAGGGTACCACTGGGCCAGGTGTGGTCAACCATTGGGACCATAAGATTGTTGGGTATTTGAAGTGAAATTTTTTTTTAATATGAAATTTTTGATTTTTATGTGTTGTTGGTTAGGGTGCAGTATCATAGTGAGAGTAAACTATAAATGATTCAAAGTCTAATCAATCCAGTATTGACCTCGGAATGAATCGCTTAACTTTTTGTTATCTAGAGATAACAAAAATTATTTCCATCTATTAGTCATATTATGTATCGCTTGACTTCAGGAATAAGTAAGAGTATTACAGAAAAGACTAAACAATAGACATTTTGAAATAATAATAATTATTATTATTGTGAAAATAATTTATAAATTATTCAAAACCAAATCAAATATCGATCTCATAAGTACATAAGTAATCGCTCAATTTTTATTTTCAATAATATATGATAGTTTCCACCTATCAGTCACATAATATATTGCTTAACTTCAACGATAAGTAGGAATGTATCAGAAAAGACAATAGTCAGTTTAAAATCACCATAGTGAGTGTGAGTAATAAATGATTCAAAGCCAAATCAAAAATATTCAGTTTTGACCTCGTAAATGATCGCTCAGTTTTTTTTGTTAACATTATACGATAGTTTCCATCATTAGTCACATTATATTATATATCATTTAACTTCGGTAATAAGTAGAAATAGCTCAGAAAAGACTAAACAATAGTCAGTTTGAAATCACCATAATGATTGTGAGTTATAAATGATTCAAAGCCAAATTAAAAACATTCAAAATTGGCCTCGTAATTTATCGCTCAACTTTTTGTCATTAAAATTATACGATCGTTTCCAACTACTAACCATATTATACATCGCTTAACTTCGGTAATAAGTAGAAATAATCATTTCGGAAAGGCTAAAAAATTTCTGGTTAAAAATTTTTTTTTTTGTTGATAATTCATGAAATACAAAATGTACGTTTAGTCCATTACTACTGTAAGATAATTATTCAAATGAATCAAAGTACATAACAATACGAAAGATTTCGCCAAAAGTGTCAATGCCGAATATAATTTCGGCAAACTAAACTATACACACAGACAACATAATTACGCCTCTATTTTCGTCCAAAGAAAGAATATTAAAACGCGATACATTATACGTAATTGACGTGTGTAATTATCAAAATTGCGATTGTGTACATGACGCAATAATTATCATACATATTTTTTTTATGCGGTTTCAAACGGAGGAAGTGCAAATGGGTCATGAGATATGCTAATCTCGAACGATGATATTGTTGCATGTTGTTCGAAAATGATTTTTGCGAGAGGAAAAAATCATGAGTTGGAAAAATAATGAACATAACTGGACATAAAAGGCGTGCTTTTTAACATAGTAATAAACGTGGTCGAAAATGAAATTCATTACTCGGCTTTTATGGTTAATTTGAACTTTACAACTGCATTCAATGGGCATTTTTATGGGCGGCGAGTGCAAATTACATCATTCAAATTGAATTGAATGCATCTTTTTTTCCGGCGAGTTTTATCTGTAATGAAAGTGAGCGTTCACGCTTATTAGATGCTATTAAAAAATTTAATAATTATTTTCGCAAATTTTATGGCTTCGAAAATTTTTTTAACATATCGTATTCTTAATTTTTATTATGGAAGAAGTTTTAAGATCAATTATCGTTTCGTCGGAAAAATAATCGGTTGAAAAATTTTACAGGTGTGGCCTCATAATGGCCGACATGCGATAAAATACACTACGAAGATTGTATTTTTGCACACAACATGTAAAAAAAATAATAATAAAAATATATATTTTTAGGTCATAAAAATTCGCCTTTATAAATTTATTATATGGCGTTCCATGTAATCACTTTCGATTATACGATTTCGGGGCTGAACATAAATTCGCTTTTATATTATAAAAGCCAAACTTTTACGTTCTTGTTTCGCCAAACGCACAACATATACAAAACCTTTGCGTCGCACTAAAGCCTTAATTTATACATAAAATCACTATTTATAAACCATTTAAATCGACCATTACGAAAACATGTGATTTATAAAAATTTTATAGTAATACAATCAAAATTATTAACTCATATGAATATCATCATCTAAAATTAATCAATAATCATTATTTGAACCAATAAAGTTCGTATATTGATTATTTCAATAGTTGCTAAACTTCAACGATTAATTAAAAAATAGATTATTCCTTTTAGGATAATTTCATACCCAAATTTCTCTCAAGACGATTCTTCTCGAGACGATATCTCTCAAGAACGATTCAAACGATTCTTCTCAAGATGATTCTTCTCAAGACGATTCGTCTCAAGACTATTCTTCTCAAGATAATTTCTTTCAAGATGATTCCTCTCATGAGGATTCTCAACAAGACGATTCTTTTTAAGACTATTCCTCTTAAAATGATTCCTATCAAGAAAATTGCTCACTCAAATATTTTGCTTATCGAAAACTCCTCATACAAAAGATTTCTCCCAAATAAAATTCCCACAAACAGAAAAAAATGTTCAATTTATTAAAAAAAAATGATTTTAATAAATCGTGTTATTTGAAAACCGTGCAAATTGGGTCTTTCATGAATCAAGGTTTATGGGCGTGTTTGTTACGTACGTATACGAAATTTATATACCTGTTTTATATACGTCCAAAGCGGGGAAATAACGATCATAAAACGTGAAATATAGGCGCTCCGCTTTTGTCTTCCAAAATGTAATTTAATACGCGATTGTCCAGCGTTGTGTTTATTATATCGCGAAATATTGCGAATTTTAACGTTGTCGTATATTAAAATATCAAATGTTCAAATTTGACGGGCAATTAGATAAGGTGGCGCCGATGATGCGAAAAACAATGTCAATAGGATTTATAATAAATAAATTTCGGTATTTTATTGGTTCATAAAACTAGTCTGAATTATGTGACAATGTTTTGAGATAGAAAAAAAAATATAATTGACCATTTTATTTTTTAATCTATTGATTCGGGAGGATTTTTCAATGTCGTTAAATGTTTATATAAAACTGTAGTTTAATTTAGAATCATCATTGTTTATTACAAAATAAATATTATTATAATGATATAAGGAAATATAAAAGTATTTTAAAGCAGAAATATTTCTAACCAAATTATTTCATATATCAAAGATGTTTCAATTCATATATTATTCATATAACATATCAATTAACTTCGAAAAATTATTGTAATAATTATATTCAATATTTATCTTAACCATTGATGAAAAATTATAATATTTTCATTGAAAAATATAATACTATCATTTTATTACTCTGAAATCATATCTCAATTACTTTATTTCCGAAATTATCCAAAAACTCTCAACGTTTAATTTGCCAAGTTCATAATTTTGCGCTAAAATGGAATCGTTCGAAAAAAAAATATTACAAAAAAAAAATACGAATTTGTTTTCTTTTTATGTACCAATTACGGTGTCAGTGGCGTGCGAGGGTCTGGAAAAAATAAATGTATTGCCATAATTAATCTGTCTCCGAGGAAAAGCGCCAAATAAATACACCTATACGTCCCAGAAATATTGCATTATTATCATTGCGCTCTATTATTTTTATTTATTCGTTTTTTTTTCCAGTTCTATGGCGAAATTCAATTTGCCCTTATTGCGCATCCGAGGGAAATTCGGAAGATGGGCGACTTCATTATCTCTAACGACCAATTTGTACGATTTGCGACGGACGAAACTAATTATGAAGATTAAATATGTGCCCCGAATCATTATACCGTTTAAACTTTGAATTAAATTGCGATAATGATAATATTATACTTAGTTTCGGTATAAATATATTATAATTCACTTATGAATTCTCATTATGTTAATTATGATTTATATAGTTTTGGTTTAATGACTTTGTGCTTGGGTAATAATTAATATTGTTCGTTAAAGTTTAAAAGTGAACGTGATTAAGTCAATTTTTTATGAATTGTAATCATATGAAAATATATTTTTATTTATTATCAGATTTTCATTTATTTTTATGTTCGAAAACTCGTTAATTTTCTTAGCTTCTGAATATATTGAATAGAATTAATGCCTCGCCGTGCCTTTAATTTTTTTTTCTATGGATTTAAACACAATGGTTCTTAAATGATATAGGAAATTTAATTTTCAAAATCAAAGAAATTCAATGAAATTAAAATACATCAAAGTCATCTCTAGAACAAAATATTTTCGATATAATCAGATTTTTAAAAGATAACTTTCAATAAGCTTTATTGGAATCATCTATTAAAGCTTTTTTATATCAAATTCTTGATTTTGAACTTCAAATAAAGCCTGCTGTAAATAAAATTCAACCTTTTACAAATCAAATTCAATCATCGAAATGTATAATATTATCAAGACCTTTGTCATAGTAATCAATGTAATATTTCTTTTCCATAGTTGAATTTTAAGTTCAAAAAGTCAAATTTGGAGTATAAAACCGCATAAAATCACATCTTTACATCAACTTTTTCACACATTCAAAACTTAAACCATCAAAACTTCGCCCATACAAAACAAACACATCAATCAACACATTCTTCCCAATTAAACCGATTAATCCGATTCATTCATTCTCCCATTCGAAATGACATCACTTGGACACCGTAAACACACTCATTTCGGACCCCATCGATTTGCATAGCTTTATTAAAATATCTACCCGATAAACATCTAAATATGGGAAGTCGCATGCCAACTCGGCTGTCGACAATGGCATAATGACGCAATATAAATTCAGCGCGGCTGCCGTGTTCTAATATGGCGTTGATAAAAAGAAAGAACGCCATTTTGTTACATAAATAATGTCGGAGAAGAGAGGAAAAATGCTTATCGAATTATATCTCGGCTGTGTTTTGTTATGCATTGGCCGATTACGTATGCCCGGCGCATATTCAATTCGGCTGTGAGCCGTAATGTGATATTTGCTCATGTTACATGTTTACAATGATAATTGTCTGCCGAATGTGCAATAGAATGTGGAAGAAAGATCAGGGGTCAGTCTTTTGATGTTTTTTTTTAAAGATAAATGAAATTGAAGGACGAGTTTTTTGGGTGTTTGTGTGATAGTTTTTGATTTGTCGAGGTCGTTTTAGGTTCTGAAAATATTGTTTTGTTTTTGATTGTATTGAAATTAAATGTTATAATTTTTAAAATGATGTAATTTTATCAAATATATGTATCTGAATGATATTTTTTAAATGCTGTTTTTATATTGCATATTTAACTATAGGAAAGTATTGAGATCGTCGTCATATAAATCAATGAAATTCGTTACTATGAATTTTTGTCAATTTGTTGAATTCGAAGTGTGAAACGTAAAAACTTTATTGAAAAGAAACCGTTTGAAAGGGATATTTTTTCAATTTTTTTGAAAATTATTTTTTTCACACGAAGTAAATAAATTTTACACTTCTAATTCAACCACCAGAAAGTGTTATTAAGACCAAAAAAATGAAAATGAAAATTTCATTCTCTATCAATCAATATGCATAAAAAGAAAAATCATCTTAATTTAAGAATTACTTTTCTTTTATAGAGTAAAATATTATATTTCAGTTCATAGAAAAAGAGAACTTTCCAAACTTCTATCACTACATTGAAAATATTTTTGTTATTAAAATTTAATACCTGGGCTAAAAGGTAAAAATAACAATTCGATTTGTCAAATGTGTCACTAGGTAGTGGAAATTTGTTACAAGGAAAAATATCAAAAAATATCAATTTATTTACAGTGAAAATTATTTTGGCTACATATTAAAAATAAATGGTACATATTTTAACCGACCGGTCTTTAAAGTAATTGATTCGATCGAAATATTGTAGTAAGAAAAGTTGATAATTTATTTTTTTGCATATATAACGTGTTTCAATGTGCAATGAACACGCATGTAAATTTCAAAAAAAACCTTGCCCTATATATAACATCAAACATACCACATTCAACACCAAAATTTTCAAATGTATCTTTACCACACCAAAAAAATATTTAAAAAAATGCCAAATATACGATGATATAACAAAAAAAAACCTTCAACCAAAATGTAATAAAATTAATTTAAACCATACATCATCCTCATTTACAACACACATAAAGCGCATGATATACAACGCGCCGCCACTGTCTCCACACACCTACCATGCTCGCACTTGCGTAACTCCATCGAAACGATACAGCCGTGTGTTCGCACAATGGCGGCAATCAAGATCGAATTAAAATTCAAACAAATGGCGGCAGGCCTCGTTTTGTTTTTCGGCCTTGGTCGCAGCTAAACAACAATCAATATGCAAATTTTACGAGCCGTGCACACGACGAGCCGCCACTGGACTCCGCGGCCCCGAGCCATACAATCGTATCTCTCGCGTATGGTTTTTTTTTTAGCGAAAAATTATAATTGTAAATGTTCGTATGACATGTCGCTCGATTGTGTAAGGATGTGGTGTTTATGAATATTGTTTTTTTTTTAATGATGAGTTGATTGATTTGATTGTGTAGTTTGTTGTGAAAGTAAAGTGGTTTTAGGACATTTACCCCATGGACAAGTATCCCCACGACATTAACCCCCAAACTGCAAACTTACTGGGTTGGGGGGGGGGTACTTGTTGGGGGGGGGAGGGGGGGGGGGGGGGGGTTAGTTGTCCAGGGGGTAAATATCTGACAATGAATACCAATCAAAGTGGGGCTTTTGACTTAGAGCTTTTATATTCCAGATTCAACTTTTTACAAATCAAATTCAATCTTTTTCGAATCGAATTCAGTGTTGTACAAAATCAAATTCAATCATCAGAAAAGTGTTATTAAGATTCATAGTAATCAATGAAACAAGTCTATTCTTCAATTCGACATTGATAATTTTTTTTTAATTTTATATACAAATAAGAATATGAACTTTCTTGTTTTATGGACGATTATGACACCCTCACTAAAATAATACTTATTTAAAACCTATAATTTATAAAAAATGTATTTATAAAAATTATATCTTTTCTATGGATAAATTTGATTTGTAAAGGTTTGAATTTGATTTGAAAAAGATTGAATTTGATCTGTAAATTGTCTGGAAATTGATCTGTGATTTGAATTCGATTTAAAAAGAGTTGAATTTGATTCGTAAAAGGCTGAATCAGAGTGTAAAAGCTGTATATTAGAAAAAATGGTAATAAACTAAATTAATTTGTTTTTGCTCCTAATTAAAATTTATACGATTAATATTTATATTCTGAACTGAAAAATATTTGAAATAGATGATTTTAATATAATATAATATAATATTATATTATATTTAAAATTCTTAAGAATCTTTATTTTAAATACGAAAAGAATGGTTAACTTTTGGTAATGATTTCGTTTAATTAAATAATAATTTTTATATTCATTTTACTTTTATTAATTCTAATTAAAAAAAATGTCTTCTTACAATGAATATAATATTAATTGCATAATTTATAATCACCAGGTGTCGAACAATGACCGAACTTTCGATAGTATCTCGAGACCTTGTCCTGCAATTGATGTTGATGTATAATTTATTTAAAAAAATTAAAATTTATTCAAGTTGAAATTTTTATAAAATATAATATTATATGAAGAGTAAAAAAATGAAAATGGAAAGTCCGTATTGAGTTAGCTGTAACTTAATAAGTCTGCAATCAAGAGACTTCAATTAGATGCACTTCAAACTTTTCATTAAAAAAAATTTAAAGCATTCCCTCCTTTCAAGCACTCCCTTTTACATCACTCACTTTTAAAATTTTCTTAATATTAAAATAAAAATGTTAAATATACATTTTTTTTCTTTTTACGCTTCTAATAATCATTCACTTTAAGTACTCCCTCTTACAACCCTCATATTTAAAATTTTCTTAATATCAAAATACAAAACTACACTTCTCACACTCCTAATAATCAATCATTTCAAAAATTCTCTCTTACATCGCCCATCTTCAAAATTTTCTTAATATCAAAATACAAAACTACACAAAAATCTTCACTTCTCACACTTTTAATAATCATTCACTTCAAGTACTCCCTCTTACAACCCTCGTTTTCGAAATTTTCTTAAAATTAAAATACAAAACTACACAAAAATCTTCCTTTACTATTTACCATAGACTTCAAATACTCCCTCTTACAACCGTCACCTCCAAAATTTTCTTAACATTAACAAGGAGAAGGTACAACGACGGAAATCAACGTCGATATGGGATTTTTTTTCGATAGATCACCTCTATTGATTTGATATGGCAAAGTATAAGCGCGCACCACCGAGCCAATTTAATTATAACTCTTATTATAATTATATAATTATAACCATACAAAAATCATCCCTCACACTTCCAACCACCATCACCCAACACCAACCATCACTTCCACACCCAAACTCTCCACAGCCCTACGACAATCACCGTCAAAAGACCCAACACATCTCGCCAATCACCCTCATTGGCGATTCGGCACATGCCAACTGGCCACAATAACCGATTCTCGTCATGTCCCGCACTTCGACGCGATCTCTCGTCCGTAACGGTTAGTTATTTCGGCGATCGGGCGACAAAATGTCGGTTAAGGTCGGACATTTGGCCGTCGTCGGTTTTCCGTTCTGGCGTTTCGGCTTTTTGCGATGATTTTTGGCAAATCGCGTGCCGACGAGAACCTTCGAGGTCGAGGAGGTGCATGATGGCCGGGGAACTAGATGGAATGAGTTGCGAGACGGTTTCTTGACCCAATGACTTACATTAGTACGAAATTTTTAATGGAATGTGTGTGGTAGCGTTGCACGATATCGTCGAGATGGAAATTAAAATTTTTGTTATCGGATAACAAAATCTTTTACCATATCATTTATGTTTGCTATATATTATAGTAACAGTAATACAATTGGAAATGTTCAAATATTGAATATACATTTTTATCGTCGTCATTGTATTTTATCGTCATCATCATCTTTTATATAATAAAATGCTTGTATAGTATTTAATCCATTCTAGGCTTTTTTAATACATCTTTGAAAGTTTAGCCATTAGTATGTGCCCATTATTTAAGAGTAGTATGAATATAATATTACTCACATGTAATGATACATTCAATAAAATTAAACCTTTTTATCATCATATTCAAATTATATAATATCCAATAAAGAACAAAACTTTTCGATTTCTAATAAAACAAAGATTACTTTAGACGAGATTACAAATTTACAAACAACATTTCCTCCTAAAAAGTTTCAGATCGACGATTCAAACCATTCATGTGCTGACCGCTTCAGTTGTTGCTTAACTTTGATTACTGATAAGACCATAGATATCATCATCATCATCATCATCATCATCATCATCATCATCATCATCGTGATCATCATATTATATGTAAACTATAATACATATATAATATCTACAATAGAGCAAAACTTTTTAATTTTTGATAAAACAACGGTTACTTTTGACGATTTGATATTTAAAAAAAATATTATGACAAGTCACAGATCAACGATCCAGACATTCATGTATTGACCATGTCAATTATTGCTTATCTTTAGTGACCGATGAGAACATTGGTAATTTCAATGAAGTTAAACATTGTTTGAAATGAAAAAAAAATGAGTTCAAATCAAATTATAATATTTCATTGCTTAGAAAAATATTTTTCCAATACATTTCACATATTATTTATTTGGCCATACCTTCTTTTATAACATAAACAAATCATACAACCAAAATAAAAATATGCAAATCAAACAATTTTCAAACAATTAACAACAAAAACCATCCACCATCCTACAACACAGCGGCGTCACGTGCCGACCGTCCGAAAATAAAATAAAAAAATCATCCGAAAAATAAATAACTATGGCCATATTCGAATTTATCGCCGCTCTCGCATCGGGCGAATTAATAAAATTTATTTATTTATTCATCGCAGAATTACTAAAGCGTAATTATACGCACGCGAATACTCGCGCCAGTAAGAGTTTCGCCCTAATTCGCCATTCGGCTGTAATTTATTCGAGGCTTTCGCGGAAGGGAGTAGATGTAAATTGAATGCAGGACGAGCTTTATTAGCGGCACTATTCCATTAATTTAGTGTGCGGCGATTTATTTATTATTTAAATGCGAATTTTCGCGAGGTTGGAGTATAAAGTGTTGTAGGAGGGTTGCATTTGCGAAAAGCGCAGTTTTGAATGGTTTGGATTTGGATTAGATATTTTTTATATAAGCTTAAATGTAAGTAACGTGATGTATCTATATTTTTTATGGAGTCGTTTCGTATTAAATAAGTGTTAGAGAATATTCCAATAATAATTATATTAATAATTATATGAGCCATATTTGAAAATGGGAAAACTCCATTTTTTTTTGTTTCGAGATATTTAATGTTTTGCGTTTCGCAATATTTAAAAATATTATTATATTAACTTACTTTTGTTTTCTGAGATTCTAGATATACCAAATATAAAAGCTGTAATTAAAATTTTGAACTAATTGTAAGTATAACTGAAAGAGTATTTTTTTAACTGAAAATTGATTACGCCACTTTCGTTTATTACGAGACTTGAAAAACATTATGAGTCGTGAAAATGGTTTAAACAAATATTTTGACGAAAATGAGTTAAGGCTAGATTTAAGATAAAATAGATATCTTTTTTGCATGCTTATTACAAACAAAGTCAATACAGTATAATATCTCCATGATACGAACAAAAGATTTTTCGCTGCAAAATATGATATATTATTTTTGTTTGTATTTAACGATTTGTATACGGATTTGAAAAGATTCGAATAATTATATCATGAAAATTAGTATTTATGATACAATTAATATGGTACGATACAATAATTAGCAATAAAATTAGTAAATAGTCAATTTATGAGTTCAAAATTTTTGGTAACAAAATATCGAATTACGAACGTAAATATTAATAGTAAATGGAAATACGCCATTTTCAAATATAACAAATAACATTTTCGTTCATATTATACAAATATTATATAATGTTGACTTTATTTATTAGAAATATCCATATCAACTTAATTCTATACTTAACTCAATTTTTTCAAAATTATCATTCACACCACATTCATACAAAACACCCCATACCCATTTTCGCGACAAACGAAAAACGCAACACGCAACCACCCCTCCAAACCCCCCATAAACACATCGAACCTTCGGTCATTGATTAAAACTGCGAATTTCGACACTGAACCCCCGACTTCCCATACATTCCCTTTTCGGAAGGGTGGATGCAAGGATTTAATGGGACAGTGGAAATTGCCTCATTTAACGCACGTATAGTGCGCGAGATATGGGCGTTTCGTTTTCACGATCGTATTATATGGTGTAATAAACGCTCACTAAATCCGCTATTTATACGTGCGGATTATGCAAATTTGATTTGTTTCATTATATATTCGTATTGTTTAATATACACTTGTTGTGTATTATGTATTGGGCGATTGTGTTGTATTTGAATTGTTTGGTCTTTGTGATGAAATTAATGTTTTGGGGTGGTTTGTTTGATCGATTTTTATGGAAGGTTTTAAATGAGTTTTTTGTTGGAAAAAAATAATATTTAATTGTAAGAAAATAAACTAGTTAACTTTTAGTACTATATATAATGAAAGGGTTAACTATTTTTTTAAAGTAATGTAAATTTGTTTGATCATCTTTGAAGTTGATTGATTTTTTCTTGTAATAACAATATTTGTTATTATAAAGTATGAATTATGAAAAAGTTTTTTATAAATTTTAATGCTGTTATCATTGTCATATTATTTACATAACTTTTATTATTATTTTGAGATAAAAAAAAAATTCAAATCAACAATAAGACCAAATTTTATTTGTATCATTTTTCACTTAACTTCATTAGGAACTGAAAATTCAGAAAATTTTTAATAATTAAAATACATATATATTATTTACAAATATTAAATTAGAAAACGATAAAAATAATAAAATAACAAAAAAAGAAAAACTACTGATCGTGTAAAAATTTATAATATTAATTACCTAACTATTATATAAAAAAATTGAAGATATAATGACTTAACTTATAACGCACGAGAGCTCTTTTTCATCAAATCGACGATTTTTTATACAATTTTAAAAATCCAATACATCCATTCAAAGATCAAGGATAGAAATAATTAATATCCACAATAATTTCCCGCCTTTGAGCAATAATTCAAAGCATTATCGCACATTCGAAACCGCAGTTAAATCGCCGAACGCGCAAAAGCGGAAACGTTAACGATCAACAACTCACGTTATTTATTTGTTATACTCGTTTTTTTTTATTAACGTTAATTCGTCACGGGCTTTCGAATCTTTTAGAGGCCAGCCCTTAGTCCCTTCCGCGAAAAATGGCAGGCGATTTCCGAAAAGGCCGAAGGTTGGCCGAGCCATTGTGCGATTTTTATATCATTTGTGCCTAATTTATTTGAAAATCTTCTTCGGCAAATCGACTGGATCTCCTCAACATTGAAACCGACAATTACCGTTCGATCGAAGGTGAAATTGAGCGTCGACGACTTTCAAAAATGAATTAAAACAAAGTAGTGCCAAGGTGGAGGTCATGGGGGTACTTTGAGATTCGTGTCTGTAATAAAAAAGCGTATAATATATTTAGGAAGCGTGCTTTTGTATGAGTTTGTTCGAGGAGTTTCCGCTTCCTAGTTTTGCCGTTTTGAAATTTGCATAGTTTCGCTTTTGTTTGGAGCCAGTGTTGGTTCTGTAATAATGGCGTATTGTTTATTTTTTATTGTGTTTACTTAGCTCTTCCTTGGAGCGAATGTAAACGGTTTTATGTTAATACATATATAATTTTCCGATATGATGGGTTTATCGAATTCTAATGCTAATATTAAGTTATATTGCGAAATAAAATTTGTATATATTCATTTTATTAAATCTGAATTTATAATCATAATAATTTGAAAAAATACTCGAATTATTTTAACCACAAATGAGATCATTTAAAATCAAACTAAAATCAAATTAAACTTCAAATACACCCAATCCTTTTTTTACACGTAAGATACGTTCAAAAGACTACCGTGTAAAAAAAAAAGGTAACCATATAAAAATTAGAGATAGGTTCAATCAATATACATATTTAGATAGAACTTCCATCCAAATGTACTTTATAAAAAATGTGTAATGTGAAAACATTTCGCCATGTAAAATCATCGAAAATTTTTATTCAATAACTATAATTACATATGATTATAGCAGCATACTAGCCTACACCAAATCTTACCATTATGGCATAATAATACTTTTTTTTATAACGTGTTAAAGTGAAAAAAACCGTGTAAAAAAATCAGTTCTTCTTTCACGAACCGTGTTATTTTGAAACCGTACAAAAAGAGAATTGGATGTACTAATTTCTAATAAAATCCATCAACCTCCAAAGTAATACATTAAAATAAAAACAATTTCATCCAAAGATCAATACACAAAATACGATCCTTTGCCGGACATCAAATAATCTCTTGTTTATAATCGGCTTTGACCGCTCCGAGCGCAATATAAGAAAATCCACCCGACCCACCCACTCCCGTAAACCTCTAATGTCTATTCTCTATCGTTTCCAGATTAAACAAGGACACAAAAGCCATAAAATTGAAAACATCCCCCAGCAGAGGGATTAAACGCCCTCAAAGGGAACCGCATCAAGTGGCGTGGACACTTCAGGGGTGTATAGGGGTATAGGGAAGTTTCGTGGTGAAAAGAAGGTTTTCTTCTTTGAAATTCTTATATGGGGTTGTGGATTGTGTTTGAACATGTTGGGTCGTTGTGTGGTGGATATAAAGTGGGTTTTTGAGTGTTTTTCAGAATGGAAGTCTATGATCTGGACTCCTTATGCGCTTTGATGATGATTGTTTTGAGAGTGGAGTGAAGACTTGATATAAAAGACTTCGGATATAATGGATAAATTATTAAAAATTGTTAAAAATATCCTATCAATGTTCTTTATATGTTTAACCCAAAGTTATGCTTGAAAAAATGTCACGTATATAAAAATGTTGTATGTATTTACAAATAAAGTGTATTTACGATTTAAAAAAAATGATTTTTTAAATTATTACCATTTGAATTTTTCCGTTTATTAAAGTTTTTATAACCACTTTATCATCTCATATTTAAAATTACATAATACATATTTATTTCGAATCCATTTATGGAAGCTTCGCTGGCCTTGTATTGTGTCGTTAATTTTCTTTAAAAAAAAAACGCGTATGGAAAACCTACCTTTATTATATTTTATTATATAACGAACTTTCAGTTTTAATTAATACCCCCTCATCCACATTAATCCCTTATATCAAGATTTTACTGTACTATAAAATAATTATTTTCAATATATCATCTTTTTTGAAGGTTTAGATTTGTTAAATTAAGTATTTTTTTTATTGTTAAGTGAAATGTAATACAATTAACTGATATATTTGATAATAAGGGAAAGTTTCAATATGCAGCTACTTGATCGATAACATTTTCTTAATAAAAAATATATTTTTTTAATGATAATATAAAAAATACTATCTAACTATCTATCTACCACTGTCTATAAATTAACATTATATTATGCAATCAAAAAAATTAATATCGACTTCCACCATTGAACCATTTCAACATTTATCTCAAAAAATTCCCAAATTATTATAAAACCCTTATCTCATAACAATAATTGCATAAACTACATACACTGAAGATAACAATCACAAATCTCAATACAAAAAAAAAACTTTCACCACATCCATCAACCCGATCCGAACAAACCAATCCACAAAACAGACTTATTACACAAACCCATAGACCCGACCTTTAACGCCTTGGACATAGCGCAAGATCAGCAGATCGTTATCTAAATTTATGGCGAAATTGTTACGTCTTGATAGATCAATTAGCGGCGTTGTGCCGCATTCAAAGGTGTACCAAAGTAGAACGGAGCGAAAAAATTAAATAAAGCGGCCCGGAAAAAAAATGCGGTATACGATAATGAGGCAGGAGATATTCTGGTCAGATAAGCGGGCTGCATCGCCGATGCGGTGCCTGTTTAATATTCATCGACCTGTCCGTTCTTCTATTTGAGTTTATATGTACGCTGGATGTCCGATTTATGTGGTGTTCTGTATAAGAGGATGGTATGGGGTGGGTGATTTGTGGTGCGTTTGTTTGGGGGAGTTGATAGGGTGTTTGGTTGGTGAGATTGATGGGGTTGGTTGTGGAATTTTTTGTATGAAATTGATTGGTGGATGTATGGGATGGTGTGTGTTAGGAATTGGGGTTGGAGTGTAGGAATTTTTAGATCAATCAATGATTTTTTTTAGGGGATAATGTGAATTTGGATGAGAGTAATTCCAGTACTTTGGAATCAAATTTTTATCTAAAATTAAAGAATGAGAATTCTGAAATTATATTATGTCAATAGAGTTGATAAAAAAAGAAAGGAATTATCGAATAATTGATTAAAAATAAGTGAAAAAAACCAATAAATTTATTTTGTTAAGATGCATAGATAGTATAGGTGACCCTGAAAAAATAAAGGCTTTGAAAAAGTCATAATTTGTTTATTTTCTATTATTTACAGATTATAGAAAATCCATTAACCCAGAGATTAAAATGGTTACGTATAATATCCAGCAATGAATAAAAATCATTAAACTTTTTCTATTTCAGTGAAAGATCAATTAATGAAACTCAAATACCGGCAATATTTTAATACAAAATTAATTGATAATGAGTGAAAAGGCTTATTTTTATTTTATTTGGTATATCAACAAACTGCTGATTTTGGGGAATTTTAAGATTAAGAAAATCACATCAGCATCAATTGCTTATGAATTTTTCAAACCCTTCAGTTTTTTATTGACCTTCCTATATAATAGATGGAAATATAAAATACTTTAACGACAAAAAAAATAACGAATGAAAAATGTTAGTATTAAGACTAATATACTATAATTATCTAATTAATTTTATATTCGAATCGAGATTCAACTGTATCACACATTTTATGCATATCTGTATAACATACAAATATTATTTGTATGTTCGTCGCCCAGGCTTGGCCGAATTGTCGGCTCGTTTCGTTATCCTTGGAATGGTTATCTTTCTTTATATCAAAGAAAAAACGACGGCATGCCATGTTCCGATGATTGAGAGCTATATCATGTGTCACTGAAACTCTGAAAAATAAAAAGAAAAACGCCAAAAATTAAACATGCACGAATCATACTGAAAGTTCCTGTCGCCGCCATATTGATCAATAATTGAAAATCTTACATAATTTTTTACAGAAATGGCAAAAAAACAAAATTCAAACTCCGATTTCAAGGTCTTCGAACATTCTTTCGCTTTCCTGTAAAAAATTCGAATTCATCGAATGTTCCATCGTCTCTAAAAAACATCGGAGATCCACAGTGAAGAAAAATGATGTCATTATTGAGCGAAAAACTAGTGTCTCTCAGCGAATCGAAATGCTAAACTGGTCACGCTCGCCATTTTTTCACTTTTTTTCATTCTCGAGTCTTCCAGTCACTAAATTACAATTCAGATCAAGTTTCATTATATATATGAGGGATTTCAAATAAAAAATCACAACATTCGACAGGAAACATCAATGAAAATTAACTTTAACATATAAATTTTTCCAATTTTGACTCTCACTATACCTTTTTATATATACATAAATTCGATCATCAGCATTTCGGTATAAGCCAAGCCCTAAGCCCGTTACAACGGTAGGTATTTTTCAGGCCGGGCTTTTGCTGAATTTTAATGGGATTAAGAGATTTTGCATGGGTGGCCCTACCGCTAAAGATCGGATTAGATTGTTTTTTCGACGTCCAAATCCGTTTTTGGCACTGTTCTGGCTTCCATGCACCTTATTATATTACGGAAAAGGGATTAGGGCGCGCGAACGACGAAAGCTCATTCAAAATGTTTATAGGTGGCCATCAAAAGGGAAATCGTTATATATTTAGAAATTTATTAATTTTTTGTTTGTTTCTTGTATTTTTTTGAGTAAGAAAAATTTCAATAATATTTTGAAATAGGTTAATTTATTATTGTTGAACTCTTTTGGAAGATTTGTGGTGTTTATGAAGGTTAAATGTTGCGGAAACGTTTGACACTTTAAGAATCCTTACTAGAGTTTGTGTTCTAATTGCATACGTTGCACACGTCCAACATGCACAAATGCACGTGCATATTAAATTGTACGTGATGTTCTAAATGCAAAAAAAAGTGATTCGACTCGTGAAAATATTAGATAGACATCAAATTAATTAGAAAACGTATCAACACCATCGTTAAATTCAACCTATATAACATCCACCATATGATTTAGTTTTTTTTTAATAAAAACATCTATCGATCAAGTCATACTTTGATAATTTTTATTAATAATGATAATAATAATAATAATAATAAAATTCGAATGCATCGAAGTTGTCTCGTATTATGTTTGAAACAATTGTGAATAGCAATCGAGTTTGAAGGTTGCAGTTGCGTTGCAACATGTATGTATACTTTATGCGTTGATTCTTCTTGGAACTGAAACTTGTTTTCTTGAAATCGTTATGAATTTTCTTGGAAAAACGTTATCTCGTATTGAATAACTACGTTACGACAAGGTTGAACGACACTAAATCGGTACAACACCCGTCGGTGACATTAAACAGATAAACCAGCAGTTGCATAAAATATTAATAACTAGACAATTAACTCGTGTTAATTATTCTCTTTCATATGCGTCGATACACAAAACGACGTGAAAAATAAAATAAACTCGTCCGACATACTCAATTTAATACAGAATCGACTTGTGCACAAAAAGCAATTAGCTTACGAAATTAACTTTTAATTAACGAAGAGCGTACGCACATAAAAAAATATAAATATTTTTAATATATAATTGGATACGAGAGCGTGTAAAACCACGCGATAATAATAATAATAATAAAAAATTAAACATATCTGTGTGTAATGGAGGCGCATAATCGAGGCAAAAAAATGCCTCTTTTCAGTAATTGTTCTACGCGTATTCAAATGGCGCGATTGTATCGTGAAATATGTACGCGTAATTAAAAATATGTTCGTGCTGCAATTAGAGAAAATGAATTTTTTTCGGTATCGTCTTTAGATAATTGTGAGCTCGATTCCGTGTCGGATGACTCCAGATAGAAGGTAGTTAGATAAAATTGAATGATACGATAATATGGAGATCGTGCTGATCTAATCGTTGATTGATGTTATAGTTAATTTTTTTGGTGACCGAATCGGTCTTTTTGTACGTGTCGGGTCATTTTGTATCGTTTTATATATGTTGAACTTTATTTTTGATAGAATTTTATTAAATTTATTGGAATATCCTGGAATTTTATATGATACCTCTAATCTAGGTCTAAATCTCATTATAAAAGAAAGAAGGATCGATTTTTTTTAATATAATGGAAATAGAGAGGTTTCCTGTTTTGTTTTATATTTAATTATATTTTTTATGTGCAAATTCCATTGGATGCTCAATTACAGAATTTCTACGATATGAACTGTTCACCGAATAAATGTCTATGAAATTACGTTTCGGTTAATGAGGCATTGCTTCTTTTCCTTGACTTGTAAAAATTTATTGTCTTTTAATATGTTGTTTACAGGCTATCTCAAGAACAATTATTTATTTTAAAATTGTCTCACATTTGAATAACAAAAAGATTTATATGTGTAATTGTTATAAAATTTGTTTTAAAATTTTTTGTTTTAGTAACATTTTACTACAAATTTCTTTATTTTTAATATAATTATGAATTAAATTTTTAGTTTCATATTAGTTTTGGTAAAAAAATTATAAAAATCTTGAACTTCCAAAGAGTGAATATTATACATTTTATTGAAACACTATATACAAAAATCTTTACACCAACACTACCAAAATTTACAAAATCACAACTAAACACATCAAAACATCAAAGATTCTTCCATACAAAAAAACCCACAAACCCACCGATCAAACAAACAAACTAGATAAGTCTCACTTTACGACCCATTGTACTTGCTTCTCGAGCCACACCCGGCGACATACGCGAAAAACCCAACACACAATACGCCTCGAATTACACCACATCACATCATAATGCCCGTTCAGTGCCCGGGCACTGGAATCGATCGCGTAATTCGCGCGAGCGTTCAGAGTTAAGCGCGAGTTGAAGGCTCCGCTCTTGAACGGCGCGAAAGCCGAATCGCGAGGCGCGGTCGTCAACCTTTCGGGAAAGTTATGCAATCGGTGATTTGTGGGTTTGCGACGGTTGTCGACATTGAATTTTCGTTTTGGACGGATGTTTGGGTGTGGGGCGTTTGCGGTTGAGGGGTTTGGATGGATTTTTGGTGGGTTTTGTAGATTTTGGGCTATGTTTATTTTAGATTCGTTTGTTCAAATTTTTCTAAGTTTAACAAAAAATAAACCAAACCTAAAAACTCATTAATACATTTGACACTTTCAATCTCATCATTATCATAATCATCATCATCATCATCGTCATACTAATCATCATCATTATTGTTATTATTATTATTATTATTATTATTATTATTATTATTATTATTATTATTATTATTATTATTATTATTATTATTTTATTATTATTTATTCGCGTCCAAGATAATTCAAAAACAAAATCAAAACAAGCTAAAAAAGATATTTGATATTTTCATCATCATCATCATCATCATCATCATCATCATCATCATTAGTATTATTATTATTTATTTATTTATTTATTCACGTCCAAGACGATACAAAAGTAAAATAAAATCAAACGAAAAGTAAACCAAACGAAAAACTCACATGAGATATTTGATGTTTTCGTCATCATCATCATCATCATCATCATCATCATCATCATCATCATTATTATTATTATTATTATTATTATTATTTTATTTATTCGCGTCCAAGATCATACGAAAAAAAAAATCGAACCAAAAATTAAAATAATTTGATGTTTCGATGATTTAATCATTATCATCATCATTATAATCATTATTATTATTATTATTTTTCTTTATTTCTTAATTTTCAACCATGTTCGCTTTCATTTTCATACTTCTTCTCATTATTTTATGTAATAATTCATCATCCATTGATTGATGATTCATTCGATCTTCTTCCATTATTTTTTAACTCAAATAACTTTCACTTCTTCTTTTTAATCTCATTTGTTCATATTCTGATTTTTTTCTCATTTTCATTCATCTATCTTGCCACATAACCAGTCCATCAATTATTTTCGCTAATTACCAACGATACTCATTACTTAGATAACCATACTCATCCATTTTCAATCTTACACTACTTCCTCATACAAAAATCTATCGTTCACTAGATGAAAACCTTTCTAATGTTTTTTCACAGTCTTATCTATCCCGATAGACACTTTTTATTATTAAAACATCGACATTTACGACGCATAATCAAACGAACGTCCACACACATTACACACAACGAAATCATCCATTTCGCAACGTCGACTTATCGGCGTTTTGTCTCGAAAATAAAATATTTTATGTCCACGCGTTATCGCAAATCGCGCGATATTGCAGCTGTTTATTTGCCCCGTCGGATCGGGGACCTTCTCGTAAAGCGAAAAGCGCGTAAACACACGCGCGAAAAAATAAAACAAATATAAAAACGGAACACGCCCTATATACGCTTCGCTCTCCATCGACAATAAAAAGAAGCTGTCGATTCGCGTATTTACAAGCGTTGTTTTTTTTACGAGCGTAAAATAAGACACGTGTCGTCACTGGGTAGTGGATGGCTTCCCTTATTTCAAGATGCGGGTCGAATTGGGTCGTATTCTTGTATGAGATATGGTCTTGTTTTGTATAAATATGATTTATATTTGTGTTGATTTCGAATATTAGGGTTGTCAATATATTTTTTTTAATTTAATAATTAATCTTTCATTATAATTTTTTTTATTATTGCATATATTGGGTCAATGCATAAGTTTGGCCTTTTTTTATGGTAAAATATTTTTCTTTGAACTAATGAATAATTGTATTCAAGCTATTTTATTATGTAGAAAATACTTTATTTTCAGTATCTGTTAAGTTTTGCCCTAGCCAGCGAACAATAAACAGCCCACAGAAATTTTTGAAATGTCTAATGATAAAGTACATTTAAGGAATTTTCCTCTGAAAAAATTGGTACATGCCATAAATTTTATAAAAATAATAACGCGACTGCGGTAATTAAAAATACTTGTAATGTATACAGTAAAGATGCAGTTAACGTTAAAATCACTCAGTTGTGGTTTTCAAAATTCAGATCTGGGGATTTTTCATTAACTGATAAACATTTTGACACGATACTGGCTAGGCTAATGCTGATCTACGTCAAAATATCAGAAAGATTGTGTTGAAGAAAGGAGTCAAAATTAACAAATAAAAAAATGTGATATCTGCAAAACATCGGTTTAGTTTCAAAATATGTTTGATAAAACTTTTTCATTAACCTAATAGTTAATATTTCATTTAATTACCTAATAGGCGCAAAACACGGTCCTAAAGGTCCAATAGGTCCCAAATTTCTTTAAAAAAAAAACTGTTTGCAGTGAACATTGTATAGGTTGCTTAAAATGTTGACGATAATGATTAATCATCAAAATTAAATGGCATATGGTGCAGTCAATATACATATAAATAAGTGATTAATTATGAACGTTTTATTGGAAATTATTTAAAAATATAATAATACTAGTAATAATTTTAAATACTGAAAATGCAATGATTCGCATCATATTTTGTATTTGGTTTTTAACGATGATAATTCGCGTATTAAAAATAAAAAAATCACATTTATTTTTTAATAAAATTCACAAGTGATTCTTTAATATAATGGAACTGCCAACTCGAGCAAAAAAAGTCATAAAAACCGATCACAATCGAGTGTTAAATGCAACTTTTTTTGGCTATTATGTAATTTTTTCTGACTCGGTGAACGGTCGCGCTCTGATGCCTCAGCCTTGGCCGATTAAAATTTAAACCCGAAGTAAACATCCCGAAAGATCATTATTATCACGATCGTCTGAAAACGACCGTGCTCAACGACCATGATCCGTAGCATTGTTCTCGCCCGATTATGGACGCCATTTTACCCAAAAAAAATAAAAAATTAAACAAAATTAATTCGACGTCCAGCTGGGAACGCGGCCTGCTTTACAGTCTTATAACTCAGAAAATCATAAGCGGATTTACACGTGTGTGTGTATTTTTTTATAAATATTTGCCCAACGATCGATTGGACGGTGGAGTAAACAAATTAAATGTGGTATATGAGTCTTGGTCTATCCAAGCACGGGTCAAGTTTCGTTGGCGGATCTTTTCGAACAATATTTGATGACTTTTCGAGCTACCATGTCAGTTGGTAAACATTCAAGAAGCTTCTTGCATACATATGAGGAACTTGTGTATAGTCAAAATTTGAATTTTTCAAAAAAATCTATTGATAATTGTATCATGAATCATCGTATCTATGTAAAGCAATATTTTGGATGCAATTTACTAATCAATCTCATCAAAATGTCGATAATTATATTATTATTACTATTATTATTATTAGTATCACTATTATTATTATTATTATTATTATCATTATTATTATCATTATTATTATTATTATTATTATCATTATCATTATTATTATTATTATCATTAGTCATTTTTATTAATCATCCAGAAATTTTACCTCGAAATCCTTAGATTAATCTCATTAGGATTTTAATATTTCAGTGTTATGTTACATTACGTATCCTTGAGATTAATTCAAAGATTTTAGAATATATTATTTATGGAAAATCCCAAAATGGTTCCTAATATTACATTATAATTATAATTGCTTTAAAATATTATGTAAATTTGGTTCTTATTTCAATATGAAATAAAAATATATAAAATATTGTATAATATAAATCAATATTTTTCTCAAATTTTGAATAAATCAAACTTATTACAATAGTAAATATGTAATAAAAACTCTCAGAGTGATCGAAAACTCAATATTATTCAACCGAATCCTGTTTTGAACAAAATATTTGTTCAGTGTGCATGAAACGGATGCCTTCACGCACTCACCAAAACACTCTCCTTCGATTCTTTTGCCAGGTTTTTTTCGTCGTCCATCTTTTGTTTTTTTTCTTTAAATTTAGTCATCATTGTTGTCCTCGACTTTGGCACGAAAAAAACGATGCACGTTCAAGTATCACCTTGACCTTCGCGAATTTGGATTCGTGCGTGTCCGCCATCAGACACGTCTTTTCCATACAAATTTTCTGTTTGTTGTCTAACAAAACAAACACATTTTCATCTTCTAATACACAGTCGTATGATGAATTAATAAATTTTAAAGTTTTTATGATTTTATGCATGTGTTGGCTTTCGAGTCATTACGCTCGCATACGCGGACAAAAGAAGGCTTTTACTTGACTGTCAGATGGAAAAAATCCTCTTCGAGTGCCATAAAATCCTCAACAGGGATTTTCAGAAGTGAACAAGGCTACATTTGGGTCAAGATTCGCATCTGTGTTGAAAATTCGAGCACGGATTCGTTTGGAGTAAGTTGAAAACGCACGACCTTTTCAAGCACTCAAAACTTGTATACTTCTCTTTGAATATCTCTACGTTTAATATAAATATAAAATACATTTCATTTTGTAACAAATATATATCACCAAATATAAAATAAATATATTTTGATAAGTTTAATATGGATATTATCAAAAAAAATCACGAAAATTTTTTTCATTTTATATCAAATACTAAAATTTACCATCAAAACTTACAAACTTCTATAGACACGTTGATTAATTGACCGACCGATTACCTATCTTGACCAACTTTCGAACCGATGCATTATCACGCACAGCGCACGACATTATAATAGTTGGAGTAATTTATACGCTAATTTGACAGCGCTTCAATTGACCTGATTCGTTTAAACAATCAATCGGTTTATTGATGAGTTTTGTGCGTACAATTAACGTCGAATACAACAAACGTGACCCAGTAATATAAAAGCGATGCGCTCCGCCGGTTTTGATCAATACAAAAAAAGGGGCATAAATAAATCAGTGATAAAAAGTGCCGAAAACTCCAATAAACCAAAATTAATTGGGGTATTGTTTCGGCTCACCCGGTACTTTGGCGCTTACCAAACCAAGGCGGGCGAAGGTCTAAAAAATATTGAATGTTTTCTATTATTTTTTAATTAAATATTTTAGTTATTATTCTGTCGTATTATATAACTTAATTTTAAAAATATATCTTGATGATTTTTAAAATATTTTTCAAAAATTAGTAAATTTCAACATTTACCACAAATGATTATAATTCAGATTTTTAAATCTTCTACATAAATATCAACAGTTATGATTCATTAAAAAAAGATTTATTAATTTTCAAACAAATACTAAAATAAGTGGTGCGATCATAATGCAAATTTGAGGAACGCTTTGTCGTTTGTTCATTTAGCACTCCAGTGGCGTGCGTTTGGTTAGATAATGCGTTTTATTTTTTTTAATTTTAATCATTTCCCGGAATTCGTATAGCGATTACTAGAAACGAACGCTGAATCGTCGATAAGGATAACCGCAAGGTTAACATGTTGAAAAAAAAACCATAAAATAAACAGCAAACGAAGCTCTTCGACGATTAGATAATGTTAAAAGTGTAAATAGTTCTGTACGTGCAAATGTTGCCTTTCGACACATATCGATACGTAACGTTTTATGTATTTTTTTCAAATAAATATTCATGGCAAACACAAGTGTTGCACGCTTCAGCTATTTATAAAAATGTTTTAATATTAGCATATTTCACGAGATCTGAAATAATCACGTATTTTTAGAAACGGACACATGCGTTGCATCAAATCCGAACATCTTCAAAAAAATAAATCTTGTGTTAGATTTTTAGATAGATCCCCTTATCCGTCTATTTATTTCTATTTTATATATCACTTAGGAGTGTTTGCAGTATATAACAATGACCTTCCTGTGTATAAATATCGTCTTGTTTGTTTAGCTGCCGTTGTGAAAACTCTCGAAAATGTTATACGTGTACGTATTGTATTGTAAAAGAGATGGTAGAGCGAAAATAAGAAGCTTTAACGTTTTATCAACGGCGGGGGAAAGCGATAAAACATGTTTGTTTTTCACTCGAAAACTGTGTTTTATTATCGGAACGTTTTTGATCAAAGAACGGGTGTGAATCGTAAAGGTGATTCCTTTTGTGTTTTTTTTTTTTATATATATTTTTCGCACCTTGTAACCGATCTGTAAAAATGCTAATATTAATATTGATTTAGCAATGAGTTGTTATAAAAATTTTCAATTTAAAAAAGTCTAGGTACCACATGTTAAAATGATAAAAATTAAAATCCATTCAAAAAATGATGGTTATATGCGGAAATTTTTATATATGAAATTTAAACCTATAATCAGATCGAAATAAAATTATATCTATGAACAATCTGTAATTCAAATTTTAATTTCAATGCCGATTTTATCGTTTCAACACGACGAGGTCATCAATTTAGCATCGAAACATCATATAATATGACCTTAAACTTGATGATCCGGTTGCGATGGGTTATAAATAATAAAATATAGAGAAACAATATCGACATAAGAAAATCATTATCAATCAAAGATAACATACAGTGCAACCTTGTTACGCTTGACTTGCGATATGCAACGATATTTTTTACTTACAATTGTGTGTACTTACTTATTACTTATTGCAGCGAGCGAAAATCCACTTCAACTTTATTGGAAAAACAAAACTATAAATTTGTCTCGAGACTACACGGGAATAAAACGTCATAAACGACTCATCTTATATCAAAAGAAAACGATACATATCGTTAAACATCTTTCGTACGGATTTCGCTCATACAAATATCATCAACAGACAAACACTGGCGGTGCGTGAAGAACGTTAAAGATTACACATTCGATTTATAAATATGCATTCTATTAAAATATGCATTTTATTAAAGATGTCGCATAAATTTGATTACGTTTTCGCAAGATTGCGCCTTGAAACCGGATCGTGAAAAAAAGGTTTTGTTTTCACCAGCGAAAAAATCTTAATGGGCGATCGATATGAAAAATAAATGGTGCAATATCTCTGTAAAGTTCAATGGAGCGGTATCTGTTTAATTTATAGTGTGTCATGCTTTTAATAAATATAATATTTTATGTTTTATCGCGAAAATGTGAAATATGTCAAGGAATATAGAAATGAGTATTAATTGTCTTCGGTAAATATGTATCTTTATTTATATTTATAATTTATGAAAAATATTAGCGTCAATAATGATAAACTTCATTACGGTTTACGATAATTTGTATTAAAAATAATTGAAAATTTTTACGATCACATTACTCACATGCTGATTATTTTGTAGTGAATACAAAAATTATTTATCACATTACAACTTGAAACTACAATTTTGATACTCAAAATACTTCATTTCTAGATGGAAATTCAACCCCTAAAATTTAATATCAATCGAATCAAAATCTCGGAATTTTCATCCAATATTTTCACTCACTAGATAAATAGAACACAAATCTGTTAATTTCTAAAATTTTCAATGATTTGCAAAAGCAGTATTTTTTGCAGATTCCAAACACGCAAAGCACATTAGATTCGCATGCATAACGACCAATTTTCGGGCACTAATAAAAATTCAGTTCGTGACTTTCTTACACGTTCATTTAACGTATTCTATTCAAAGAGCGCACAGCATTCATTAACCGTTGTCATTTGGAGTTTTTCGAAACGACGCATTATTACTTTTGATTTTAATTTATTTTTTCGATTTTCGTTCTGCCACAGGAAACGTCTTCGAGAAACAAATTGATTTCTCTCGGCGCACCGTAAATTATTCTTCGCGTTTAGACCGACCGGTTTTTTTATTATTGTAATGTTGAGTGTATTTTTTCGTTCGTCCAAATGAAAATTCAACCGTAATTTATTACGCGTATCTCATTCAATTAATTCAATTTTTATGGAGATCACTCGTATAAATCAAATATTCATGTATGATGTTGTGTCGCCTCTTGAAAATATCGAGTGCTTATTATTTATACACGTCATACGATTTCACTTCAGATGTAATCGAAAATTTTTGTATTCGATTTGTAACTATAAGTGTTTATTATGTAAAAATTATTTTTTTTGTACTTGAAAATTAAATATGTATAATCAGTTGATTGATGGATTTAATGGTAATATATTGTTCTTATAAATCATTTCGAAAGAATATTTTTAATATTACTATCTACTTACTTACTTTTTTATTTACTTAATCACTTACTCACATACTTTCATACTCACTTACTAACTCGCATACATACATACATACATAATCACTCATTCACTCACTTACTCGCTCGCTCACTCACTCACTCACTTATTTACTTGCTTACTTATCTATTTACTTACCTATTTACCTACCTACCTGTCTACCTACTTACTTCCTTATTTACTTATTTTATATTACTACTTACTTATTTGCTTATTCTGACTTTAATTTTATAATAATATCACTAATCAGGAAAAGTGCCCGATTAATTAGAAAAAGTATACAAAAAAAGATCTTGATAAACAATGCACACAAAGACATATCGACTGTTATGATTATTGTAATAAAAATATATTATCAGTGAAATTACACTTTTGTTGATCATAAAAAAAGTTGGGTTGGATTAGGTATTTTTTTTAATGTTAAAAATTTAGCTAATGTATTATAAATTTCTAAGATGCAGAAAGTAGAGATTCATGAGTATTACAAGAGATTTTTTATTTATGTACCCTATATTACACTTTCACCGATGAAAAATTTTCTCCATAACATATTACATAAAAAAATTACATATTATTAAAAAAAAATCACGACCCGTCCATGCCCGAATCAACAACGCGTACAGTGCGCTCCAAATAAACCGGATCGATATTTACAAATTTCCGAATTTATTCGCACGTCGTAAATCTCCGAAAACAACAACCTCCGCGCAATTATTCCCACCGTACACTTTTACGTTTATTAAAACGGCCGATGCATAAAAGGAGAGTGTTCCGTTTACTCGCGGTCATCGCTTTTACGACTTTTCTCCTTTTTTACGACCGACCGATGCACGTGAAAATAATAATAACGAATCCACTCAAAGCGTTGCGGTCGTAACAATATGAAATTGCGATACATTGTGGGCCTCGTTGCGCGTTAGACGATTTTTTTTCTTTTGTGAAATGTAGTTAGTGAATTTCACATGTTTACAATATAAATAATTGAATATAAATAACACTACCGGCCCACGCTCTCTTCGGACAGACAAATATAAGCATTATTCGCGAGCGAGTGCTATTTTTCGCAACTTGTTTTTCGTTTCGTTTGCATATAAGTTTTTTTTTGGCGCGCCATTGCTTCTGCGTAAAAAATTGCGTTTACAAATCGCTTGTTTATGATTGACTATTTTTTGCGGATTTTTCAAAAAATTAAACTTCTGCCTAAATAAGTTAAATATAATAGAAAAGACCCACATGTTGATAAGAATTGCATAATTTTCCGTTTTTGACAATATATATTTGTTTTTTTTTCTATTTTTGTTTTGTATTTGTGAGATAATGTCGATATTTTATGTGTAAAATGTGCACTTTGAAATTTCCGTGCGTTTGACTAATGAATCGATCGATTTGTGCACGAAACGTATAATTTATGTGTTTTTTGTCTATTTGAGACATTGATAAGTTTATTTCGGTGTTTTTTTTCAACTGACTTTGAAAAAATATTAATAAAAAATTCAATACACAAAGAAAACGCGAAATTTTCAATTAAAAGAATAATTTTCAGATATTTCAAAAAGACAATCGAGAACGAAACATCGAATTTTCATTGTTTTCTTCACAATAAAAAAATCGTATAGATTAAAACGTCGTTTATTAACATGTCGAGTCTTCAACCCGTTTTGCACTGAATGGTGTAAACAAAATAAAACGCCGATGAATTATTCATGAACTTAGCAGCAGAGTGTTTTTCGCACATCAAGGACGATGATTCATTTTCAGCATAATTTTTTTTCATATTAGAAATTCAAATCGATTCCGTTCCCGAAGCGGCGCAATTAACGCGAGACTTTTCAGCGAAATTTCAGCGATGATTTACGATGTTATCGTGTATCGACTTAACCGATAAGGCTCGCGTCTATTGTTTCAGCAGCTGAACAAACACTGAAAACGTTGAGTAACCGGCTTGGTTGGCAAATATTGAATGCGTTATGCAACGAAGCTGGAAAAGTGTGTTGCGAATTGTTTGCACTTCAATCGTATTTGTAATGAGGATTGTCTGATTGTTTTTTTGAAAACGTTTCGAAAGGAGACGTCCTTCGCATTTTTTTTAATATAATAAAATATAACGTGACGATTTTCATACTGGCTTTTCTAAACGATGCAATAACAATAAATATATTTTTTATACGTTTTGGATTCAATCCAATGCGGGTGAATTTTCCCGGAAATCCAACTTAAGCAACCTTGAACTGAACACTTAATAAATATCATATTATATTATATGTCTTAGTTTGTAAAATAACATATTTTTACGTATGAAAAATAGAAGAGTTGTTGTTGAAAAATTTTATTTTAAAATAAGACAGTTACGTTCATGTTTACGAGAGGTTACGCTCATGTGGAACAATAGACTCTTAGTCACTGTTTGTGTCTCACTTATTTTTGATTAAAAAAAAACACTTATTAAACTACATACATTATTCGATGTGAAAATACGTTTTTAAGTGTTTCAAACCAATCAAACAGATTTTTTTATATGTTCGAAATGGCAGCATTTATTTTTTGAATAATTATGGAATTTTTCAACATTCATTAACAATACATTTGAATAATAATACATGAAAATGTTCATTAAGTTTTATATACATTGAAAACGTTTGTTACGAAACTAAAGAGACTGAAATATTTTTTTGTATTAAAATAATTTTGTATTAAACGTATATATGTATGTACATATATGTATAGTATTTTCTCAAGACTCACTTCAGTATTATCAAGAAATAACCGATTTTTCACGTTAAGCGTTTTTGTGTTAAAATATTTTCACTGTACTTTAATTAATACGATACAATCTATACGATTAATAAATATTTTAACACATTCAGACTGATTTTCATATATTTAATACTCAAAATTGCATTATTTTTTTTAACTTATTTAATAAATAAAAACTATTTTCAACGTAAGAAATTGAAAAAAATAACAATTTATTTTTGAATATATTTTAGTTGGTTATGTACTAAAACATAGTCAATAAATTATTGTTATATTATGCGACTATTTGAATTTGTATAATACTGAATGAAATATTGCCGGTACTTTCTTTGAGTTTAAATAATTGATCTTTCACTGGAATATAAAAACCTAACGAGTTTTAATCATTGCTGAATATCATATATAGCCATTTTAATCCTTTAAAACATACTCTATAAACTTGTAAAAAATAAAAAAGGGGTTATAAATGAAAAAGTTATAACTTTTTCAAATCCTTCAGTCTTCTTTTTGACTATATCAAATTTATATAAATGATATTAGGTATATTGAATTAAAAAAATTGTATTTACTCAATTTTTTGTTATAAATAATATCTTTTGACAAATAATGTGATATTAATACCGGTTTTTCATTTAAAATTGACCCTTTATCATTTCAAATTAATCCTTTTTCATTTCAAATTGACCCTTTATCATTTCAAATTAATCCTTTTTCGTTTCAAATTGATCCTTTTTCATTTCAAATTGACTCTCATTTCGAAAAAAAAATCTTCGAAAAGAATCAATTTGAAATGAAAAACCCTTGCAAACATAACATTTTAAAAAATTACGTAACAATCAAACATTACTCTCAACATTTTCAACAAACCATTTTCATCCAATTCACCCACCACTCCCGAAAACATCACCCCACCTCAACGTGTTAACAATACAAAACAATCGAAAAAACCCAAATCCAAAAACGTTTTAACACCACTCCTCGAATTCGAACGTAAACACTCGCATATCGAAATGCGAAGGTAAGCGTTGGGCGTTTTAACCTATTGCGCAACGTGGGCAACAGAAACAATGCGGCTCTCGGAGCCGTCGCACAATCAGGTGTTGAAAAGGTGAGAAAATTCAGATTGTAACGAGCCGGCTTTTTGCACGCCGGAGTCAATTACGTTTGATGTATGTGCCGTTTATTTGTACTGTTTGGTTACTGTTGCGAAAACGCGGCGGTATGATTTGTTTTCGTTGGATTGTTCGATTGAAATGTCGGCGTGTTGAAAGCGAGGGAATTTTCGTGTTTTCGTAAGAGGTTCTTTTGAATGGCGGACAAACAGGGGTGGAAATGGGAAATTTTGTGGACGTGGTCGGTTATGGTTTCGGAATGTGCGTCATCGGGGTTCGGAGTGGATTGATGTTGACGTCGGAGTGTGATGGTTTAATTTTTTTATTTGAATGTAATTTGAAAAAAATTGTAAAAACGCGAAATTTATTCAAAATTGAAACAATATGTGACATTTGTATCAAAATGATTTATCAACTAGTAACTTCCTGACGATCATATTTTAAAATAAGCCCTTTTATGATTTACAAAGTCAAACTTTAATTTTGTGGTCTTCAAAACCTTTTTTAACCATATTATGACACTCTAGTATCAATAATTCAAGTCCTTCCCATCTTCCTATAGGTATATCGTAAGATACGTTAACTGAAATATTTAACAGATGACGTTAAATACATATTTTTTTTAAATATAAAATAGAGAATGACAACACATCAACAGATGACGTCAAATTTTACGAAAAACGCAATTTACATATGTTGCGTTTTTATAAAAAAACGCAATTATTCAAACATTGCGTAAAATATACACAGTTATAAGTGTTAATATTTTCAATTAAATGTAAAAAGAAATCATGGCATAATGATCTTATTTTAAATTTACTCTAAAAGATAGACATGTTTGTCTAGTTTTTCCTTTTAATAAATATCAAACTTTTCATACACTTAATTCTCAACTGTTGAAAATTTTAAACTGAAAACTCGAAGATTTTCCCCGAACCTAAACCATGCAACTTCAGACTACAATCTTATTTCGTAATTCACACATTAAAAAAACAATCTAAAAACTATTAACAACAATTACACACATTACTATTACTATTAACTACACACATAAAACCAACACGAATGGTCACCCTCGAGACTTCCACACATAGTAAACACTCAAATTCACTTTCCAACATTTTTATTTAGGATGCGGGCAGATAACAACGGGTCGCATTATCGCTAATGTCGTTTCGGTGTGCAAAGCCGACGATGCGTTGTTAACGCCATTCTTGCCGCCATTAGAATGCAATTAACGCTCGGTGCAATTTGCAGTCGGAGTGCTAAAAGTGCAACGTGCCCCAGGAATTCCGGAAACAATGGGCATTGTGTGGGAATTGTATTATGGGATTTTTTTTGATGTTTTATGATTGATTATTTTAATATCGATTGGTTTTAGGTGTATTTTTTTGATGGAATTAAGCCGAATGTAATGTTAGTTAGTAGTTTGGTAAAGAAAATTTTTTTGAAAATATGAAATTTTTTGTTGTTTTGTAATTTGGTTCGAAATATTAATGATTTGATTTTTTTATATTGAGCGTTATCATAGTAACAAAATTTGTAAAATAATGTTTTTAAAAAAATTCCTAATTTATGTAAAATGCAAGCTATTGCTTCATATATAGGTACATATGTATTACGTAAATATTTCTTATACACGATTTTTTTAAAATTAACATATCAAAAATTTAAATTTTAACTAAAAATTGATTTTACATATAATGTCCTAAATTTTGAAATTTCAACATAAAAAGACAAACATTTAAAAAAATATATTTACTCGCATGAAAAGTCGTCTTGTTTATTGATTTTCCTAAGATGGATATGTTATATAAATCGATGGAAATTTTTCTTATATGGATAATTTATATATGTTTTTTAATATTTAATCTATTCAATTGAATAAACATATTTATGAATATCGATTTTGTATTCAATGAAATATATCACTACATTTACTTTGTAATAATTGCTATTCGATTCGATTACAATTTACATTTTTGTTGAGTCATTTTACAAAATCGCTTTCGTTCACAAAGAATCGAACAAAATAATTGAAACTTCAATAAATCTCACCAAAGACCTCCGATTTATTTTGAAAAACGTTTATCACCGAATAATATGATCGAATTGGGTTAATTTATGTACATTCATTCCAAAATTAACAAACATATGTAAATATTCGATCCACAAGGATTTCAAGTTTCAATACATTCAAAAGGATCTTTTCTTTCATACAAATATTATTTTAAAATACATTTCAAAACATCGATCATCACAATCGAACAACAAAACCATCAAAATACAAATAACAACCAAAATTCAAATCTTACAATCAAAAAACACACACACGATTCGATGCTTTACGTTTTCCATAGTCAATTAGAGTCGTTCGTCGTGTCTCATGCTAATACAGAGTGGGCGCCAATTTATGGGAAATTCTGGACCCGACATCGTTTCGTTATTTCAATTATATACATTCCGGTTTTATCCGGTACGAACGGCCTCGTCTTTATTTTCAAACCGGTGGAAAATTGGCGCCAATTTCGAAAAAAATGCGCGAGAAATTCGGAGAGCGCGCGCCATTGTTTCGCGCCATGTTTTCTTGTTTGTATAATTAATAATTTTTAAATGCTGATATATTACATGGATGATATACAATATATGTATGTACAATATATACAATATGTATGTATGTGTTAACTACGTTTGAGTAATCGCTTCGTCCATGAATGAAGCAAAGAATCATGTTTTATCTATGAATTTTAACGTCTGATGGTATACAAGCGTCATTTAAAGGTGCATAATTTAACTTGTACTATCAAATATGACAGTTGACCTTTCATACGACAGTGGTGATGAACCTTTTTTTATTCACGTGCCAAAATTTCCAAATATTTTTAACTGAGTATCAGACTTTCCAAGGAAATTTTAATGCCTCCTATAAGTATGTTGTAAGACACGTCATTCTGTCAAATATGACAGAAGAAGTTAAATATTGCAACTATGATGCACATATACTAGATGGCGCCTATACACCGTTAGATTTCATTAAATTTCATAAATGTAACAAGATTTTTTACTTCATTTATGGAAGAAGCGATTACAAAAACGTGACGTAACATATATTTAATATATTTTATATTGTTCAATGTTTTATTTTAAAAATTATATAAAGGGACATATTTTGAATTTTATCAGAATGTGATTAATTAAATTCTGCTATTCCAAAAATTGAGCGTTTCCTCATTTCAGCTTTATAAGAATTCATTAAACTTCAGGTATTCGCATATACATATATAAAAGTTAACGTGTTTATTTGCGTCGAGCACAAAAATTTCTTAATCTTATTTATTGCGACGAACCTACGTTTATATTTTAGATTTAATCTCAAATCTTTACGAGGCAATTCCGAATAAAAAATAACGTAATTATATTTCAGCCGTATTATACAAACACGTAATTAACGTACAGACAAAAAATTGGAATAATCTGAAGAATTAGAGCCATTGAAAATTCAATATGCGTTACGAAATGTCGATCGATGTTTCGTCATCGAATTATTGCATGTCGAATTCGACACCGTTTGTCAAACGAGAAAACCTACGAATTTATTAAACGTTCGACTCATGAATATCAATGGGCGAAAATTTCGAATGACAGCCAACTGATATTGATTTACGCAACGGAATAATCGTTAAGTAACCGGTGTGGTGTTGCGAAATGGTCCAAAAGGGCAAAATCATTATAGGTTCTATGATTTATGGTAAGTGTTCGATTTTCGATGAAAATATTGTGTTAAATCCATTTTTCTTATATACGTATCTGAGTCATTTGTTGTTTCGTTTAATGATACATATTATATGTTATGGTGAATTTATTTTTATTAGTGAAAGTATATTTTTTAGTGATTGTAATAAAAAGGTTGGGTTGAGTTGATTTAGGTGTTTTTTGATAAAGTGTATTTCAAAATTGGAATAATTTAACTTTGTCAAATGTATGCGCTGCAGTGAAAATATATTTTTACTTGAAATAATCTGCACAGAAATAAAGATTCTCTTATCGAAATACATTTGTACTAACTTCTTATACTTAAAAAAAAACCTAATTTAACTTTTTTATGACTAACTCAAATATATTTTAACTAATAATATTATACATTTACTCTACAACATATACAATTGACATATAATAGTTAAACTATTAAGCATAAAAATAATGATTTTCCAATTTTTTAATTAATAAATACTTAAATTTTTGATCAATTATCGAAGTTAAGTGACAAATAATATAGTTTATAGACGAATGCGATCAAATTTATTAAAAATAAATATCAAAATATATAATATAATATATTTAAATTGTATATCAACAGTTAAAATCGAGCTCAAATTCCGCGCTGTCGTGCAAAACATATTTTTCATACGAAAATGTGCTTTCATAATTCCAAACGTTTTCCCGCAGGTCTTTTTTTTTTGGAATGTCATCTTCCAGTGTATATATATTTTCCGAACTTCCGCATACAGTATAATAATAAATTTTTCAGTACTATTTTCGACTTATACTGAACAGCGCTCGTAAATATCAATCCCGTTGTATCTTTCGCGTTTCATGAATGGGAAAAACATGAAAATATTCAAAATTTCCGTGATGCAACATCGTGCAGAACAATAAACTGAAATTTTCATCGTTCGCCGATGAAAAATATCCTTGCAAAACATCTATATACCTATATATAAAATTCTAATAGTGTATGTATAATATGTATCCAATAAACTCCTAAACTGACAGACAAATCTTCACCAAATTTGGCAAGAATGTGATTTGAAATCCGTAGAAACTAAGTAAACATTCAGTTTTTTAATATCGTTTCGCATTTCCGATTTTTTTCAATTTTTTCTATCGATCGCCATACAAATTATAATATAAAACGTGCTGGCGTCACGATTGATTGTGACAATAATTACAATCGGTTCACAATTTATTTTCACAAAATCCCAAGCAACGCCGGGTACGAGCCGCTAGTTTCAAGTAAAATAATATATAAAATTATAAACACACACATCATAAACCAATTTGCTCTTTCAACGTCCACTTTCGTTCGGAAATGCACGATACGACCACTTCTCGGTATGAAAAACATTTTTTCGGGCCGAAAATTTTTCCATGCTGAAAATTTTCCTCGAAATATCCCCAATTAAAACTTTTTTGCGAGTTGTTTTAAAACACGCTCGAGCTTATTACGCGTTGTTTTTTTACCTTCGGCATTTTTATTTTCGCGGAAAAAGTTCGGTGCCTTCGTATCGTGTTACGTATAAGCGCATTCGCATTTTTTTTTTCAAATTAGAATGCTGACGTTAATATCGAGTTTTTTTAATGTATATGTGTGTAGTCGAATGCTTATTATGTCGTTTTTGAATTTGTAAAATTTGAAATTCAGAAGAATTAAATGACAAAATTATATGTATTGTAAATAATATGTACCCCTAAAATCATCTTTATATTCTCGTTTTTTTGTTGAACATATTACTCGGCGCTTAACTTTGATATGTTCGAAAAATTTAAATCGTTTAAAAGATGAATGGCAGAATAAAAAGAATGTTGTGAAAAAATCCGAACTATTAAGCTTTTGATGTTTTTGAAAGCTCTTCCAACTGATAATTGAATTTTTATTTGTAATTCACAGACTTAATGACAATAAATGTCAGCATGATCCATTTAAAAGTCTATAAATTTTTTAAAATATTTTTAAAGGATGAAAATAAATGAAAATAATTTATGTTTTTCATCTTCCGATACACGTAATGGACGAAAATAATTTATATTTTTTCACCAATTAAAATAATCATGAAATATTAATATAATTTTCAATATCATCATTCTCAATTACTGTTTGAAATTATTATGAATTAATCATAAACATTCTTTTTTTTTCTTTTCTTCCGTTCTTTTTCATTTTTATTTTTTTCGCATAAAAAAATTGAACCACAAAATCATTAAACTTTGATCGAACATTTCCCCAATTCAAATCTAACCATTACTAACAAAAATATTCAAAAATAAAAAAAATATATATTACACACTCACACTACATACACATTTTTCAGATTTCCTGAAATTTTTCAACATCGCATTCAAATTCAATTTATTTTTCATCCATTCGTTAGATCTGAATCGGGCGCGACACGTTCGTCCCTAATCCGGCGATTACCTTTGAAAGGGCCTCGCAAAGGGGTGGAAAATCGCGGAAAATTTTCCCCCCCGACGATCGACCCCTCCCCTCTCGGGGGGTGGGTGGTTCAAAAGGCGCAATAAAATTTAACAGTCTCATTATACGGAGGGGGAACAATATAGGATTCGGAAAATTCGAGGCGAATTTTCCGAGGGAATTTTCCGGGGCCCCGAGGCGCGCTGCGATTATCGAAGGTGTATAAAAGGCCCGATTTAAATCGGCAATTTATTATTTTAGCCGAGAGAATTTGTGATGGAATTTATATTTAAAAAAAAAAAGTGATTTTTTGAGGTATACGAGATGTGTTTTAGCGATGTGTATATTTTTTTGTTGGATTTTTTGTTTTTAAATGAGCTCTTTTAACGTTGTGAAATTGCATAAATTTTTATTTATCGACTAATGAGTTAGCTATTGAATATAAATAGGTGCTTGTTTTGAAAATTGCTTTTATAATGAAACATTAAATTTAAGATTATTGAAAAATAAAGCCTGACATATTATCGGTTGCTATGAGCGTTATACTAGTAAGAGAGCTGATAGATAGAAACTGATTATACGTACATATTTTATCAGATGTTTGAGAAATTGCTTCATTCAAAAAAAAATTGGACCATATGCGAATAATATGTAATGGGATGGTTTTCTTGATGATTTTTCACTAAAATTTAAACTTTTCCTTTTCATTGTCTTCTTTTTACACCCCTTTCTTTTAATGGTCTTGGAAGTGTCAATGGTTAAGTTGGGCTTATTTTTAGTTTTAAATTCTGATTGTTATTTACAAGACTGAAGTTTCATCAAGTGAAAAGAAATGAAATGAAAAAGAAGTTCAAATTTCAAATAAAGAAGGCATTTTGTTTTGAAAAACATCAATTAAGCGCCTTTCTATTTTATATTATTCATATAAGATACAGAAATATTTTGCGTCGTACACGAATGACAAAATTTCGTAAACGATACGTAATACACACAGATGTAACTTACAAATCATTTTCAACCGCAAACAACAATGTATTATTTCACAATAATCCATTTCCATTCAAATCCGACACATGACATATGCACTTGCTTAAAAAAATGAAATTGGATATCGTTCTAAAGATATTGGCATACTTTTAAGTCTACTCAGACAAGTTCGTTCCAATTTTAACAAAACGTAAATGCGTAGTGTATTTTTTCTCGTTTTCGTAAAAAACCAGTTAAATCCACTTCATGCCCACTATCTCGAACTAATTGATTGCTTTATTTATTCAACATAATGTCTCGAGGCGAACGCCCGATGCTATTTTTATTTTATTTTCATCACATTATATTTTCCCGAAAAATTTTGTTTTGACGACGGACCAAATTCGCGAATACCAATATGCGTCATAGGTCGACAAACACACAAATTTCGCTATGAACCCATTTTATCGCAAAATTATCAAAAAAAATAATACATCGAATAACATTATGCTGTGTCTATTTTTAATCATTTTTTTCGGATTTATATAAAAATATCGTTTAGAAATATCCTCTTCGAATGTCACAATGCGGTCGTTCGACGCAAACAATAAAAAACGGGTAACAATCGAGACACGAGATTGCCAGAACATAAAAATGGGTTTGTAGTGCGGAAAAGCGAGAAAATGATAGGCGATCCCCTAAGAAAAACTACACTATTTTTCCCGCGCTTTACGGCTGTCTAATTCGCGTGTCGGCCATGTCGGCGAAATCGTAAAAATATTAATACAAGTTTTATATCGGCGATAAAATACTTTTATGCATACGCGTAAAAAAGGGCAACACGCTCTCGTTTTTATACATAGTTTTATACCATGTCGGAAAAGCGGGGAAAATTTTAGGAGCGATCGAATTAATTTTATGCCTTTTCCTAGTGGCGCTCTTCAATGGTCGGAATTAGAGTGTGGTTTTGTTGTTGGATAAAAAAAAAGTGCGAGGCATATTCTTGGAAATATTTATCGCTGTTTTAATTTATTTTTTTCTAATGGGAGAAAAAGGTTTCGTTCGTAAATCAGGCGGTTGTGGTTCGCGTGACGAAAACTAACCGGTCAAAGATAATCTGGACAGTTTAAACGCGGAAAAAATGCGTCCGAAATAAAATACGGTATAGATAACATTAGAATGATCGTTTTGGACGAGATAAGGATTAAACTAATTGCTTTTTAGACAAATTCGCAATAATGCGAAACGTGAAACTTTGCTTAATCCTTTCACCACATGTGTTATAGAATTTTCATTGAAAAAACCAATGTTATATCTTTTTTATTATAAAAAAACTTAATACTGAAATTAATACATTTTTTGATTTTATCTTACTTTGATTATCAATAAAAATTAATAAATTAAATTAATTTATATTATAATATATAATATGATATCTTGCATAGATGGATAATTTTGAATTATTAAATTTAAATAATGTTTAGATTGATATTATGATACAATCAAAAGATTAGTAAAAAAAATTTAATATAATAATAACTTCCTCAAAAACTACCTTCGTATCATCACATTTAATTGATAAAAAGCTTGAAAAAAAATTTTTCGATGATATTGAAAAGTTTTTATACTTAAGAAAATCGAATACTAAAATCAGACTGAAACTAAAATTTATATATTTCTGTGTAATTTATTTTTAAAAACCATGTCTTTAAAATTACACATTAGTGCAATTTTAAAATTACACATATTAAAAAACAATCTTTATAAATTCATACATTAATTTTGAGTGTTATTATTCCTAGAAAAAAATCTACAGCGTTTTTTACAGAACACCTCAGGTTTTCTAAGATGAATTCGCTAATTTCAATAGTATCCTTTATTATATCACATATCACTTGATTTCACACATCAACTATCCACCAAACAACACCAATAACAAAAAAAAAAAATTATTTCTAGAAAAAAGTCTGCAGTCTTTTTTACACAGAACATCTCAATTTCTTTCAACATATTGAGTCGAATTAGACAAATTTCAATAGTATCCTTTATTATATAATATCATGTATACTTAAATTCACAAATCGATCTTCCACCAAACAAAATTCAAAACGTAAAAACCATTTTTTTCTTGGAAAAAAAATATGCAGTCTTTTTTTACAGAACACCTCAAGTTCTTTCAACGTATTGAGTCGAATCAGCCAAATTTCAACATTATCCTTTATTTAATCACACATCACTCATCCACCAAACAACACCCACAATACAAAAAACCATTGCGAAACAAACCACACACAACACCGGAAAACACAAATCGAATGCGATACAAAGCCGATACGGACAGATGCATTTCGAATGCACTCGTCTAGGAAGTCGCCGCTGGAGGAAACGGCACATCCATCATCCAGGAATTCGTTCATGCATTATTTAGGGAGATGGACGGGACGTATTAGCATACAACCTTAGCAGGGGCGTTCAACCTCGAGGTTCGTTGCCTCCGATCCGGATATCTTCTCATGCATTTTAATTTTTCGCCCTAATAAAGTGCGGGGCGTTTGTTGAGAGTGTTTCGTTGATTGGGGAAGGGTTGTTGGTGAGGTTGTGTTTGCTATTGTTGGTATGTGTGTGTAAGGGACTGTGAAAGGATGTTGTTATGTTATGTTGTGCAATTTTTGTGGGAAAAAATGCAATGTTTTTCTATGAACAACGCAAAAAATTTTGAGTTTTTTGTGAAATTAAAACAATATTTGATATCGTATTATAATTATTTTTTCAATTGACTCTTATCTCCTAAAATATACTAATTTATGATTTACAAAGTCAAGCCTTTTATCCATGGTCCTTAATGTCCTTTCTAACCACATCGTGACACTCTAGTGTCAGTCAAATCTATCCTCGTATATCGTAAGATATGTCAACTGTCATATTTGATAGATGAAGTTAAACATTTAATTTTTTAATAATACCAACAAACAACACACTAACAAGTGACTTTAATTTCATAAAAAGCGTAAGATTTTTTTCACTTTTCATGAAAAACGCGATTACACGAACATTGTGTAACACATATAACAAAAAAAAATTTTTTCATGTGATTAAAGTGCAATTACTCTAATTTTTTATTTGAATATTGTCATAATGAAAATAATCTCCTTTTTTGAAGAGAGTCATTTTTATGAGGTTCATTTAGTATTCTGGAATACAAATTAAGAGTTAGTTGGTTTCGATAGTATTATAATATAAATATTGGCGACAATAAAAATACATCGAATATCATATTTGATAGATAATCTTAAATATATATTTTAAAATAAAACCAACAGAGATGAACGATACACCAACAGATGACGTTAAATTTCATAAAAAACGCAAGATTTTTTCGAGTTTTTCATAGAAAATTAAAAAAAACATACGTTACGTAACACAGCAATTCAATTGATTGTTTCATCGAAATGTTTAAACTCTTCTTTGCATAATAATAACCGATTACGATTTTTTTTAAATACAATATTAATTCAAAATATACAATTGGATCATTCAAAAAAATGGGCATTCATCAAATATTCCAAAATTAATTCCGAAAACATTTCGGCGCGATTTGCATTCGAACAACATTATGAAAGTGCGGCGTCGACGAACGGTGGAGAGCCGTTTTAAAACATTTCCAAGACAAATATTAGAATAATGAAAAAAATATATTAAAATACGCATCCGTGCCGGAGATACACAATGGGCGCATTTGAAATTCAACGGCGAAAAAAAAAATGTGAATAATTTCCATTTTTTATCTCGATTTTACGTTACCGGTCACGCAGTATCGCTATGGGGTTAAAACTCTGCATATATAAACAATGGAGGAAATTTCGACGAATCAATTCCACGGAGCGGTAGACATAAATTTTGAATAGTTAAGCGACGTATTCGGGGGTCATTGAATGATAGGATCGAGTATTATCATATACACTTGAAGAATTTATGAATTTCTGATGAAAGAATGCCTTGTTTTGAAATTAGTGCATTTTGTTTTTGTTTATTTCATTAACTTACACTGAAATAAAGTTCATATAAAAGTTTGGTTCTATGGCAGATGAATACAAGAAATATGAACACATAACCATTGAATATACGACAGATGAACCAATGACAGTTGAACACGTTGACAATTGAATACGATCCTAGAAAAAAAAAATTGAAATCAGTATATATAAAAGTATTATATTATTATTTTTCCAGAAAAAATCTCTGGTGTTATTATTTATATATTAACAAATAAAAAATAAATGTAAAATCTATGTAAATAATTTTATTCGTGATGTTTAAGAGTGTTTGGGCATAATTATGCACGTCATTTTTTTTTTTTGAAGAAAATAAAAGATTTTTAAAAAAAATATCTTTGTTAAACCTACATATATAAATAAGTTAAGATATGCAAAATATTTTTTTATATGTACTAGATTTAATTTTTCACTGAAGGGGTTAAAAAAAATTAAATATTTTTTCTGAGAGTAACAAATATTTAAATTTAGTCAGATAAATAAATAAATTCATCAGTTCTTCATTAAATAATGACTACTTATGTTATAATAACTTTTTATCGCTAAACGTCTGATATTAATTTTTGCATTTATAAAAACGTTTTTGGGAGACTATGTTCAATTGTCATATTATCATCATTATCATTATAATTATCATTAACATTATTATTATTAAATTTATTATATAAATTAATTCATGAAAAATTTTTATCACCTCCATACTAAATCATATATCATTCTATTCGATCATCAATCAAGATTTTCATTATCATTTTCACACATTCATTTATTCAAACTTTTTCATCCCGCACACCTTTTGAAAAGCGAACAATCCTTATTAAGTTCATCTCAAAATTTTATTGCAAGCGTAAAATTATAAATCTATTTATACGAGGAAACAACAACAAGTTAACAGATAGCAGTCCGGCTGACGCAACAAACGCTCGCTATTGCAGATCACCACTGTTGTATCATATCAATCGATTCGAATTGTATAAAAAAATATGATTGTATATAGGAAAAATCAATCCGGCCTCGCTTTGAGACCAATGCCGTTTGTATCTGATTTTTTTTCGAAATCTTTTTGGGTCGTCGAAATGCCAAAGCGCCCTACGGTTGTTGCTCCGTTGTCATTATACTAAATAAAAAGCTTGAATAATCAGTCGTAAACATATGAAAAAATCATTAAATCACAATGATTTTTGAAAATGTACGATATGTTAATAATGATCGTGATATTGATGTTCAATATAATCAATTGTTGATTTTCAGTTCTATTCTTATTCACATGTCGTAAAAGTGGGTCGTCGGATTGAAATTATAATTATAAGATTCAAACATCAGCAGTTTTAATATATTTGCGGTAATTGTAATAATTATAATATAAGACGAGATGATTGTTGACGTTTTGTTGTGACATCGTTTGTAAGATCGAAACGATTATGAATCGTTTTTGTTTTGTTGAAATGTAAATTTTTTTGCATTTCGTTGGAAAATAATAGATTTAAAAAATTTATTTGAACAAGGTATTCATATGCTAATTTTCATACATAAATCTGTTGGTTGAATATGTTTCAAAATCCATAAGATTTTCCTCTAAATACTTCGTCTCAAGGTGAATGTAAATTATTAACGTCCGATGAAAATATAATAATTCAAAAGTACATTAATTTTTTTATATAAAAAATAATTACATTTAAAAAAACATGCAATGAATATTTAGAAATCGCAAAAATATCCACAATCGGCGTTGTAAACTCGGAACGAACTTCTTCAAATATTTACAAGCGGAAAAATAAAATTCCGCGTAAAAACTGACGTTTTCGAAGAAAAATAAAATCGTGAAAGTGATTTTTTTAGCGGAAAGTGTAAAAAAAAATTGAAAATAAACCGGGATGACCTCGATTTCGATCTCGAAACGGCGCGAAACGTTTAGCACAAATAACAGATAAAAAAGACAAACATATAAATCTATCGATACTCTGAAGAGCTAATTATGCGGATATATTCGAAATGAAAAATTTTTTTCGAAAAAAAAAGCATCGCGAGTATATTTTATCAATAAAAATGTTTATTGGGTCAAGGCGATGCTTTTTTCAAAGACACCGAATTGTCGATAATTAATTTGACGAATATTTTAATAATATTTGAAAAAAATATTATTTGTAATATTTTTATATTATTATTGAATATTATTTTTAAATCTTGTTATACAATGAGATACATCTTATACACTCGAAATTTCACTTTTTTAACTCTAAATTCAACCTTTTAAACTTTATACTAAACCTTTTACAAATCAAATTAATTTATGAAAATATATCAATATTTCATAAAAAGTTAAAGACAAACGAGTTCATTTTATTGTATTTAATGAAATTCATTCTATTTTTCAATTTGATTACGATATTCTCAGTTACAGCTTTTACCCATCAAATTAAATCTTTTAAAAATCAAATTCAACCGTCGAAAAAATTATTATTATTATTATTATCATCATATAAGTTGAATAGTCATATATGTACTTTGAATTCAATCTTATATAACTCAAATTCAACCATCGGAAAGTTTTATTAAGATCGTTGTCATAGTAATCAATGAAATACCTAGGTACAATCTATTCTTCAATTCAACTTTGATAATCTGATTGTCAGTTAGTGATTTTTTTATTTAATTATAAAAAACTGAAAAATGAAGAAAATAAATCTACGATAATCGAATCTGATTTGAAAAAGGTTGAATTTGAAGTTTTTTAAAGTGTTGAATTTAGAAGTTGAAAAAATTGGATTTTATTTAAATAAGATCGAATTTGGAGAGCAAAGGCTGTAATAAAATGATTCGAATCGGCATATAGGGAACTAATTTTTTGAATCATTCGACGATATTTTAAAGACAAAGGTTTTAAAAAAGGACACAAATAGATTTTCTCCAATTTCTTTCAACCACAAACATCTCAAATCTTCAACAAACATTAAAAAACCCACATAACAAACATCGAACACAATAAATCTCCTCTGTGACTAATGTACGCGTTTTATCGCGAGTTACGCAAAGCGTATCGGCTCTTAATGTGTCCGACATTAGTGGTATTAGTGGTGGTGGTGGGATAGTAGAAAAAAAAATGGGAAAACTGGCTAACACCGGTTCGAAAAAGCGAAAAATAGAAATAGACGTGATCTTTTTGCCCCGCTTTTCGTTTTGCGATAGCACCGAGTCGTTCGCTTATCTGGCAACACTGATTTATATGCAATGGTTCGTGTGCATAATTGATGCAATCGAATTGTTTTATGTTATATGTGTGTTGAGTTGTGTGTGTATTTTTTTTGAATTTTATTATGTTTTGAAAAATATTTTTTTCAGCTGAAAAATCGATGAAATGTTTGAGTTTCGATGCTTACAAAGGTTGAAAAATAATAATTTTGTTATATCATGATTATAGCTTTTACACTCAAAATAAAACCTTATATAGATCAAATTCAACATTTTAAACTTCATATTCAACCTTTTTAAACTTCAAATTATACCTTGTAAATCAAATTCAACCATCGTGAATTTTTTTTCATTTTCAATTTTTTTGTGATTTTATAAAGAAAAATATTAAAAAAACGTTAGGTATATATCTATGGTATTTATTTTCAGATTGATTTATTAAAAGATATAATTAATTAAATATGAAAAAAATTATAAAAATCACCAACTGAGTTTATCAAAGTCAAATTAAAGAATTGTATTTCATTGATTACTATGAAATCGGTCTGAATATTACTTTCCTATAATTGAATTTGATTTTTAAAATGTTGAATTTAAAATTTAGGTTGGATTCGAAGATAGAAAAGTTGAATTTGTAGTTCAAAATTTTGAATATAAAGTTTAAAAGTTTGAATTTGGAATTTAAAAGCTGTATTATTATTTTTTTATATTTAATACCTCCCATTTGAGAAATGATCTCATATAATTTCGCTTAACTTTATCAATTTATAAAAATTATATTGTAAAAATATATACATATAAAATAATAAATTGTTCGAGTATTTGCTGATTTATTGATCGATATTAATAGCTGACATCTATCGAATCAATTGAAAAGTTTTATTATGATTATTCATATGTGAAAATAATAAGTATCGAAATACATATTCATATTGCACATAAATGTTTTAATATAAAAATAATAAAAAGCTTGAATAAATGCATTTCCTTTTAAAAACTTGTTATTTTTTCAAATAACGACAATTCAAGATGACGTCAATCAACTTGTTTGGCATTCCGTTTATTTATTTATACGCTTTTTGATACATGATAAATATCAACTCTTGCCCCGGCAAATTTATGTGAACGTCTGTTTTTATTAGATAAATCTCATCGTTGCACGAAAATAAATATCCATGTACTTGTCGAGGTTTACGAAAACAATATCACGGAGAAAAGAATTCATAAATCGAATTTACAAATAATAAAATCTTACGAAATTCTCAATAAGTTTTCCGTAACACAAAATGACGTTTAAAAAAACGCAAGATCAAAATAACATAAATCGCTTAAAACGCAAATAAAAATCGCATTTTACGAACTCATCCTCATTCGTAGACCCGTCCAAATTGCATCTGCACTATGTCACGTCGCGAATTAATTTATAGATGCACCAAAATGAATACGAGGCGTTCATATTCAAAACTCCCAATCTTCGTTTTGATAAAATAAAACACTTAAATTCTTCAAAGCGACTTTTTTCATCCATTAAAATGTGTTACTTTGAAAAAAAATGAATAGATGGCACTGATTTGAGCACATATGCGAATTTTTTCCCCTTTAAACAAATTGTGATTTTTGGATTGAACTGACTGGCGTCGGTGAGTCCAAGATGACAAAAACGGGAACTCCCATTTGGGACGAGTTGGAATCATCCGGTCTGTTGTTTTCTTGGCAACTCTTGGCTCGAAGACCAGATGACGTCTAAATGATGGATCGAAAGTGAGTGCGAATTGATGGTAGAAACGGCAGAGTTACACAACCTGAAAGAAATCTGGTTTTTATTTAAATATTTTCGAATTCCCAGATTATTTTAAATCAAATTCAATTCATTTTATACCTTTTGTATTTTATATATTTTATTTTAATATAATTTTCATTGAACATTTGTCAGTGTATAAAAGATTATTTAACGTTTCCTGCAGTTTCTTCGAGATTTTCCGGATTTTCCTCGAACCTATAATCGGAAAATCTCACAAGAGGACCTTGAAACGAATTTTCGGATTTTGGCACCGGAACACCGTAGAAAATTTCATCATCGAAAACTCCACGTGGTTAATGTACACGTTCAGAAATGGGTCAACGACTATGAACGATTGTTTTAAGACAAAACTATTTAGAAAAGGGTAATTTATGATATATTTTTATAGAAAATTTTGATAATCAATGTTTTTTTAATAAAAGCGAAACTTATCTATATGAAAAATCTAATATTTTCTTTTTTTGAAATATATTTTTTCGCAACTCGAACGTCATTTCATTTCGAAAAACTGCATTAAAATAAAAATGAAATTATATGAATTAGTGAAAACAATATAAGGTGAAAACTACAGTGAGCAACTTTTAGGGATCAAAATTAATTCTTTCTAGTTTTCTAGTAATAAATATTCATCGAAACAAATCCAAAGTCATTTCATTACAAAAATCGTATTAAAACAAAAAAAATGATATGACGTTATATAATAATTCAAAAAATAGCTCCTATGACGTAAAATTGCAAAAAAACAAACCGACATACATGACCACGTTAATTTCACTAAAATATCACCCGACATTATAAATGAGCTTTCAGTTTTTTTTTTCGATTTTTCGATTGCATTGGCAAAAAAGCGGTCACTAAAACGTTTCAAAAAATAAATATTTTCTTCTAGTGGGCGATGCACGACAATTATGTCGTCGAAAAAATTACAGCGTTCTTCGAACGGTTATAAATAAATTTCCAAATTTTTTTCGCATATTGTCTTTGGTCAGACAACGTGGCACATTCCCGTCGTTCAAAATTTTTTTTCCGAAAATTTATTTGCAGCTCTTACATATTAGAAAGTTCGATGTTTGCCAAGAAAAATACGTCTTTCCGAAGTGTACTTAGCGGGTTTCTTTCGTACGATATAAAAGTGCTTATATCTATACTTTAAAAGGTAGTTAAATCGAAGAGTTATTTCGAATAACTTTTTGATTACTTTTTGTGTTTCAATTGCGCAAATTTTGATTGCTTTTATGTTTTATAGAACTTCGATAAAGCGGGAAGGTAGTTACAATGATTTTTATTTTTAAAATAAATTTGAAATATTAAAAAAATGCATCATATCTATATTATAATTTTAGTATTGTTGTAGTCGATAGAAAATTCGCCCACGTTTCATGAAAGTGAAAAATTTTTATAAAAACAACTATTTTCGTATACGAATGCCATCGCTTTTCATTCAATCCTGCATTTTTTCGCAGTTTAATTTTTTCAGACAATATTAATTCACGTAAGTTGATACGACCTGTTTCATCTGAGGCTAAAAGTGTCAAGGCTCACATTTCTCGACACGCATCCGCATTTTCGTCCGATTCGCGTTTTACAAAATTTATATTTATAATCGAACATTTCGCTTCGGAAACAATCAAACAATCCGGAAACAATCCGAAGCGATAAATCGAAATCAGCCAACGACACATTCTTCGCGAACTTCTACGACAAAAGCACAAAGGCATTCGTCGATTCGGCCAACAAAGGGCCCGGAAAATCTAGGCAACATTCTGTATACACAGAAGTGCAATTGCCGTTCAACTTTAACCGGACCGTAATATTTTAACCGCAACGAATTAAACGCATCGATACGATACCGTGATGGGGGCGAGGGTTCGACCTTAGGCTTTTAGTATCAAAAGTTGTTATTTGTTTTATTTTTCGATTTTGAAATGTCGTTCCAAATAAAACAAGATAGATTCTAATTATTAATATTATAGTTTGATTTTGATATAACAAACATTATTTTTGATATGAAGTTTGTTATTATACATTGCTATCTGATTTAGTTTCATTTTTAGAGAATAAGTTTCATTTTTAAAAAGTGTTACTTTTAATTGAAAAAGTGTTAATTTTAAATGAAAAAGTGTTAATTTGAAATAAAAAATTGTTAATTTGAAATAAAAAATTGCTAATTTGATATTAAAAAGCATTAATTTAGTATAGTAAAATAACGCTTTATTGATGTTTTTCGTCAAAACCTTAACGTCTTTTCATTATCTTCATTTCTACTTTCTTTCTTTTACATGGTCTTGAAAATGTCGATGATTAAGTTAGTTTGATTTTTTATAGTATAAAGTTTTGGTTATTATCTAAAAGGTTCAATTTTCATTAGGTGGAAAGAAAAGCAATGAAAAAGTTAAAATTTTAAATAATGAAAACGATTAGTTTTGATAAATATCAACAAAGTGCTATTCCACTATTTTGTTCGTATACGATGCAAAACTTCTTTGCGTCGTACGTGAACTGAACAATTTCGCAAACGACTTGTATCGTATATTAAATATAAAGATAGAAACGACAAATATAATATATATTAATATAAATTGACTAATATTGTATGCACAATAGAAATATGTAATTTGTTTTAAAAATTTTATTATCATTAGAATTATTGGAAAGTTTGAAATATTTCCTTTTTTGTGATATTTGAATCATAAATGATAATAAAATACGTTTAATATAATCCATGTTCTGTTTTTGTATCGAATATAAATTGAGTTAAGCGAACAGATAAGGTGAACTTTGCATGACCGGACGGTGCATAAATAAGATAACGAAATATGGAATTATGTCAGATTACATAAACGTGTGAAATTAATACATATTCGAAATAAAATATACAATATATCGATTAAATATTTCAATAGATAGCAATATATTAATTTGGTTTCATTCAATAGGAAATTAGACGATATCATTTAATTAAAATTCGTAGAATCAAACATAAATTTTACAAAAAAAATACAGGTTTAAAAAGCTGTTCAGTTTCTGAAACTGCTTAACATATTAAGTACAGTAAGTTGCCATAAGGAGGACATTGAATATTAAATTATCGATCTGTGCATCGAGGCTGTCGGTATTCAACCAGTTAATACCAGTTCGATCCGATCAGGGCTACACTATATCTATAATTAATTTTCTTTATCTCCATTAAATTGAAATATTCGATGTATCAATATTCGAGTGAACGATGCATGAATATTTTAATTATTCAGTATTTCGATTTAATTCATTTTTAACACATTGAGCCCTTAATTTCGCACTTGTTCAGCATGTCGATATTCTCGTTTTTGAAAATCGCTCTATTATTGGATCACTTTCTGTTTTTAGGGTCAACCACTTTACAGAATCATTACGAATTTATATTTCAACGCATAAACAATGATAATTTAATGCGAACGCCACTTGTGAGACGTGCATAAGGTAATTCACCTACTTATTTATTTATATTATTTATTTAGCATACATCTGAATGCTAAGTAGCCTATCATGGGACGAAAACAATATTAATCATTCATGTATTTGCAATTGTAAAAAAACCTATTTGAAATTAAAAACGTATTTCGAATTATATAAAAAAATATATTTAAAAATTAATTAATAGTGACATCTATGTGATTATTATTAAACATTTTTTAAAAATTAATACTTAAATATTCTAATTAATTATAAAACGATACATTTTTTTTATACGTCACTACGAAATAACATCTAATCAATATTCTTTGAATATATCAATGGATTTTTTTAAAAATAAAAATCTGAATACATTGAAAACAAAATCTCGTTTTTCGCAAAATGTTTTCGCTTTTGATAACATCTGAAATTGTAATAAGAAACGATCTAAATTTCGATGAAAAAAATAAGGTCACGGCCCATCAAAAAATTGATTCAACGCGAAAATCCGCAAACAAGGCTCGATCGATCCGAAAATTCAACATCGACGAACCTCTCATATACATCATGGAGTAATGGTTCATTTCGAGATTTATTCATTGGACACGTCGTATCGAGCACGAGCTTACAGACTGCATATGACAGCCAAGTGTGATAGATCGCACTAAACGACACCCACACTCACCGATGATCGATGGACAATAGTGTGCATTGGATCGAGGGAAAATCATGCCAAATAATGTATTGACTAGAGCCTGAAAGCAGCAATTGGTTGGCGAAGACGAAAGGTAAGAATGAGTGAGGAGAATGGATGTCATAGATGACGGTGAAGATGATGAAATGGTAGTGGGTTAGTTGTGTGTTGGAATGTAAGAGAGTATCGGAAGATGTATTGGTGAGGAGTATGGTTGTGATAAGTATAAGAAGGATATGTGAAAAAAATATAAGAAGAAGTATGGATACAGAGCATGACTGATGTGAGCGATGAATATCGTAGATGGAAAGGATAGTGGGTTAGTTGTATGAATGTGTGTTTGAATCTAAAAGAATATACAAAATAGAAGTATGAATAAGGAGTATGGCTGAGCGATGGAAGTCGTAGGTGAATATGATGAAATTATGGTAGATTAGTTATGTATGAATAAAAGATAGATATAGATATATTGGAATGTAAAAGAATATAAAATAGAAAAGAGAAATATAGATGAAGAGTATAGTTAAGCAATGGACTTCGTAGATGAAGATGAAGAGGATAAAAGATGGAAGATGGATATGTGAAGAGTTGTAATGTAATGGAATATAAGAAAGAGGAGTATGTCTGAGCGATGAATATCAAGCATGAATGGAAGATGGATATGTAAAGTGCTGAAATTTTAAAGAATATAAAAACAAAAAATATAGGTGAGGAGTATGACTGAGCAATGGATGTCGTAGATGAAGATGAAGGGGATGAAATGGTGGTTGGTTAGTTGTGTATGGATGGAAGATGGATGTGTGTTAGACTATAAAAATATATGCCATTATGGATCGTATAAAATTCAATTGGACAAGGGCTGAGAGTTACGAAGATTGGCGAGATATTTATTGAATGACAAAGATGATGATTTGATTTTGATTTTAAAGTTATTTTTACTTAAAACTTAAGTATGTAACTAAAATGTTTGATGAATGTTCATTAACTGAAAAAAAAAAAAAAATTTGATTAATTTATCCATTTTAATAGTTTTAAAATTGTTAAATCTGTTTTTATTGGTAAATCTTAATATAATACTACGGGATATGGTAAAAGATTAATAAGCACTTCCGTTTTAACCCTTTGCGGCCGAATTTATTTTCATGTTTGTGTCGCTTCCGGACGTCATTGATTTTAGGCGTTGTTCGGATTTCATACTCGCGAGTTTAAAATGAAAAAAAAAACGTATTTCGACCTTTTCAAAAAATTTCGAAAAAATTATTTAGCGAATATAAGATCTTAACCCCTTATTTAAAAAAAAAATAATCATTTAAATTGTAAAAGCAGTGATAATATTTAGCCTTAAAACTAACTATTTTAAAATCACCTACAAAAGCTACTAGGGAATTTTTTTTTTGAGGTTTTATTTATCAAAATATAATATAATTATCGGGATTCAAATCGTATTTTAGTGGCAGCTATTTAGAAATGATGATTATGAAAGAGTCACTATGAAACTAATACTTGATCAGAAATCAGATACGATTTTTTTTTAATACAAATTAATTATTTATTATAAGGATTAAATAGATTTAATGAGTTATGTGCTATGAAAAATGATGTACGAGTATAGGATTTATATTTAATATAAATTCTTCATGGAAATCTTCTAACTTTTTCCGAATTAAGAACACGAATGGTAACATTTATGGAATTCCAAAAAATATTACAAGACTCTCATAATTTTGAATTTAAAAAATGTTATCAAATTTATATAAAAAAATGGAAACGAAAGCTGTTTCTTGTGTCACTTTTGAGATTTATAGGCGGCGTCCGGAAAATTCGTGTCTACGTCGCGAAGATCTGATATCGCTGAAAGAAAAGCTTGCAAGGCAATCTCGCAACGATAAAATATGAGCCTGAAACCGAAAATGGCTTTTCCGATATGACGGGAATGTAACGAGGAAAATCATACTTCCCAAAACAGAAAAACCATAAAATAAAAACGTCAAACCTCAAACACAAACTTTCAAAACTACAATTCAACTAATAATCACTCCGGAAAATTAGGACGAATCTCCACAACGAGCGTACAATATCTTCACATATTTCATGAGCATCTATCTATAATATAGATAGATGCTATATATATATATCTATCTATCTATCTATCTATCTATATCTTCATTATTTTTTTTGGGAACGTTCGTTTCCATACAACCTAAAAGGGAATACACCTAATCCTCTTTTACACGGTTCCCAAATAACACGGTTCAGTGAAAAAGAACCGATAATTTTTTTTTTACACGGATTTTTCACTTAACATTGTATAAAAATAATAAAAATATGTACTATTTTACCACAAGGATAAGATTCGGTAAGGCCTGTATACTGATATAATTATAATTATGTATGTAATTATATGTAGTTGTTAAATAAAAATTTTCGATGTCTTTTTTGACGATTTTGCATGGCGAAAATTTTTCAAATTCCACATTTTTAATAAATTAAATTTGGATGGAAGTTCTATCCAAATATAGTGATGGAACCTATCCCCAATTTTCGTATGGTCACTATACGTTTTTTTTACACAGCATTTTATTTACACGGTAGTCTCAGGAATGTATCCCCCGTATAAAAAGAGGATTGAGTACAACTTAAATTTTAATTCATAATCAATTATCCGGTTAAATATTCATCATATTATTATTATTTTTATATTCACCCAGAAAATTTAATGACTTAAATTTTAATATTTTTTTTGTACAATCTCTTTTTAAAATAAACGTTTTTTATTGAAATTTTCCCTTTACATAATGATAATTCAAATTAATGTACTTTGAATTCGATGAATTGTAACATCTGAACGTTGAAATATGTAATTCTAAATCGTTGCACAATCCTTTCGTAATTCATTGCATTCGTATATCATTTGTATGCTGTTTACTGATGATAATCGATTTCGCCTTTTGGAAAACAGGTACGAATAAAATATTTATTACGCTTTTTTTTTAAATCTTCATGTACAGCCTTCACCTATCCGTGTTTTCGAAATATTCAAATTCGAAATGGCCGTTAACGATATTTTTTTTCATTTGAAACGAATTCAATTTACATAAGTACGAGAGTTGATTTGAATTAGATAACATCTTGGAAATTATTTCAAATTATTTCTATACAGTTTGAAGTAAAAACAACATCTAAATATTTTATATTATTATTTTGAATAATAATAATAAAAATAATAATAATAATTATAATAATTATTATTATTATTAACAATCTATAAATATGTGTGTTTTTTTAATAAATAGGTTCTTATAAAATATATTTTTGTCTTAAAATGGTAATTCAAATTACTGAATATCATTAATAATTTATTAAAAGATTATTATAAAACAATTTTTTTAGTATAACGAAATTTATACTAATACATTTAGTTTGTGGAAGAAGATCTTTCTTAAAACATGTTTATAATTGATAAAATTTGGTATATAAGCGATATTTACATTCTTGAAAATATTTTTCAAATATTTTTTCAGACTATTTATCAAAATTTGAAGATTAAATTATGTGAAAATCCTTGACACGTTCGTGTGAAAAAATTGTGTTTCGCATAAGAAACGAGCTGCCATTTGCATCCTGCCACAAGGAACGTTGCGAAAATAACTTGTTATCTAAGAAAAATCTTTGAACTAGTTTTCTTATATCCCGAAGAACCCTAGCCACTCAAAAATTATTCAAATAAATTATAATTCAAACGTGTTTTTCGACACTTTTTTTCTGGTCGAAATAATTTTTGAATTCGTCAAATGGCTCGTAATTTATCTCGGATCAAGGATATCGGGAGCACTGACATTCGTTCGCATACAAAGTGGTCGAAAATTCGAATTTTTCAGATTTTTTTCATATACATAAACATATATGTCGATTTATTATTTCGCTATCGAATAGACTTTATTTAAAAATAAATGTATTACAGAATTTTTTTGAATAAAACATCAAATTTTATATGATTGAGTTCATAAATAAAACATTTCAAAGAAAAATTATCATTCATAATTTACCAACTATAACAAATATACAGATTACAAAGAAGATTATTTAATAGTTGGATACAATTGTAAAATATTTATGATTTTTAATGTTTAAGAATCACATTTACAATAATGAAAAAGATAAGTACTTCATATAATGATGTAATAACAAAAAAATTCATTTTATTAAAATATTTTTAATATAAAAATTTAAAATTGTACTCAAAAATAATAAATAAATAAATATTCAAATGGAGTTATTCTGGTTTTCGAGGCTTCGAAAAATTGGCTAATGTTTAACAATGCCGCGTATATTTCAGCAGGATGTTGGCCTTTGAGGGAGACCATTCGGACCCATAGCGTAGTAACTACGTAAAAAAAATACATTTATATTTATATCGCGAGATCTCTAGTACGAAAAGGTCGGCCATGACCCCACGGTTCCCCGAAAATATAAAAAAAATGAGGGTTTATTTATTCGTGAACAACAATGCACAAATGACCTGTTGACGACGACATAAATAAATATTGTTTTCTGTCTTTTGAATTATATGCAAAGTATAAATGTAGTCTTGAAAAAAATGGGGGTGGAAAAAGTGAGGGTTATTGGGTCTTTTTTCAGGTTTTTTGTGTGCTAATTTACAAGTATGGTTGGCGATTGAATAATTTCAGGAAATTTCGTTTGAAAATTTGAGTGTTCAATATAATGTAAAGTTTCTTAGTATTTTCGAATTTGTCCACTATTATAATATTATATATTTGGATTTTCATTTGACAATATATGTGATATAAGTAATGAATTAATTTCAATATACTTTCGTCGAAATCTTAAGGTATAATAATTTTAATATCAAAATTGAGTAAACATGCCTGATTTCAACGTGAAAATATTTAGAATTTTTTTTTAACAAGTTATTTTATGAAAATATATGAAGTGTTTCAATACTCTATTTAAAAAAATGATTATCGATTGATTTGTGTTGAAACTAATTTAAAATATCAATGAAAAGAAAAAAATTATTGGTTTTCCCATAGATGTCATGTCAAAAAAATTCAAGTAATGTAATATTTTTGTTTTAATACAAAATGTTTTATTACACAACCCATGAGGATACAATATTTATAAATGATTAAAAAATATTGATTAACATAATGTATTATACAATGAAATTATGAAAACATAATACCGTAATAAAAAAAATATTCTTGTGATCTACAATTTTTGTAATAATAAGCTCTTTTTTAATATCTTTTTTAAAGAATGTCAGAAAATTTCACGTTATTTTTCAGCATTACTTCTTCAACAATATTTTTCAGTCGTTTTTTGAGCATCTTTTTTCGATCATGCTCCATGTAATTTTCAAATTTTTCTTTTATTTTCAGTTCGGCTAGTTCCATAATTTCTTTGCCATATCAAATATTCTAGGTAAAGTATTTAAAATTTTTATTATTGTTTTGTCCCAACATATTCTCATCAAATCATCATAACTCACTTCGTTCATCAACTTTTGAATTTTAATGTATTCGTGAGGATAAATTTTAGGAAAAAAATGTCATTATACTTTGTTATATTACGATTAACACAGATTTGACACATCAAATTAAGTCTTTTACGAATCAAATTCAACTATCGAAAAGTATATTATAATCACTGTTGTCATAGTAATAAATGGAATTTCATTGATTACTACGATAATACTTCTCGCATTTTCCGATATTTGATTATGAAGTCTAAAACCTGTATTTGCTAATAAATAATTAAAAATAACTCACCTTCCAAACGAGATTCTCAATCTGCAAATCTTTTACAATATTTGATAACTAATAGGTTTTTCAAGAGAACACAAAGTATTCAATTAATGACGACTCGATATGAAAATATTCTTATTATTGTCAGAATTCAATTGAATACATTTTGCAAAATTTAACAAGTGTGTTTTATATTATTGAATACACAATGCAAAGAAAAAAACCACACGCGTTGGCGGCGTCCAACGATCGACCGATTCAACAAAATGAACGAGTAACATTTTTAATTTCTGATATGTTATAATATTTTCATTTAGAGTACAGAATTTTGTCTCTGAGTCGGTAATAATAATCACTTAGTGTTAATAACGAATATTTCTTGATTGACAATGAGTGATTGAAAAAATAAATTTTGATACAAATAGTGTCTGAAATAAATTGAAACGCGAAAAAATCATAGACGATTGATTACGTTTCTAACAATGAAATTTCCATGATGTATTTTCGTGCACGACATGATGGTGAAATATATTTTTGTATCATTTGTAGCAGGGATGTCTTAAAAATAACAGTTGTGTAAATAAATATAGTAAACTTTAGTGAATATTTTGCAAACGTACTATTGAAATTTCATAATATTTATTTAGATACATATGTATGACGAGTTTTATCATAAAGGAAGTGGTTAAAATATTCTTATCATTTTTTAGTTTTTGTATGAATTCATTTAATAATATGGTTTCAATATAATACGACATTAATAAAAAAAAAATACCGGTTCAACATAGAAAAATTATCTTTCATTTGAAGATCTTTCAGTGGACTGAAAAATTTAAAATTTTTTCGTTGCTGAAAAAATTAAGATGCCCAGCTTCTTCCCATCTAATACCGGCACTGTCTATAAAAACTTCTGTAGCAAACAAAATTAGATTTATATTTATATAACGAAATCTTTAGTACGAAAAAGGAGGCCATGACCACTCAGTTCCCACCAAAAAAAAATCAAGGGTTTATTTATTTGAGAAAAATATGTAATGCAAAAATGACCTGTTGACGTTAGCATAAATATATATTCTTTTCTATCGGTTGAAATTTATGTCAAGTGTAAATGTTGTCTTGTGTGAAATAGGGGTGGAAAAATTGAGAATTGTTGAGTCTTTTTTTTTTTGTGTCCAAATTTATGATTTTTGTTTGTATAATTTCAAGGAATTTCGTTCTGAAAATTTTAGTCTTCGTATAGAAGTTAAATTTTATTTAGTATAGTTGATTTATTATAATATATTATATTTGGTAATATATGTATGTGATGTTAGTAGAGAATTTAGATTAATATAATTTCGTTAAAATGTCAATGTATAATAATTTCAATTTTAACATTAAATCTACCAAAATTGTGCAAATAAATACCATATATGTTTGTTGACAATATTTTTTTAAAATATACGATTAAAATGTTTCAATAATGTATTTAAAAATATGATTATCAATTGATTTGTGTTGAAACTAAATAAAAATGTCAATGGATGGAAAAAAAGTTTTGGTTTTCCCAAAGATGTGATGTGAAAAAAAATCATATAAAGTATTTAATATTAAATGATTTAATTGCAGAACTCATGAGTATACAATATTTATAAGCAGTCTATAAAAATATATTGATTTTATATATGTATACAATATTACAATGTATTAAAATTATGGTAACATAAAATCGTAATGAAAAAATATTCTTAAGATCTATAATTAGTATTAAAATTTACATATGTTAAAACCAAAAAAAAAAAAACACATAAAAATATGGCACAAAAAATATTGTAATGTATTTTGAAGTCACGTGAGAAATTATATTATTATTATTATTATTCATGTATTATTTTATAAGTTTTCGTTGATTTAATTTTTCAAACGATTAAATATTTGTATACAGTCTTATAATACGTATATTATTCAGTTTTTTTCTTTTCTTCTGGAGCAGTTTTAAGATTGTCAGAAGATTTCACTTCATTTTTTAGCAGAATTTCTTCAATATTTTTCAATCGTTTTTCGTTATTTTTTATCCGTTCATTCTCCGTGTTATTTTCACATTTTTCTTTTATTTTCAGTTCAGCTAGATCCATGAATTCTTCATCCATATTAAATAATTTAGGAAACTCCGTTAATTTTTCTTTATTAAAATCGGTACATCTCTTCAACAAATCATCCAAAGTCATTTTGTTGTCGGACAATAGATTTTGAATGCGTTTATATGGACTATTATCACACAACATCTCACATCTCATTTTGTAATACATCTTATTAGCTGAGTAAAGTATAAAATGCTTCCTTTTTAAATAATACGAATATTCATTTGAAAGTATTTGTGTCAAACCTTTTTTTGTACTTTCGCTTATACGATTAGATGACTCTTTAAAAAAAAATTTTGTTATTACATCGCAACATATTTTTGTCAAGTCATCACAACTTGTTTCGTTCAACAATTGAATGCATTCGTGTGGAACAATATCAGGAAACAGAGAAATATTTTTAGCTACATAAGATAAAATATCCTTTCTATTTATAGGAAAAAATTTTTTTTTTGAATTATCTATAATTCCAGAACCGAAAATAGCTATTTCCAATTTTGAAAGAGATTCGATGCGATGTATGAGAGTTAAAAGTTCAGCGTCATTTCTCATGGTTTGGATATCACTGATGGCTAAACCATTAAGAAAATTGTATAAAACAATTGTCACAATAATGATGAAAAGCACAAACATAAAATGACTCACTCCAGGAAACGAATCGAATTTAAAGCTGCCAGCTTCCAATTCACCAATAAACATTATGATAGTTTTGAAAATCGATCGAAAGAATGAAAGGAAAAAATTATATTCTTCCGGCTCGTTTTCGCTTGAATTTTCAATTCGATCGGGTTTTATCTCGACTTCATGAAATAATTTATAGAAAATTAATCCAAAACTTATGAATATTATGATAAATCCCCCGATGACTGTCAAAAATATGAATATGACAGATACAAGCATAGTATAGTAGATAGAAAACATTGAAAATTTGCCCATCAATATAACAAATTCTAGAGATGCAAAAAATATTGCGAAAACGCTTAGTTTAACTCGCATATCATAACTATCAGAAAACAATATCGATATAGTGATTCCAAACATTATCAATTCAATCAAATTTTCAAGGCTTTTTAAATAAAATTTCGGATAACTGAATAATTGCAACAGCTCTCGCAATATGAGAATAACCAAAAAAAAAAACAAAAATACCTTAGCTGTTTTACAGCCCCCTGCAGTCGAATCGAAAAGAATGTGAAATCCGAGAGAAACGCAAAATAAGAGAAAGATCAAAAAGTTGGCCAAAAATAGCCATTTTACCTTTTGCCATTTCAAATGTAAAAAACATTGAATCACAGGATGCTTGATGAACGGTCTGAGTTGCTTTATTTTCGACATCCTCAACAAAATTTCCATTTCAGATAACACTGTTTTGTCTTCTATGGGTGATTTTTCGGCATGTGAGATTTTCGGTTGATCACTTACTGTGTTCGATTCTATATTTTGTGAATTTTGGTTGTTTAAGAGTTGTTCTGCTTCGTTACATTTTGGTTTTTCATTAGTAACTCGTTCATTATTCAAATCAAAAGTTTTCATTATTGAACTTTTCATTCAAAATTGGTTTAAAAAAATTGAAATTAATTTCGATATATTCAATTTTATCATTCTTATTAGGGGTTTTCATCATACATAGACATTCGTCTAAATGGGCTTCGAAAATTTTCGGTGGCATTTTTTTAAGCGCGTATTCAAACTTAGAATTTTCATCCAAAGATTTATCTATAACATTTAAAGAAGCTCCATTTTTTAATAAGAACGATATGATTGTTTCGTGTTTCATTTTTATTGCTATTTCGAGACTAATTGAATATGCAAAAACCATCCACTCTCTATTTTTTTTTTCCAGCATCCTTAAACATTTATTGAAATCACCAATGTTACAAATGTCCAGTTTCTTATTACGAATAAAATTTTTCAACATATTTAACAAAGTATTTTTGTCATACTTCACTCTTTCGTCAGATATGAGGAGTTTCAGAGCCTTATGGTGACAATTTATAAACGCCAACTTGATGGGAAGGTGATTGTAAAGATTAGATATATTCGGATCGCATTTTGTTGTAAGTAAGGCTTTTATAACTTTCTCCAATCCTTTTTCGCACGATAGTTGAAATATTGTGTAATGCTTTCCATTTATTTCAAAAATCTCGGAAAACTTCTCGTTTTCATATTCATCGATTTTTTCGATATCCGTAATGAAAGATTTTTCATCGCCCTTTTGAATATGGATCTTTAATTTGATAATTAAACCTTTTTTTTTAGGAATTTTTTGTACGTAATTCCTCTCGATAGATTTTGACAATTCATTTTCAAGCAGAAATTCAATCAAAATGTAGTCAGTATGTTCACAATAATTCTTTTCGAAATTAAACAAGCCGTCTTTTTCTTCAAGTGAAAAATTGTTTTTCGAATCAATCAATTTCCGAATATTTCTTTCCAATTTCAATATTTTCACCACATCTGTCGTTTTTTTCAATTTTTCATCGATCAGATCAATTGTATTGAGTATGTTGACATTATCTAATCCTATCAGTTGACATAATCGCCAAAAGTAACTGAGATTTTCCGCTTCGATTATAAATTTTAATAATTCGTTCTTCTTCTCTAAATAATTGGTTTTTATAAGATTGAAATTACTTTTCTTACCAAGACAACAAAAAAAACTTTCAATGAAATTATCCATCTTCGTAGTCGAGCATAATTTTTCGAAGCACGACTTGTCAGTTTGTTCATATTTTCGAAAAAATATTTCAAAATCTCCATCATACTCTTTGATGGTGGATCGTAGTTTTTTATTATCTGGTACATCCAATGCTTTCCAAAATTGAGTATCAATCGGATCATCATTAGGAACGTTATCAGGAACATCAACAGTATTAGGAACAACTGTGACTATTGGTATATCTTGCATTTCGATGTCGTTTGAACCATTCGATTCTGCCATTGTATCAATATATTTCTGTAAAATAAAAAATACTAATCAATATATTGATAAGAAAAAAAAAATTGACTGAAACCACAATGTTTACGATAGTGAGAAACAAGGGTCCGATAGGACCATTGTTTTGGGGACATTTGTGGTTTACAGAAAATATATTTTTTTTAATTTGCCAATTTTTTAGGTCACGCACTGTTACGATATGCCAAATGTTGTCGATTATGTGTCGTATTGTAACTGAACTAGAGTGTTTATCTATCTATCTATCTATCTATCTATCTATCTATCTATCTATCTATACTTTTATAAAACTGAAAGTTTCTCTGTCTGTCTGTCTGCCACGCTTTTTTGGGTGTCAAAATTTGTCCTTTATAGAAAAAGAAACTATAACACCTATAGAGCTGAAACTTTCTCAAACATCTTAACACTTTACCGACCGGAGTAATGACTGCTGGACTTACCTTAACGACTGCACGTTTTTACAAAAAACATCCTTTTTTGCGCAATTTACTTAAAATAGTTGTAACTTTATTATCAATTTATTGATTTTCACGAAAATTTCAAAAATGATTCATTGTGAATGTATTTACGTGTTAATGAAAAAAAAACATTTTTTTTAAATTAATTTAATATAGAAATACGTTCAAATAATTACATGGAAAATAATAACAAAAAACGTTTAAAATCACTGGCACAGATCTCATATTCGTTTTATATTTTGCTTATGAGTATCGCTAATAATCTACATACAGGGATTCCCAACCTCGTGCCCGCGGGCACCATGGCGCCCGCTGAACGATTCGTGTGTGCCCGCCACTATTCGACCGTGACAGAATTTTTTCATAAACACTAATTGAAAATTTAAACAATTTTTAATAATTTGTTAGAGTTTTATTTCTTTTTGAGTGGCTAGGTTTATTAAATACGTTCGTATGTTTGGCATATAAAATTAAATCATTTTTCGGTTCGAAATATTTATGCGAATCATTGTTTTCAAATATGAACTAATTAAAATCAAGATATAGATCTCGACTCACCGATGAGCATCTTTATGATTGTTTGCTAACAGGATTATTGTCATACTCTCCTAATGTTTTCTTTCTATTTGTGTTTTTTGTTTACGTTTTGTAAATACGTTTCTCTGTGTGTAAGTAATTTGAATAATAATTTTATTGTTTTGAAACATTTTTGTTTATTATTTATTAATAAATTATGAATATAAGAAAATAAATTATGGGAAAATAAGAAGTTATGGAAGGAGTTTGTTGATCAAAAATAGGTGGTGCCCGTCACCCTACCGATATTTTAGAATGCGCTGAATGCATGAAAATTATTTGTATGAAAAAAAATGTTTTATCTGACAATATGCATAAACTATTATCATCCATTTGCAATATATATTTATATGCTTTAACATTATTAGAAAATCGATAAATCAGTAAGTAAAAATAGTAATTGCTTAACGATATTTAACTTGCCTCTAGCGATATTCTGATTCTGAAATATCCTGGATCTGAAAGATGATATCATTCTATTTTTAAAAGTGAAAAATATTTTGGACTCATTTGGAATCATTTGCGATCAATTGATCATGACTGGATTTGTGTTTATAATATTATATTTACTTTACTTTCCATTTAAATGTTGCAAAATAATAAATTGAAAACTTACGAAAATGAAAAAAACCGGCAACTGAAGATCAACGTAAATGGTGGTTGATGGAATTAATATTGATTGAAAGTTATTGCGAATCGTGAATGTTGCTGGAAAAAATCTAAAAAAAGAGTAAATTGAAAGAAAATATATGAAAACGATGCTAATTATTATAAAGATCCATCCTTTGATCGAAATCGATTCGAATCAAAATAGATCAGCAGACGCCAACCGGTGATCCGCGAACAAATTTTGGTAATCCGTAAGGAAATCTGGACATGATTTGTATTTTTTATGGTTTATTCATAATAAAACGAAATAAAATAGAAAATATGATATTCGAAAAAATTTCGATTTTTAATAACAATTTTTTTATATTTAATTTTGAATATTTAATTAGATAAAACCGATGCGACGGAACGAAATACGAATCGATGAACTTCGCTGACAAAAATATCATCTGTTTATTTTAAATTTATGAAAAAATATATGGTTTGTCAGAAAATTCACTTTTATTTCAACTAGCATGATAATAGATTGGTCAACGCTTCGACGGTATTGACGATTTTGATTGTTGATTTTACTTTTCATATTTTTGATTTTCTTTATGAAGTACAAGATTAGACTGAAGAGTCTATGAAGAGTCTATGACTAACAGTCGTATTTTTGGAAATCAAAAATTCAAATTCTCGGCAATTTATAAAGTCAGCTTTAGCCAGTTTGGACATTACATATTTAACTTATGCAGATATTTTCAAATGGAAACTGTAGTTACTTCACCCATTTTGTACAAAATCGCGAAAAATTCCGAATTTCGACATCGACGATACAGTTACGAAGAGTTCAATTGAAAATCGAATTTCAATCAAAATGAAAATTTAATTTTGATGATCATTACAATCGCATACTTGCGAATTTTCAGCAGGATCGATACAATGTTCAATTTTACAAAAGTTGTCGTTCGATGGTATAGGATGCTCGGAAAGTGTGAGTGCACTTTAGTGAGTAAGTGCTTTTAAACTGCACTCACCTTTGCGAACACCCTTTATAACAATTTCTCTAATCTGCATTTTCTGATTTTTATCTGAAATATAAAAGAATATCTTTGATAAAGACCGTAAAAATATGCACATCAGTTCCCGTCTCGAACTTCCGATTCGTGTTTTTCAATATTTTTACCAGAGCCGGAGCTGGAGTAAATGGCAACATAGGCAAAAACTAATTTTACGCCCCCCCCCCGGTTTTGTCAAAAAAAAATCTAAGCTTTTTTAAAGGAAATTGAATCTAAATATAGAGATTTGCTGTTACGTGCTGAAATATGATGGTCAAGTCCGCTTGAAGTTCGAAATAGATTTTTAGAGCGCTTTAATGAAATACAAATATTTAGTTTCGAAATGAAAATGATAAATATTGGCTTATAAGACGTTTGCTTGTAACAGACATAATGAATCATTATAATATTATTATTTCAGCATACGGCTCTAAGGAAATAACTAAAAGGTTAAGGTTAAAGGTTAAGTTTTAGGTTTAGTTTAAGGGTAAAGGTTAACTCACCTTACAACGAGAATCTCAATCTGCAAATTGTTTACACGTTCAATAGTTTTTTCGAGGATGCTCAAAGATTTACAATTTACGTTATCTCTATACGATAATATTATTATTACTTTCTGAATCCAATTGAAACAATTATGTATGATATCGCACATGTTTACATTATTGAACACATATTGCAAAGAAAAAACACCACACTCGATGACGACCAACGCTCAACTGGTTCAACAAAATAAACAGATATCTGTTTGTTACTCAGAGTTTTTTTTTAACGCCAAATAGTTTCTTCGAACCGGTACTCGGTACCGATACTCGTACATTAATGGCGAATGTTATCTAACCGTCTACTTGAAAAAAAATTTTTTGAGGCAAATAATAGTGTCTGGAACGAATTAATGCAAGAATTTATTGGACGTAGACATTGTTTACGTATGCTGATGAGGGATTTTCCGTAATACATTATCGTGAACAACGCGGGAGTCCAATAAGTTTTTGAAACATTTGTTTGAGCATAGGTCGTCTCAAAAGTAATGGTTGTGTAAATAAATATACGTTAAGCTTGGTAAAAATTTTGCAGAGACACCATTGAAATAATATTTTGTTATCTGACAAATTACAATTAAAAATTCGTTATATTTATAAGGAATTTTATGATGAAACACTACCATATAGAAAGTGATACACAGTTATAAATAGTTATAAAATATTTTAAATACTAGAGTTTTAGAGTTTCTATGACTTTATTAAATAATACGGTTATTATATTACACGGCATTAATAAAAAACTACTAGTTCAACAAATTGGAATCTCTTCTTGCTGATTTTAAATAGCATTTCATACGTTTTCGTATCATTTTATTATCTTTGGCAATCCCTTAAATATATATTTATAAACCATGTCTTATAACAATATCAATAGAAAGAAAAATTTTTTTTTTTTTTGTACAAAATATCTCAAAATTTCTTCATCGTTTTCCGTTTAAACAATTCAAAATCAATCCGTTGTTATTGAAAAAGTTAATAAAAAAATTATGTGTCCGTTGACCACCTTGTCTATTATCACAATGCGATATAAATTGGCCTCGAACTTTCTGAACTTCTTGTATTCCTTGAATATTAAACGATAGCCGTTCGTCGTAGTCTTCGCACGTAAAAATAATTTAAATTTTTGGACGATTTGAAATTATACTTTCAATGATGTGACGCATATTTTTGATTGCAAAATACGAAGTGTAATAATTTTTTTTTATGAAGTGCGAGTCACTGATAATATTCGCGTTTCCGTCTCTTATATAAAAATTCGTTTAAATGTGGGTCGAAAAGATATAAAATGCATCAATATTTGAATGAAAAATTATAATTCTGAAATGTTATTTTTTTCAAAATATTTTTTTATTAAAAATGATTTTGATATTGCTTGTCTCAAATTTTTTGTAATTAAAACAACTTTTTATTCAGCGTTATTTTTTTTTCATTTTTTATCAAAATTAACAATACAATCGATATTGAAGTACCTACTAATACATTTTCATACACAATATAATATGAACAAACAATAAATCAGTAATTAAGAGTAAGTTATTGAATTTAAACAAAAACGACATTTTATTACTATTCATACAGTTTTTACATTTAAAATTGTTTTACATTCAACGTTTAAACTACAAAATTATTGTTATTATTATTATTATTAAATTTATTTTCATCTATCTTCTTTCACACCCAAAATGCCTTCAATCTAAAACTACTCTAAACTACCCCAAATCATCCCTAAATTTCTAAATTTATTTCCCCATATATATGAGGAAGTAAATTTAGATTTTAAAAGGATATAAATCTATAATTTTATAAAATATATATTTTTATGAAATCGCAAAGAATTTGAAAAATTACGAAAATAAATTAGCGATGTTGATTTTAAAGTTCAAAACCGTGAAGCGTTTTATTCGTTATCCAAAAAGAGTAATATTTGAAAAACATAAAAATTACATAGCAAAAAATAACTTGCCATTGCCAGTAATTAGTATAATAGTTAGGTATCAGAAACTATTTTGTACAAATTGGTAAGTGTGACTACAGACGGAGCACTATGAACAACAATTAAAAAAACCTGAGTAAACATGATTGTGATTTTCAATCAATATTGATGGTATACTGAAAATGAGTTAGCTTAAACGTAAAAATAAAAATAAATATTTTTACTGGTGACCCTTTGATTATTTTTTTATTTTTAAAGTATGCCTAGGCCTCCTATACTCGTATAATGTTGAAACTAAAAAAATGAAATTACATAGTTTCGATACATTCAATAGAATTTTTGCGATCTTATTTTAGGAATTCTGAAGAAATTTGTCTAGATGTGCTTCGATTTTTTTCGGCGGCAAACTTTCAAACACGTAGGCATCAGGTTTAAAAATTACAAACAAAAACTTGTATATAAAATTAATAGATGCTCCATACAGGGCCGGATTGTTCTGATGGCAGCCGCCACGCCGTGGATTAAAAATATTTTCAGCAATGTATGCTGTAATTTTAGATCAAAATGTTAAAAATAGTATTAGAAGGGTTTTTACCGGATCCACCGTTAAAAATTTCGAATACATACTTAACTATTGCATTTTAACATAGATCTTATGATATATTATGATTAAAAAAAATTACAGCAGTGCTTATCTTTGATGTACCTATTTCCAGTAATATCACATGTATGTATACATTTTTTTGTTATTAATATCTGTTATATGTTTAGAAATTTATAAAAAAAATTGAATTCAAATTAAATTTTTATTTAAATTTTTTCAAAAATAGGGGAGAATTGTCTGATTTCGTGATATTAAGCGCTTGTTTGTCATTATCACTTATTCTATTGAAAAATAATTAAAACAAAACATACAATCATAAAACATCAACCTAATTTTTCATCGAACCGTTATTTAGATGTTGTAATTCATTACCAATTTTGTGTGACATCTCCTCAAATAATCGAATCCGAGACGTCTAATTCCGTGATACATTAACTAATTCCATGATAGTGGTCGTGTAATTCCGTGATAGCATACTTAGTTTTGAGAAAAGCTTCGAAATAATATTTTTTTATAATAAAAGATTAGCATTGAAATGATATAGAAAATTTATCGTTAATAATATTTTTTAATAATAACTGAAGATTTTATTTAAATAATTTTCGCAGTTTCAAGAAAAGTAGAAGTAAATGAAACAATCTGAAGACTGGCCCTTTCGGACCGGTCCTGGCTTCGTATTTCAACAAGAACATCGTGCTACTATGATGATTCATTTGTAATGCTAGTTTAGAAAATAAAACAAACACTCTTGAACTACACTCGCTCCATTCTAATTTATCTGCACGTTTGTTTAATTGTTTAATTGTGAGTGTTTACTCACAATCATGAATCGCTGCATATTAAAAAAAATGTTTCTGTTATGCTTCACACTTTAATCTGGTATATCTAAATATATACTAGTAACGTAAACTTTGAATATAAACATTAAATTTGAGGCGCCTTCAGTGTACTGAATTATTTGGGGCTCTTTTACTGCATTATACTAGTTTGGACGCTTTCGATGCGCTAAAAATTTGGGATGCGTTCGGTGCTGAAAAAAATTAAATACTCGACCTTGTCCCATCCCCCCAGATTCTGTAGAAATTTTAATTACAAAAAAAAATTATTACGAGGAAAGTACATTTATATCGCGAAATCTTTAATACGAAAAAGGCTGCCATGACCTCGCGGTCAAAAAAAAAATGAGGGCTTATTTATTTGTGAACAACAATGCACAAATGATCTGTTGACATTAATGTTAATCAATATTGTTTTCTATCTGTTGAATTTTTTTGAATATTAATAATTTTTTGAAAATTATTGAATTATATACATATGTGTAATTGTTGAAATATATTTGGCAATATTTATAATATACATGACATGATATTAGCAAAGATTTAATTTTGATATGCTTTTGTCGAAGTCCCAACGTATTTAAATTGCAATATTAAATCGATCATATTAAAAATTGGAGCAAATACTATGTATGATTTCAATATGAAAATTTTCTGGAAATTTCAACTTTTTTTACAAAGTTATTTTGTCGAGATATATAAATAAAATGTTTCAATACTGTATTCAAAAAAATTATTATTGATTGATTTGTGTTGAAATGAAATAAAAATATCAACGAAAGGAAAAAAATGTCGGTTTTCCGAAGATGTTATCTAAAAAAAAAACAAATCGAAATTATATATAAAAAATTTATTGTAATATAATTATGATATGAACGAATTTAATTAGATAACTCATGCGTTTACAATATTCATAAACGGTTTATACAACTTAATTATGGAAGCATAATATTGTAATAGAAAAATAGTCTCCATACCTATGATTCTTGTGATTGTAAGAACTTTAAAGTAATATACACATCTATTTAATATTAAAATTTATATAAAATTAAAAATAGTATACATATATAAAAATATGCCATGACAGGGGATATTTTTCGAAGTCTCATGAGCTAATTAATTTATAAATTTGGCTCCATTTAATAATTCAAACGATTAAATATTGGTAAATAATAATAATAAGTCTTACATATTTATTTATTATTCAGTTTTTTCCTTGTCTACTTGATCAGTTTTAAGATTGTTAGAAGATTTCACATTATTTTTCAGCAGAATTTCTTCAATATTTTTCAATCGCTTTTCGATATTTATTATCCGTTTATTCTCCGTGTTATTTTCAGATTTTTCTTTTATTTTCTGTTCAGCTAGATTCATAATTTCTTTGTTCATATTAAATATTTTGGGTAACTCCATTAATTTATTTTCATTTAAATCGTTATATATAATATATAATATTTTCAACAAATCATCGAAAGTCATTTTATTGTCGGACAATAGATTTCGAATGCGCTTGTATGGTTCATTGCACATTATTTTACATCTCAGTTTGTAATACATTTTATTAGCTGAATAAGATATAAAATGTTTCCTTTTTATATAATACGAATATTCATTTGAAAGTATCTGCGTCAAAACTTTTTGGATACTGTCGCACGCATCAAAATTATTAGATGGCATCGTTAAAAATTTTTTTATTGTTATGTCGCCGAAAATTTTCTTGAGATCATCGCAATTCATTTCGTTCAACATTTGAATGCGTTTATATGGATAAATGTCATGGAAGATAGACACCTTTTTAGCTACATAAGATAAAACAAGGTTTATTTTTATACTATACGAACAATTTATTGAAAATATCTTAATAAAAATATTTTTTAAATTTGATTCATTCAAATCATATCCAATTCCAGAACCGAAAATAGCTGTTTCCAAATTTGAAAGAGATTTTATGCGATGTACGAGAGTAACAAGTTCAGCGTCATTTCTCATGGCTTGGATATCACTAATGGCTAAACCATTAAGAAAATTATACAACACAATTGGCATAATAATGATGAAAGTTGCGAATATGATTTGACTCGAAACGGGAAATAAATCGAATTTAAATTGTCCAGCTTCTAATTCACCAATAAACATTATGATAGTTTTGAAAATCAATCGAAACGGCGTTAGAAAAAAATTATACTCTTCTGGATCTTTATCGTCTGAATTTTCAGATCGATCAGGTTTTATCTCGTCTTCGTGAAACAATTTATAGAAAATCAACGCAAAACATACAAATATTACGGAAAATGCAAAGATGACTTTAATAAAGATCCATGTCACAGACTTGAGCATAGTATAGTAGGTAGAAAACGGTGTAAATTTGCCCATCAATATAACAAATTCAAGAGATGCAAAAAATATTGCGAATACGCTTAGATGAACTCGAATTTCATAACTATCACAAAAAAAAATCCATATAGTTATTATGAACGTTATCCATTCTATCCAATTTTCATAGCTTTTCACATAAAATATTGGATAACTGTATAATTGCATGATCTCTCGAAAAATGAGTATAACCAATGAAATCCACAAAAATTTCGTAGCTTTATTGAAACCCCCTACAGTCGAATCAAAAACAATGTGAAATCCGAGAGAAACACAAAATGAGAGAAAGATCAAGAAGTTGAACAGAAATAGCCATTTCACCTTTTGCCATTTCAAATGTAAAAAAGCTTGAATCACCGGATGCCTGATGAATGGTCTGAGTCTTTCTACTTTTGATATCTTCAACAGAATATCCATTTCTGACATAATCTTCTCAACCGTGTCTCCGACGAGTGGTTGGTCGGTTTCGACATTTTCAGCATCCTCTTGAGGTTTTTTATTTTTGTTGATATGTGGGTTTTTCTTTTTGCATTTCCTCGATTTACCTTTTGTTGGGTTGGTTTCGTTGTTGTCTGTGTTTAATAATTGATCAGTTTCTGTTTTTGGCACGATATTTTGTAAATTTTCGTTGTTCGTGAGTAGTGACTGTCTTTCGTTTTCTATTGGTATTTCAATAATAACTTGTTCATTATTCAAATTAACGTTTTCGATATTTAGCTTTTCATTCAAAATTGGTTTCAAAAAATTGAAATTCATTTCGACATAGTTAATATTATCATTCGCGGGGCGAATTTTCTTCATAGATAGACATTCGTCTAAATGTGTTGCGAAAATTTTCGGTGGCAAATTTTTAAGTGCGTATTTAACCTTTGAAATTCCATTCAAAGATTTGTCTATAACATTTAAAGATGCTCCATTTTGTAACAAGAACGATATGCTACTTCCGTGATCCATTTTTATTGCCAGTTCGAGACTAATCGAATATGCAAAAACCATCCACTCTCTTTTTTTATTTTCCAGCATCCTTAAACATTTATTGAAATCATCAATGTTACAAGTGTCCAGTTTCTTATTACGAATAAAATTTTTCAGCATATTTAACAAAATATTTTTGTCATACTTTACTCTTTTATCAGATATGAGGAGTTTCAGAACCTTATGGTGACAATTTATAAACGCCAATTTGATGGGAGAGTGATTATATTCAGTAGTCATGTTCGGATCGCATTTTGTTTTCAGTAAAGTTTCAATTATTTTTTCCAATCCTTTTTCGCACGATAGTTGAAATATTGTGTAAGACTTTCCTTTTATTTTGAATATTTTGGAAAAACTCTCGTTTTTAAAATGATCGATTTTTTTGATATCCTCCATGAATGATGATTCGTTACCATTTTGAATATGGTTATTTAATTTGATAATCAAACCGAATTTTCGGCAAATATTTTGTATGTAAGTAGATCTCGACGCGATAAATTTTGACGATTCAATATCATACAGAAATTCGATCAAAACTTCATTTGTGTGATCACAAAAATTATTTTTCTCGAAATTAAATAAATGGTCAAGGTCATTTTCATCATCTGAAAATTTTTTTGTCGAAACGATCAACATGTAAACCTTACGTTTCATTTCGAATATTTTCACCTTATCTGTCATTTTCTTTATTTTTTTATCGATTGTATCTATCGTCTCAAGTCTGTTGACATTATCTAATCCTATCAGTTGACATAATAGCCAAAAGCAACTGAGATTTTCCGCTTCGATTATAAATTTTAATAATTCGTTCTTCGTCACTAAATAATTGGTTTTTATATGGTCGAAATTTTTTTTCTTATGAAGATAAGGGAAAAAAATTCCAATGAATTTATCCATCTTCTCAGTCGAGCATAATTTTTCGAAACACGACTTGTCAGTTTGATTATATTTTCGAAAAAATATTTCAAAATCTCCATCATAGCTTTCAATAATAGATTGTAGTTTTTTATCATCGGATTCATCCAAAGCTTTCCAAAATTGAGTATCGATCGGATCATCATTTTTCGGAACAGCTTTTTCTTCTTTTAATTCATCGTTATCGGGTGTTTTCTTTGACATATCTTTCATTTCAATGCCTTTCGAACCATTGAAATCTGCCATTATATCAATATATTTCTGGAAAATACAGAATACTAAGTAATATATCAACATATTGATAATAAAATAAAAATAATTCATATGAAAAAAATGCCACATTGCGTAAGATTCGTGACAAATCCCAAGGAAAGAAATCGTCAAAAATCATCATCGAAATTATTCATATAAACTATTTATTACTTCAATTATTAGAAACAATAGATAATTATAGACGCATATTTATGAGAATCGATTCAGTATGTAAATCGGTGGTAATAAACACCTTTCGTAACCAGGATATTGACGAAAGATACATAAAATTCATCGAAAATTACTACTATTATGCAACCGCGTCTATTGACCTCTTTTTGAAAACAGCCACCTTGAATCAGGGTGTATTCTATTCAAACATAACAGTTAAAAAAAAATTAAATATATACATATATATATATATATATATATATATATATATATATATATATGTATATATATATATATATATATATATATATATATATATATATACATATATATATAATATTATCAGTTATTAGTTATTATCAGAATATCGTATTAGTTTTTATTTAATTTAGATATGTTCCATCATAGCCTATGGCTATGGTTAACCGCAATTGAAAGAATATTTTCCTTTAAAACTACATTATAGACAAAATCAAAAAATCAAAATATTTAGTGCTCTCTTATTTTTGAATTATAAAATAAATATTGTTTATTTCAATTCACTCACTTTCTTTCATTTAGCTATTTTTTATGTTGTTTTACTAACATTTGAAAATTTATAAAAATATTCGAATATGTTTCCATTTTCACATTCGATATTCGAATATCTGATTTCACGAATATTTGGGATCCCTATTCAGGATAGAATCGAACGGAAAAGTATTGATGAGGTCTTTGTCCATCAGTAGGCGTGACCGAGCTGCTTATGATGATGATGATGATGATGATAATGACGATGATGGTGATTCATGAGAATAAAAATTGATTTCGTAAACACAGATATTGATTATAAAAGAATACAATTAAAGTTGACCGAATTTACACCATCTTACAGATTATGTAATAAGCAAGAACCACATACAAGAATATCGATTAAATTTATCATTTTCGATTTTGTATCTTAAAAAAAGTTAAGGTTAAGCTTTAAAACTAATCAGCATAGGTACCTTATGAACCAGTACTGTGTTGTTAAAACTAGTACGAATGGTCTCCTCATCAAGTTTTAAAAACTAGAAGGTCAAAGAACAAAATCATATTTTTCACAATTTTTAAAAATACTATATGAAGCCCACTATCCCGCCTGTTACATGCACCGCAATCTACATATGTCTGCTTCCTGAACCAGCTTAGCTGGGAACTAACAAATAATTATATATATATATATATATATATATATATGTGTGATTTAATTATTCAATGATCATTTTATACTGAATGTTAAGAATTTGCGATTTAGTAATCTTCGAACATAACATATTGAACTTGGCCTCCAAGTCCTGAAACCGGGTCTTGGACTAAAAACTTTATTGAAACGTCGGTCATTTTAAATATATAATTATTTTTTATTTTACAAAAAATAAAGAAAACACCCACAGTAGAACCTCGATTATCTGAACTAAACGGGGATTGAGATGATCGGATAATCGAAAAAAGAAAAAAATTAAAAATTAATTAGAAATAAAATAAAACTATTTTTAAACATTTATGGTGTGTATTGAGTATTTTTTGAACTTATTTCCAGTCTATTTATTTTTACTGTTTATGGTTATTTGATACTGGCAAAATTTTTGAACATAAGATAAAATCGCCATAATAAGAAACTCGTTGGTTCTTAAGACAATCATTAATTAAGTCAAAATTTTTGACGCCATCCGTGAGAAGTTTTTTAACTTCATATTTTCAAAAATAAAATTCCTGTCCGGTTTTAGTTTGATCACCTCATAATTGAGTCTGTTATGAGTCCGTATAATTTTTCAACATTATCGTAAATTTTTGGACACGTGTTATGTAACAAAATCATATACTTTCTATTTAAAAAAATAAATCAGTTTTTTGGTCAATTCAAATAATCGAAAGTCCGGACAATAGAGGTTCTACTGTACATACATTTATTTTAAAGGTTTTCCTTCTAAATACAATAATTAACCTAGCATACTAGTGCGCAACTAAAGATGAACAAAATTGATAGATTCCGCTAGAAATAACGTAAAAATAATTTTGTAAAATTGGTCGATTTTGGGCTCTTGATTGATTTCATACATGAAAAAAAATAAGAATAACTCACCTTTCAAACAAGAATGTTAATCGGCAAATAGTTTGCACAGCCAATAATTTTTTCGAGAAAGCTCAAATGTCTTCAATTAATATGTACTATCTCAATATGATAATATTCTTATTATCCTCAGAATCAAATTGAAACCATTTTGGATGATTTGACACGTTTGTTAACATTATTGAACACACATTGAAAAGAAAAAACCGCACACGTTGCCGACCAACACTCAACTGATTCAACAAAATAAACCGACTACTATTTGTTACTCAGAGTTTTTTTTATAACACCGAATTTTCCTTCTCTGAATCAGTATAAATAAACACATATTGGCGAATGTTATATAACTGTCTATTTGAAAAAAAAATTTTTTTCAGCCAAATAGTATGTGGAACAAATTAAAACGAGAATTTATTGGACGTAGTCATCGTTTGCGTATGTTGATGTTGGGATATCCGCAATATAAATATTATTGTGAACAATGCGGGAGTCCAATAAGTTTTTGAAACATTTGTTAAAAGCATAGGTTGCCTCAAAAATAATAGTTGTGTAAATAAATAATTGTAAAGTTTATATAAAATTTTGCAGATGCACTATTGAAATATTATAATATTTTATTTTCTGACAAATTACAAATAAGAACTCGTTATATCAATAACGAATTTTATAATAAAATATTACCATATTGAAAGTGGTTAAAATATTTTTAGTATTTTTATAACTTTATTAGATAATACGGTTTTTATATTATGCAACATTAATAAAAAAACTACCAATTCAACAAATTAATAACTCTTTTTACCGATTTTAAATAGCTTTTTTCACGTTTTGAATGATTTCATTAACTTTAGCAATACCTTACATATATACATAAACCAGACGATAAACTTATTTATTAATATATTTTAATTTTATTTAAAAAGTGTTTGTTTTTTTATAAAAAAATATCTCATAATTTATTCTTTGTCTTCTGTTGAACTGATTTAAAATAAATCTTTAATTGTTAAAAAAAAAATTGTATATATTCAAATCGTCATCACAATTTGGTAATAATGTTAATATTAAAAATTATGTGTCCGTTGACCGCCTTGCCTATTATTATAATAAAATATTTACAATATAAATTGGCCTTGAACTTTCTGGGCTTCGTGTATTTCTGAGAATGAACTGATAACCGTTCATTTATAGTCTTCGCGCGTAAAAATAGTTTGAATCAATTAAAATGTTTTGGCGCTTCGACATTGTGGCTTAAATGAGATAATGTATATTTCCGAATGCAAAAGGTTCAAAATGTCAATAAATATCTTTTTCTTCAATGCGGTTTTCTGATAATATGCACATTTGTGTCACTCATATAAAAAATCGTGTGGGTCAAAAATTTACAAAATACATCGTTGTTTGAATGATAAATTATAGAAATTTTATTTTTTTTATCGAAAATTATTTCAATATTAATATTTTCTAAATTTTCTATAGTTACAAAAAACGTCTTTATATTCAGTGTCAAAAATTATAGATTTTTTACTAAAGGTAAAAAATATTGAAATATTAATAAATTTTCGTTTACAGTAAAAAAAATCATGGATTAGTAAAAAAAATTTATTAATATAAAAATGACAACAGGAGAACTCTATAAGGTCATAACAACAAAAATCAGTAAAAAAAAGTCATAACAACTTAACAAAAATCATTCATAAATATTCGAAAAAGGCGGACATTTAAAAGTTAACAAAAAATTAACATTTTCAAATATCAAGTTAATGCTTAATTTTTAACAAGCATTCTCTGATTTCCTTCAAATCTTTATACATATTTACGTTTCTGCCAATCTGTTTTTGTTATCTTCATAATTTTCATCTAATGAAAATATTAAATTTTTTATCCAATTAAAAATAAAACATATAACAATATGGCATGAGAAATCATTATGTATTTCTGTAAAATCAAAAATACTAATCAATATATTGTAATGAAAATAAAAATTAATGAAAAAAAAACGCCTCATTGTGTTAATATAATATGTAAAAATTTCTCGATCTTGACATTTTTCTCGAGAAATTTTAACGAAAGAATTCTCGAGAAAAAAAACATCACTCAGAATATTGAAAGATTACAAAAAATAAATGGCTCGTTACAATAGTAGATTTTTATGAATTTTTTTAGATAACACGTGTCCAACGATGTACGAGTAGGTAGTATATAATGCTGGCCATACACGCTACGAGAAATCGTTACGATAAAACTGTACAGTTCGAATGGTACGATTTATCGCTACATGTATGTATGTAAAACTGTACAGTTTTATAACATACATGTAGCGATAAATCGTACCTTAGTTTTATCGTAACGATTTCTCGTAGCGTGTATGGCCAGCATAACATAATTACACAAATTGAGGGTGACTCAACTACGAGGATGATTAATCTGGCAGAAATTTTATTTCTAAAATAGTACATTTTATAAAAAAAAATTAGTAAGTTAATTTCAAATGTAATTAAGTGTTCCCATTCCATTCATCATCGCAATCGTAGATGTTTAGAACACACAATTCAAAATCAGTTATAAAAAATAAACAAACACATCTAGCACAAAGTCTTTTTGCTTAATAAATAACGAGGATTAATTTGATGGAAAACAAAAAAAATCTTTTGTCTTAGAAATAAAACTCTTGTACGATATTCGTTTGATTACAGCAGTACACGTGCACTCGTTAAGTTGAAATTGCTACAAGTCGTATTGTACAGAATACGACTTGTAGCAGTATTGTCCAGAATTTTGATAGCTGATTGTGAGATTACAGACCCTTTTTTATTTACTATACTAGACTTTTATCAAGTTACTCTCACAATCAGTAGTGGTTTTAATAAGATATCTATTTATAGTATCATCCAAAAGAAAACGTAGGATATTATCAATGTCCCAAAAAAAGGGTGCTTCGGAATGATTTTTTTTTATAATGTAATATTATATTAAACTAGCGAATGCGGACTGGCTTTGCCAGTCCTTTACGCTAGTGGGTTGGCCCTTTGGGCCAACCGACTCGGCCCTACGGGCCTCGCGCGTTGTTGGCCCTTCGGGCCCACCCCCCCTGCCCCTGGCTACACACCAAATCTACTAATATTGAGTTTTAGAAATAAATATCTATTTCGAAAACATTTATTATTTTAATATCATTTATTGAAACGAAATCTAAAAAAATATGATATGTCAATAGATATCGTTTTGGCAGATTGATATATTTACTTAATTATTTATTTATTTAAATATACAAAGCAGCGCTTCAAACAAACGAACGACACGGAAGAAAATCGACATTAGTATGGCGGCTGTATTAATTTAAAAAGTGAAAATTGCCGAAATTGTAAATTTTTTTTTTCTTCAATCGGCATTTTCGAGAGTTAAGAATGTTGTTTGTCGCTGTAGGAATATTTTTTACCATGTCTGGTGAAGTATGGGATTTTTTGGAGCCCTAGGTAAAATTTGTATTAAGTCACAAAAATTTTTTTTTCGAAATGGATTCAGATAGACACACAGATAGACAGACAAACAAACTTTCATACTTATAATAATAGTATTAAATAGTATTAAATAAATAAAAATGAATGTATGTATGTATGTATGTCCGTGACCTATGCACGCCTTTACCGCTTATCCGATCATGATGAAATTTTGTAAATACGATGGTTACGCATCCAGAAAAGTTTTAGCATAGGGTGACCATATTTTCCAGGACTCAAAACGGAACGCTCAAAAAAAAAATGTCCCCCCTATACAAAAAAAAATGTTACACGTTCAAAAACTTCCCTCGATTAATATCGTTGAGAAAATACATTACTGATAAAATATATTTGCCCACCGGGACAAATCAAACAATTTTACGAAAACGACGGGACAAACGCAAGACACGACGAAAACGGGACTGTCTCAGCGAAAACGGGATGTATGGTCAGCCTATCTGTCGGACCTACCAGCCTATTCTTCAAAAAAATATCGATTGGTTTCGCTTTTTCAGTTTACATTTATCTGTTCTGTCATTTATCTGTCATTTATTTATCTGTCAGTTTACATTTGACTTTTCAGGAAAAAAAAGGTGCTACTATGTGATTAGCTGAATTGCATCTTTTAGGTTGGGTTAGGATGGATTAGGTTGGGTAAGATTAGGTTAGGGTTGTCGAGGCCGACCCAGAAAAACACGGGTGCAAAATAGCCGCCATGAGGAAGACCCGGAAAGGGGAGGCCCTCATCGAGCTCGAGCGCAACACAGACGACTCTGCTAAGCTCGTCGGGGAGCTAGTCGACAATCTGGACGACAGAGCGGCTGTGAGAAAGATGGTCCCCGCTGCGACGATCACGATCTTCGACATCTATGAGAGCGTGGAGACAAACGACGTAATCGCTGCTGTTTGCGGGGAGTGCAAAACGGCGGCCAAAGAGGACGTCAGTGTAAAGTACCTGAAGGCCGGCACCAGGGGCACCCAGCTAGCGATAATTTCGCTACCAATGGTTCACGCCCGTCACTTTGCTGGAATGAAGTTGAAGATCGGTTGGGTGCACTGCAGAGTACGGTTTCGCGCCGAGGCAGTCAAGTGCTACCGATGCTTCGAGGCCGGACACAGGGCGATCAACTGCCGGAACACTGACCGCAGCGGCCTCTGCAGGCGCTGCGGAATGGAAGGCCACAAGGCTGCAGCATGCGAGAGCGAGCCAATCTGTGTCACCTGCAAGGCTGACAACAAGGACGATGCGCATGTAGCGGGCACCAGTGCTTACCCGGTCTCCAGGCGCCAAAAGAGCACCACGGCCCAAAAATGATCAGCCTACTGCAGGTGAATCTCAACGAGTGTAGAGCTCCACAAGAGCTTATGATGAGGGTGGCGGAAGAGCGCAAGGCCGACATAGTTATAGTGTCCGAACAATACCGCGGGGCAACTCCCCCCCGCTGTTATGCGAACTCCAAGGCCAGCGCAGCAATCTACGTGGCATCCTGTCATCTTCATGTCACAGGAGCAGACGACAACAACAGCAGCCGGGGCTGGACTTGGATAGAAGTGGGGGGAATCAAATTTTGCTGTGTGCGAGTCTCTGCTGGGACGGATGAGAGACTGGAAGGTCCTGAGCACCTACTCGCATAGTGACCATCTATATATAGAGTACACAGTGCACTCGCGTGACAAAAAAGCGGGCCACGAGGTCCCTCAACGGGGATGGGCTGCTCGGAAACTGGGTTCCTTCACAAAGCTCCTTCGCTTCGCATGTGATGCCTCGACGCCGAGGAGAGGACCCTCGGCCCACCGCGGGGTCTACTGGTGGAGCGACGAAATCGAGGCATTGCGCAAGAGCTGCGTGGTTGCCTACCGAAGAACACAGAGGCGCAGGCACAGAGGCGCCCGCTGTGCACCGAGCGGCGCAACGCCTACAAAGCTGCCAGAAACATGCTCAGAAACGCCATCAAAAATAGCAAACGGAGATGCTGGGAAGAGCTGTGCCAAACCATCAACGTTGACCCGTGGGGGACGCCTTGTAATCGTACGAAAGAAGCTTAGGTCCATAGAGGAGGACGTCTTTCTGAACGACCCTGCAAATCTGGAGGCAGTCATAACGGACTATTTCCCCAGGGCCGGATCTGCCCGGACGCAGCGAGGGACCCAGCAACTCGCGCCGATGAAACTATTCCGGTGGTCCCGTTCTCAAAGAGAGAGAGCTGGAGGCGGCGGCGTCACGGCTCGCAGTGGCCAAGGCACCAAGCCCGGACTGCGTCCCAAACGTGGTAATCAGGGTGATTGCAGAGTCTGACCCTGAACTGCTCCTGACGGTGTTAAACAGATGCCTGCGAGACGGCTTGTTCCCCGCCCCTTGGAAGATTCAAAAACTCGTCCTAATCCCGAAAGGGAAGAGCGGCCCGCCGGGACCGTCGTCGTATAGACCACTTTGCATGCTGAACAGCGCGGGGAAGCTCCTGGAGAGGCTCGTCCTACAGAGACTCACCCCATTCCTGGAGGACAGTGAAAAGGGGCTCTCGCCTTACCAGTTCGGCTTTCGACCGGGGTGATCGACGATCCTCGCAGCTCAACAAGTGGTCGACATCGTGACCGAGGCGCACCAAGGGAGCGTCAAAGCGAGCAAACACGCCGTGCTTGTCACCCTGATATTAAAATGCCTTCAACTCCGCCGACTGGGAGCGGATACTGACAGCGCTGGACAAAATCGGCGCCCTATCGTACATCAGAAGACTGGTGTCCTCATATTTGAGCGGATGGGTGCTGACCTATGGCGGGGGAGGCCAGGCTCATAGCAAGCCCGTCACAGCGGGCGTTCCACAGGGATCTGTCCTGGGTCCCTCACTGTGGAACGTTATGTACGATGGGGTCCTGCAGCTGGAGCTGCCGGACGGAGTGAAAACACTAGCATTCGCTGATGACCTTGCCCTGGTTGTCGTCGCTAAAACCACCAGAATGCTGAAGATGAAGTGCGAGAAAGCCCTGCGACTGGTCAGCTGCTGGCTCGCGGAGTCTGACTTGGGACTGGCGACCGAGAAGACTGAGGCGGTCTTCTTTACTCGGAAGCAGAAACTGTCTCCGCTTGCCATCAGCATTGGCGGACACGCCGTGCGGTTCTCCAGAACCGTGAAATACTTCGGCATAACAATTGACGACAAACTGAGCTTCATGCGTCACACGGAGGACGTGGCCGCGAAGGCGGCCCGCGTAGCAGAAGACCTAGCCAGGCTCATGTCTAATCTGGGTGGACCAAAGACTTCTCGCAGAAGACCCTACAATGAAGTGGTCCACTCAGTCCTCCTCTACGGCGCGCCAATCTGGGCGGACGCCATGGAGTACAACAACGCCAAGCACAACCTGGCGAAAGTACAGCGCAGGAGCGCTATACGAGTGACAACAGCCTACACTACAATATCGGAAAACGCTGTCCTGGTGATCGCTAGCATACCGCCGGTGGACCTACTCGTGCTCGAGAGACGAAGCGTCCACAACGGTCTCCCCCCAAAACTGGCCAAAGAAGCCACACTGGCGGCGTGGCAGACAAGGTGGAACGACTTGAAGAAGGGTGAGAGGAGCAAGTGGACACATCGCCTCATTAAAGACCTGAAGCCGTGGGTCCTCACAGGACAGGGACCGGCTCAAGAACAACCTTGGCGTGGCTGACATCTCCCCGGAAAGCATGATCCCGACAATGCTGGACTCCAGGGAGGGCTGGTCTGCCTGCACTGATTTTGCCAAATCCGTCATGGGCAAGAAAGAAGAGGAGGAGAGAGTCAGGCAGCGGACCTCCTCCTCCACGTGACAACCAGTGAACAACTCAATACAGTAACAACAGTGTACAGTGACAATTGCACACAACAGTAAACAAAGTGCACACAGTGAACAACAAAATACAGTGACGACAGTGCACAGCGACAATTGCACACAACAGCGAACAAAGTGCACGCAGTGAACAATAAAACAGTACAGTGCAACAATCGCATGATATATCAAGTGTGAATGCTTCAACGTAAGAATGTGTGAATTTTGAATGACAAGCAGAGTGAATGCCAAATTTGAGAGAAGCCTTCATCGGCTAGCCGGTCTGCTCCATACACGCTGAGATCCGTGCCTAAAGGCCAACCCGGCGGAGCAGACCGCGAGGGATCGTTTTAGTGCAATGATGCACAACCCGCGGCCCTAGGGCCGCATGACTAATCGGACGCGCGCGGCACATTGACCATCGCAAAATTTTTTTTGAGTTAGTTTTTGTATTCGCTCATAAAGGCGACTCGGCTCTGTGGAGGGGGTGCGGCCCTCATTCACTCGGAGACGGTTGAGATGGCCCTTTCGCTGAAAAAGGTTGTGCACCGTTGTTTTAGTGGGTCAAGTCCCACACTACCATCGGCCAAGCAAGCCGGTGGCGTCTTTTGAAGATTTTTTCCCCTCGACAAAAAAAAAAAAGATCTTATGACATCCATGAAAAAATGGAGAAAAATTTCGCCTACGGCATTATTTCTGTTATTTTTTTTATTCAAAATATTTTATTTAAAAGAGTGGACTTGAAAAACAATGCTAAATATTATATTATTTGAAATAATGTAAAGTTCTATCATCTGATCGAAATCAATCTGAATCAAAATAGTTCATGTAAGAAAAAAGAATCGAAAAGATTATCATAGACCACGACGGTAGCAGGGGTGGGGTCCATGGGGACCTTTCTCCTTCCCCTATATTTTATTTATAATCACAAATTAATTTTATTATGATAATAATGTCAAGATATATGTATATCGCACAAACGTAATATATCTGAATATATTCTTTAAAAACTTTGAATTTCCATACATATTATACTTCAAATGAAAACAGAAAATTTTATACATAATCTTATACATAACGAGCATTTATAATAAAAAATTGTGATTTGCCTCCCCACATGTAAAACTCATCAATTGTTATGTTTAATAGAAAATGTTAAAAGATGCGCCTACGCTAGATTATGCCTAAACACCACAAGATGTTGTTAAATTTCATAGACAACAAAGCAAGATTCTTTGTTTCGTTCATAGACAAAGCAATTACACAAACGTGACATCACATTAATATTGTAGCGTTGCTACAGTTTTTTGTATGGCTCGGATGACGTCACTCGGTCGAGGCGCGCGTAATCGTTCGTGGCGTACTGCGTACGTGCACGAACGATGAACGTTTATAAAGATAGCGTGCCTCGTATGTTGATTCATTCTGATGCCGACCGTCGTCCGAGCAACATGTCTCTGCAATAAACATCTTCACGGACTTCGGCGTTTGTATTTCAACCCTCTCTCGCTCGAGCCCCGCTTACCCCCACTCTACAGTATTAAATCTATAAAAAAATATACGATCAGTCTGAAAAGTCACTTCAAATTCGACTAACGTGATAATAAATGGCCAACGCCTTGATGGCATTGATGATTTTGACTGTTGATTTTGCTTATCAGCACTTATAATTTTTTTTATAAAGTACAAAATTATATTGAAGAGTAAATATAATTAACATATGACTGACTGTCGCAGTTTTGCAAATTAAAAATTCAAATTCTCAGCAATTTAACAAATAATTGAACTTTGTTTAACAGTTTCCATTTAGAAATATCTATATCATTATTATGATACAGATATTTCTAATTGTAAACTATGACTTCTATTATTTCACATATAACGCAAGCTTGTAACATTATTCAATTCTATCGGCAATTTTTGTATAACGATTAAGAAAAACATATTGGTACCTTATGTAAAACGATCGGTTATCGATTGATACGTATTTATTTTTATAAAAAAGAAAATTAAATTCACACTTACTTAGACCAATGTGTCGAGTGATTAATTAATGATTGGCGATACAGAGTTTTGGAATCGTAAACACTTCGCAACGTATTTAACGCGACTTGTGGTGTTTTATATCCATCCATTTATCATCCATTTTTATCACTAGATAAATATTTAATCGTTAACCGAAACAGTTTTCAAGACTGCACTTCAAAATTCGAGTTCAAAAACCTGTAAAAGCTTTAATTCACTGGTATTGTTGCTAAGCTAGTTTTTTTGGTCAATGATCACACGTGGCGTATTTTTGTATATCAAATAATTACGTTTTTGGTGATCTGTCGAATTTTCATCGAGTTTAGTATTGATTTTTTTACCACAAGATTATGGTTTCTTCCAAATTAAATTGTAACTAAAATACATAATTTTGTATCTTCCGTTCAGTACAAAATCGCTTAGTATTTAATAAGATAACACCTTTGCAACTGATTGAAATACAAATTTTCGAACTCCATGCGGTTAAGGATCATATGTTTATATTAAAGTCATAAAAAAGCATAGGCTATAAGTATTTATATAACGGACTTTCGTCTTTAACGGACACCCCTTCACGAAAATCAGTACGTTACATCGAGGTTTTTCTGTATTGATAAAAAAGTGCCTTACCTGTATTTCTGAGGATTGAACGATGTCCGTTCGTGGTAGTTTTCGCGCCTAAAAATAATTCGAATCAATTTGGATTTTTCGGCGTTGCGACATTATGGCTTCGATGAGTTAATGCATATTTTCGATTGTAGATATTCGAAATATCGATTTATTTCATCAAGTACGAGTCACTGATAATATTCACCTTTCGTTGCTTGTATAAAAAAATTGTTGAAATATGAGTTGAAAAATTACAAAGTGTGTCATTATTTGAATGAAAAATAATGAACCGAACAAGCTATTTTTTCCAAAATAATTTTTCAAAAAAAAATAATTTCGACTTGCGTTGTTTAAATTTTCATCATTATAAAAATAAATACTTTATGTCTAATGTTAAAATTATTTATTCTTTATCAAGAATAATAATACAATAAATAATAAGGGTACCACAAAAGAATATCGTTTTTTTTTTGTTGACCATTTTCGGGGACTAGTTGCGATTCGACTGCTGCCCTTTCAAGACGTATAATATTTTTTGTTATTTCGGTGACTATACTCATCAAGAGTGAATTGTGATTTGAAAAATGGGAATTTAACATCAAAATTCAAAATGAATCAGTTTTTGCCTAGTGAAGAATTTCTTCAATATTTAATACTTTGTCATTTTATAAAAAAAGAGACTGCAACAATTGCCGCTAAAAATATTTGTGATATACTGAGAGATTATTTGGATGTCCGCAAGTGTCAAAGATGGTTCAAAAAATTTTTAGCGGGAAATTTCGATATGAAAAATAGCCCTGAAAGTAAAAAACCAACTAAAGTGGACGATGCCATACTGACTGCCAAAATCGAGAGTAATCCAAAATTATCTATCAAAGAAATTGAGAACAATCTCGTATACTTACAAACAAGTGTTCAAGAGCTTCTCAAAAAATTTGGTACGGTGTGGAGGAAGGGGAAATGGTTACCGCACGAACTACGCGAAGAGCATCTTGGCGATCGAGTGAACGCGTGCGAACATCTTTTTAAAAAATAATCAGAATCAAAATTTTTAGAAGATCTGATTACTGGAGACGTGAAATGGGTGCTTTACTCCAATTGAGGATGCAAGAATCAATGGTTATCAAAGAACCAGATAGCTGTACCGACCTCTAAACCCGGCCTCACGAAACAAAAAATTATTTTGTGTGTTTGGTGGGACTGCAAGGGTACTATTCATTATGAGATGTTCAAATCTAAACAAACGGTAAATGCGAAGCTGTATTGTGAACAATTCGACCGTTTAGCAGTAGAACTAAAATAAAAGGTATCGTCCCTAGTGTATCGAAGACAAGTACCTTTATAGATACCTTTTTTACAAGTGTATTATCAGCGTGACAACGTTCACCCGCATATAGCAAAAAGAATGAAAAAAAAATTAAACAACCTCGGAAGGAATGTAATTCGACACCCTCCTTATTCTTCGGATATTGTTCTACCCAAATATCATTTTTTTTTTTTTTGGTCAATGCAGCTCTTTTTGAAACAGAAAAAATTTGAAACTTACGACGAAGTCAAAAACGGACTGGACGAGTGTTTTGCCTCAAAACAGGAAAAATTTTATGAGAAGGGCGTTAAAATGTTGCCAGATAGGTGGAGGAAGGTTATTTCCAATGATGGAAACTATATTTTGTGAAGTATTATTAAAAATAAAAAAAATATGAGAATTCAAATCTTTCATTTAAAAAACGACATTCATTTTTACTATACTCATTATATGAGCCGTTCAGTGCACAGACTGATTAATCCCACTTTTTGAAAAATCTTGAATTTAAGTGTTAAAGCACTTGGTATAGTCATAACTATTTATGTTTAAAATAATTTTCCTGAATACTGAAGATTAACATCAAAAAACGACAAAATTTTTTTGGCCATTGAATAATAAATCATTTTTTTCAGGGCCATTTTGATTAATTCCATACTCTAATGTAAATCATTGCAATACTGCAACTCAAATGCACTAAACCTGTATTTATGCATTCTACAATATTTATTTGAATTGATATTATAAAGGAATTTAAAAAAAACAATGACCTTGTTTCATCGATTTTCTCAACATTTTGTTTTATGGAGTTAGTCATTGTGTGCACTGAACGGTTCATATATGTAAGTATTAATAAATTTTCATATATAATATAAACAAATGTGAAATGAGTAAAAAAGAGTACAGTGTTAAATTTAAACAAAAAAGAAATAAATTCTATTACTATTATATTACACATAATATAATTTTGTAACTCGAATTGGGCAAAAAGAGGATAACCTCTAAATAAGCAATCTAACAATAAATAAGTAACCTAAGTAACCTAATTGGCATTACATATAATATTAGCAACATTATTGGTAACATGTTCAGTAGCATAATTTACTTATCAGAATAACAAAAATCCTTCAAAACTATTTAATAAATATGGATAGTTAAAAATAAAAATAAAATAAATAAACTACTTTCTTTTGGATACTGAATCCAACAAAATTATTATTTTCAAACATCAAGTTTACGCGAAATTTTTAATAAACACTCCTTGATTTGCTTCAAATCATCAACCATTTTTTTTATTGTGTTATTCCGTTTTGATTTTTCATAATTTTGATTGATTTTCATCAAATCCATATCCACCAACTATACATATATCCAATTGCTCTGTTTTTATGTGGTCGAGGTCCCACTGAAATTCATCTGTTATCGAATTTTTCAACGGGACCTTAATTCTGTTAATTCCTGAAATAGGTAGATTAGATTATTTTTGCAATTTTGGAAAAATGGAAATGTGTGGTACGAGATATGAAAATCCGATCGCTTGCGTTTTTATATTCAAATAATCACGTTTAAAAAAAATCGACTCCCAAACATTTATGTATGTATAAAGAACAAAACGTTTTTTTTATTATATTATTTAACTTGACGCCGAATATCATACGTTCCAAATACGAAACTGTTTCTATGTTATTGATTAGACATATGAGTTTGACGTCGTTTCTTAAAACTGTTTTGTTCGACTTGAAACCAAATAAAAATCATGCAAGAAAAGAAATACAAGAGAAGAAAACATACAGGGTTTTTCACGGGGGGTTAATGTCCGGGGGGGTTGATGTCACGGGGGTACTTTACACGGGGGGTATTTGTCCAGGGGATACTTGTCCTAGAACCATTTCTATGATTTAAAAAGTCAGAAAGCAGTGTTAAAATCGTTTATTTTTTTCTTAAAAAACAATAAAATAAACACTAAAATATTAATAAATATTCATATATATAATATAGTGTAAATAAATGTAAAATTAGTAAAAAATAGTAAGTTGTTGAATTTAAACAAAAATTTTTTTTTTACTAATATACATATGTACAGGGTGTTAGGTGGACCTGTGCAAAGTCTTAAATTAGAGATAGGTCATGAAATTTGAAATATTTTAAAGTAAATATACCTTAGTCCAAAGTATTATAGTTTTCGAGTTATTGTTATTTTTTAGATTTTTGAGAAAAAATCAAAAATACTTTACTCCTATGAAAGTATTACTTAATACTTTAATACTTAATACTTTACTCCTATTTTGAATACCGCACGAAAAATCTACTGGTATATAAAATATGATAAAATTAAAATAAAACAAAAAAATTACATTTTCAAACATTGATATTGAGTTTATCACTCAGGGACGGATCCAGGAATCTTTCACAAGGAGGGCGTTTTTTTAGATATTTTTTCTAATTTCATAAATTTTAAAGGGTTTTTTTTTCGTTAAATACGCAATCTATAACAGCGGTTCATAAACTTTTTGACTGATGTGCCAACAATTTTCCTATTTCCAAAAAGTTCATAGGCCTCAATGAAAAATGAAAAAATCCGATTGGTTTCAAAATAATCACTTGAATATTCTATAGTAAAAAATTATTTGCTAATCACAAAAAAACATATTTATGCATTTAATATCATTGGAAATATTTTAATGCTTAGCGCCGTAGACGAAAATTTTATATATATGTAAGTTCTATACAAGTTTTGTCTATTTTATTTGTCATGCCCCTCACCCTCTATCAAAATATTTACCTAAAAAATTCTGAAACAAAAATCAACTAGAAATTTTACCCAAAAGATCCATAATAACAAATACAGTTAAACTAATCACCTCATTTTTATTTACCCAATAGAATTGCGTATTTTTTTTACAAATACAGCCGTTTTTCCACCTTATTTGGAAAATCAGGGTTACTATTATATATCAAAAAAATATTTATGAAAATGGGTTTTGTACTCATTTTGCGAAAAAGATCGATGATTTTAAAAACGCACGAATATAGAAATTTTGGTGCCAGTAGGTTTTTGGCTGAACTGATTTTTTTTCCTAACACAACCTAACCTAATCTAATCTAACCTAAACAAACCTAACCCATAGGTGCTTTAGGTGTTAAGTAATTATTCTAACCTAACCTAACCTAACCCGACCTAACCCATTCTAACCTAACCTAAAAGATGCACTTCAGCTAAACACATAGTAGCACCGATATTTTTCCATGATTCACAGGGGGGACGATTTCTCCCACTGCCCCCCTCTGGATCCATCCCCGAGTTTATGTGAAATTTTCATCAAGTATTTTTTAATTTCTTTGAAATCTTTATCCATTTTTTCAATATTCAATAAGCGTTCCTTAATTTTATTTAAATCGTTTTGCATATTGTCGATCCTACTAATCTGTTTGTTATTTTCATACTTTTCATCAATTTTCATCAATGCCAAATTTACTATCTGTTTATTCAATCGAACGGTTATGTAGTTGAGATTTTCCGGAGATTTTACTTTTATTCGGCTTTCCAATGGAACCTTAATTTTATTGATTCCTGAAATAAATAATTCAGGAGTAGGACGTCGATTTCGCAACATTGAAAAAATGGAAAAGTATCATACGAGAGAAGAACAATCGGTCGCTTGCGTTTTAATATTAAAAAAATCTCTATTGTACCAAAACATTTGCCTATAACCTATTTCATGGACACCGAACATTAAACGCTCTAAATACGACATTGTTTCTATGTTATTGATTAGACATGTGAGTTTTACATCAGTTTCTAAAGTTTTTTTGTTCGATTTAAAACGACTAGTTATCCACATAAGGACTAAAATTAAATAAATCAACTGAAATACCTCTATCAAAAGAGATACAGATTTACTAACCTCAAATACTTTCGTTAAAAAAAATAAATATGGAGTGTTAAAAGCTATATTCGAATCGTTCCAATCGTTCGAATTAGTCGGATCATTCGAATCATTCGAATTGTTCCAATCGTTCGAATCATTCGAATTGTTCCAATCGTTCGAATCATTCGAATTGTTCCAATCGTTCGAATCATTCGAATTATTCAACGTGTAATTATTTACTTTGAAATTTTTGTTTTTGAAAATCAATCTAGATCTTCTAAAACCATTTAAGTAAAACAAAACAATGAACATAAACACAAATATTTTGAACAAATAGAATGAATTGATTTTCAGCATCACGTATCGATCTGAAAATGAAGGCAAAGTTATTAACCATACAAAAAATGTAAACATGGCCAGAACGATCGTTCCGTAATTCAAAAAAATTTTACTATTAGCCGAACTTGGAAAAAATAAAATAAATGTGTGCATAATCAAAGTAATACTCAGACAGTTTCTCTTGTATATCAAATACATAAGTGGGAACCTTTTAATTTGAATAGCTTCTCGCAAAATCAGCATCAGATAAAAAATTATCAATAAATAAAATGACCACTGACTTAATGTGTAAAAATAACAAAAAAGTAAAATAATGTAAATCGTAAAAAAAGCTAAGTTTGCGTAAAATATCCATTTAACTTTTTCCCATTTCATGTGAATAAAAGCCTGAATCAGCGGATGCTTAATCAGCGGATTGATTTTTTGGATTCTGGACATCTGCAACAGAATTTCAACTTCGGGCAAAATTTCGTCCTTCGTTTCTTTTGTCGCCATTGTCGGTTTCAACGTAGAAAAATCTAGAATCAAACAATTGTCGCTGTAATCGGACCACTTCGATTTCTCTTCAATACAGTTGTCAAATTGAGACTCCAAAATCTTCGGATCCAACAGGTCGAGTATGGATTCGCTTTGGAGGATGCGAGACTCGGTCTCGGAGCATATATTGATGGAAGCTCCGTTCGCTAACAAAAACAAAACCGAAGGAATGTGTCTGATTTCGAGAGCGTGTTCCAATAAAACCTTCGAGCATTGGGTCACGATGCAAATCATTCTGCCCTTTTTCAAAATTTGTAGGCATTCTGTATAATCGCCGCTGTTCACATCGGTTATTTTTCTTTCATTTACTAACAATTTAAGCATTTCGTATAATACTTCTTCGTTATATTCGATTTCGTGATTTCGAATGAGCAATTTCAAAATTTTGCGGTGACAATTCAAAAATGATAACATCAACGGTGTTTGGCTGTGTTCGCTTTTAAAATTTTTATCGCATTTGGTATTCAATAAGATTTCTACAGCCTTTTTCAAACCTCTTTCACACGATAGTTGCAAAAGTGAGTAGAACTTTTTTTTGATACAGAAAGAAATGGTGATGAACTCTTCATTTTCGAAATTTGAAATTTTTCGGATTTCACGGACGTAAAATTTCGTCGTTTTGCAAAATATTTTCGAATAATTTCATGATTTTTCGCGTATTTTCTGGGATGTTATTTGAAACTTTCTCCTTTATATTCGGGTCTAAATCTATATCCAATACAAATTCTGCGAATACTTCTATTGTGAAATCATTGTAAGAATCTGTACTAATATTTAATAAACGATTCAAATGCTCGTTGGTCATATTTTTTTCCGATATCAACATGGTGCGGATCAATTCTTGTTTATTGGCGGTATTATTTATCGATATCTTATTTATCAAATTGATAGTTTCTATTCTGTCTTCAATTGTTAGTTTGTCTAATTTGCACAATCGTCCAAAAAAGTTGAAGTTATTCGCAGCGGCAGCAAATTCTAATGGTGTTTTTTCGTATTTTTCATTTTTCTTGCTCAAATATTCGTTAATAATTTCATTGCAGTTTTGTTGATTCACAAGTTTATCAAAAAAATTATTCAATATTTGCACATTAATATTTTCGGTAGAACATATTTTTTCAAAGCATGACATGTCTTCATTATGATTTCGGAAAAATATTTCAAAATTTTCATCACATTCGAAATTCAAAGAATTGAGTGTTTTCAAATCATTTTCTCTTAAAGTGTTCCGAAATGTCATATTAGGATCTATGAAAATAAAAAATATGTAAAAATATTGTAATTACGCGAAATTTAATTGTAAAAGGAAATACTGATAAATTACCATCGGGTTTAATATTTACTTCTACTAGTTCTTCTCCCGGAGCTAAAATTTTTATGAAAATTGCAAATCATTTAAAATTCTTTCTTTTTCTTGAAACTTAATTATAAAAAGAAATATTGATAAGTTACCATCGAGTTGAATGTTTTTATCCATTGCTTCATACTGGACTAACGAATTTAATTCCATTTCTTCCTCTTTATGGCTATTATGGTTTACCATTATTAAGCGTTTACAAATTTTTATGTCTATCCAGACATACCAAAAAAAATAAAACTGGATTATGAAATAAATTAAAATAAAGTTTATGGTGGCGAATGTACATATGTTCACTGACAAAATCTAAAACACTAATACGAATTGGTTGAAATCTTTTTATTCTGACCACAAGAAATATAGATAAAAACTCGACTAGTTCCTATCTAATCTTCGATTAAAGTGATGGATTCAAAATTTCGTTAACTTTTTGCACTTACAAAATATCAATAATACAAGTGGATCGGCCAACCTTTTCAGGGCCGGTTTTAGGGCAAGACAGTATTGCCATAAGTCCCCCGCTTTCAGAACCTCTCAAATCCTCGAGTGAAAAATCATTCACTTAACACAATCATTGACAAAGCGAAAGATTTACAATTTAATGATTTTTTCAATTAAATGAGAATTTACGATTTTGTTTCAATTGATTAAATAAGCATTTGTAATTTTATTGTATTAAATGGGTTCTCAGGAAGCTGGCATAGAGTGGCGAGTATGTAACAGGCGAAATGGTGGGCTTTCCTTCAAATATTAAATGGGTTCATTACTTAAAATAAAATAGAAATTATGTGCTCGATGAAACAGAAATTATGTGTTCGTTATTTTATAAATGTATTTATCCTTTAAAAAATAATTTTGGCAGTCCACGACGTCGAAAAGGTTCGCAATTGCTACACTAGCGATCGCCATTAAAATACTTTCCTAATTGTAAGTATGTACCTTACTTGTATTTCTGTTTTCAATTTTATTTGTAAAAGGTTTAATTTGAAATTTAAAAGATTGAATTTGAAGTTTAAGAGGTCAAATTTGATTTGTATATGGTTGAATTCGGAGTGTAAAAGCTATAGAAGAGACCTTGTCTTGAAGTGAATAACTGATAGATTGACATTGATGATGATTTATAACATAAATAAAATGTTTCAATATTTAATAAAAAAATCTATTGATTTGTGTTGAAATAAAATAAAAATTTAAATTACAAAGAAAAACATTATTTGGTTTTTCTTTAGATGTCGTATAAAAAAAATCAATAAAATTATATATTTTTATTTTAATATATAAACTGATTTAATTACACAACCCATGAATATATAATAATTATAAATGGTTAATATAAAAATATTTTTATTAATATACAATGAAAATACAATATTGTAATACAAAAATATTCCTAATATCTATGATTTTTGTAATTACAAAAAATACTAAAATATGACTTTATTTGAACATGGCACAAGAAAGAGTAATTTTTATGTTGATGAGCTCATATCTTATACATTTTTGATTAGTTTAATTTTTCACACAATTAAATATTTTTGTTTAATGTTAATGATTAAGTCTCATTTATTATTCAGATTTTTCCATTGTCTACTTGAACGATTTTAAGAATGTCAGCAAATTTCACATCATGTGTCAGCAGAGCTTCTTCAATATTTTTCAGTCGTTTTTCGAAGTTCATTTTCCGTTCACACTCCATTTTATTTTCAAATTTTTCTTTTATTTTCAGTTCAGCTAGATCCATAATATTTTTGTCCATATCAAACATTTTAGGTAACTTCTTAGTGCTACAAGAACTCTTAGAACTCTTTTTCGTCGAATTATCATCGAATAATCTCAAGATAAAATTTTCTGAATGGTTCACAGACATTCGAATGGTTTTGAATGGATAAATGTCTGGGAACAGTGACATCCTTTTGGCTAAATAAGGTATAAAAGGTTTCCTTCTTATATAATACGTATATTTTTTTGAAAATAACGCTAACAATATTTTCCTCATATTCATTTTATCCGAATCATCTACAATTCCAGCACCGAAAGTAACTGTTTCTAAATTTGAAAGAGATTGTATACGATGTATGAGAGTTACAAGTTCAGCGTCATTTCTCATAGCTTGTATATCACTGATAGCTAAACCATTAAGAAAATTGTACAACACAATTGTCACGATAATGATGAAAAGCGCGAACATGACATGACTCACTCCAGGAAACGAATCGAAATTAAATTTTCCAGCTTCCAATTCACCAACAAACATTACAATAGTTTTAAAAATAGATCGGGAAAGCGTCAAAAAAAAATTATATTCTTCCGGCTGCGATTCGCTCGAGTTTATAGATTGGTTAGGTTTAATTTCGACTTCGTGAAACAATTTGTAGAAAATCAACGCAAAACATACGAATATCACTGAAAATGCACCGATGAATTTGAAAAAGATCCATATCACAGACTTGAGCATAGTATAGTAGATAGAAAACATCGAAAATTTGGCCATCAATATTACAAATTCGACAGATGCCAAAAATATGGCAAATACGCTCAGATAAACTCGCACCTCATAACTATTCAAAACCAATACCAATATGGTTATCGTGAACGTTATCAATTCTATCCAATTTTCATAGCTTTTCACATAAAATATCGGGTAACTGTATATTTGCATGAACTCTCGAAAGATAAGTATAACCAAAGAAATCCATAAAAATACCGTAACTGCATTGTAGCCTCCTTCGGTCGAATCGAGAAAAACGTGGACTACGAGAAAAACGCAAAAGAAGAAAAAGTACAAGAAGTTGGCCCAAAATAGCCATTTTGCCTTCTGCCATTTCAAATGTAGAAAACTTTGAATCACCGGATGCTTGATGAATGGTCTGAGTCTTTTAACTTTCGATATCCTCAACAAAATGTCCATTTCTGATAGAACCTTCTCGGCCGTGTCTTCTATGAATGGTTGGTCATTTTCGGCATTTTCTGTATTCTCTTGAGGTTTTTCATTTTTGACGACGGGTGAGTTTTTCTTTTTGCGTTTTCTCGATTTACCTTTCACCGGTTCGGTTTTGTTGTTATCTGTGTTTAATAATTGATTATTTTCTGTGTTCGGGATGATTTTTTGGGAATTTTCGTTGTTGATGAGTGATTGTCCTTCGTTGTCTATTGATTCATCGGTCCCTGTGTGCAATCTTTCATTTGCACTTTTGGCCCTATTTTTTTTGCCCTTTCGGTTATATGGGCGGTTTTTATTTCGATTGTTTTTTTCAGTATTACTATTATCAGGTAATTCTAGAGTTTTTTCTTCGTTTATTTTATATATTTCATCGTCAGCTACACTCTTCATTGTATACAAATTACTCGTTAAACACGATAACGAATCCGTCAAACTACAATTTAAATGCGAATCTGTTTCAGCGTTTTCTTTATCCAGTCTATTATTGAAATTTGTCTTTTCAATATTAAACTCTTCGTTCAACAAAATTGGTTTCAAAAAATTGAAATTCATTTCGATATATTGAGTACGAGAGTCGCGATTTTCCATCCATAAACATTCGTCTAAATGGGCTTCGAAAATTTTCGGCGGCAAATTTTCAAGCACGCATTCAGTCCTAGAAATTCCATCCAACGATTCGTCTATAAAATTAACAGATGCTCCATGTTTCAACAAGAACAATATACTACTCTCGTGATTCATTTTTATTGCTAGTTTGAGATAAAACGAACATGCGAAAACCACACTCGCTCTATTTTTATTTTTCAACACGTTTAAACATTCAGTGTAGTCATTGATGTTACAACTGTTCAGTTTCTTTTTATGAATCAAATGCCTCAGCATATTTAACAAAATATTTCTGTTATACTTCACTCTTTCATCAGATATGAGGACATTTAGAACTTTAGGGCGACAATTTGAAAATGCCAAAGTGATGGGAAGGTCATTATATTTAGTAGTCATATTCGGATCACATTTTGTTTTCAGTAAAGTAACTATTATGTTTTTCAATCCTTTTTCGCATGATAGTTGAAATATCGTGTAAAATTTTCCGTTTATTCGAAAATCTTTCGAAAAACTCTCGTTTTGATAATTTGGGATTTTTTTTATGTCTTTCATGAACGATGTTTCATCGCCGTTTTGAATATGTTTCATTAATTTGATAATCGAATCGGTTTCTTTGGGAATTTTTTGTACGTAACTTCTCTCGATAGATTTTGTCAATTCAATATCAGGCACAAATCCGATCAAAACGTCGGCAGTATGTTCAGAATAATGGTTCTTTTTGAAATTGAATAAATGGTGACTTTCTTTATTTGTCAATTTTTTTTTCGAAACAATCAACGTCCGTATGGTGTGTTTCATTTTAGATATTTTCTCTTTATCTGTCGTTTCTTTCAATTTTTTATCGATCATATCTATTGCATCGAGTCTGTTGACATTATCTAATCCTATCAGTTGGCATAATCGCCAAAAGCAACCGAAATTTTCAGATTCGATTGCAAATTTTAACAATTCATTCTTCTTCAATAAATATTTGGTTTTTATGTCTTTGAAATTACTTTTCTTACCGAGACAGAAAAAAAAACTTCGACTGAAATTATCCATCTTCGTAGTCGAGCATAATTTTTCGAAGCACGACTTGTCAGTTTGTTCATATTTTTGAAAAAATATTTCGAAATCTCCATGATAGTTTTCGATGATTGATTGTAGTTTTTCAAGCTTTTTTTTATTATCGTGCTCATCTAAAGCTATCCAAAACTGAACATCGATCGCATCATCATCTTTAGGATCAATTTTGATATCTTCTAATTCACCACTATCGGGTGTTTCCTTTGGAATCTCTTGCATCTCGATGTCTTTCAAATCATTCGAATCTCCCATTTTATCAATATATGTATTTCTGAAAAAACACAAAATAATCGATTATTAGCATCAAATTATTTTTATTTGAAAAATAAAAATGTTTCATATGCGCAATAACCATTTTCGATAATTTATCATTCGTTTGTATTGTAAATATGTATTTACATAATTAGAAAATCGATTGACTCATTTGTAACAATAGCTACATGATTAAAGCGGGTCATTATACTTTATGTTTAGCGTGAAAAAGTGCTTATCTTTTGCAGGAATGGCAAACTTTTTTTGGAAAGGACCAGATCGTAAAGATTTGAGACTCAACGAGCCAGATAACAAGCTCAAAAATATTTATTTGGGTAATTCTAATCAAAAAGCTACAGAAAAAACAGGCTCAAAATTTTAAAAATATAAAAATAATCAATCCCAAAATAGTTACTTGAAAATTCAAATACTAATTATGAACAAAAAAGTATTGTTTCATTATTTGAATTTCTATAAAAAATTGCATTTTATTTTTTTTTTAATTTAATTTAATCAATTTAAATTTTTTCATGTAAAATACAATATTAACCCGCGGACAAGATTGATGGGCCGGATTTGTCCGCGGACCGGAGTTTTCCGATATCTGAACAAGGAAAATATATCACGGCTAATTTTATAAAACAGTTTCCATTCATTCACTCCTGGTATGCGATAAGTTAAAACCGACTAGTATTGTTTGAATAATTAGGTATGTACTTCTTGTTTTAAGTCGACAATTTATTCAAATTCAAAACCGTGACACTTTTTCAAAAATACATTTCAACTATGTATTAAAGACAACAAAGAATCATAGACGCATATTTATAAAAATAACAATCAATTTCGTAAATACAGATAATGAATATAATAATAAAAAGCTTGAAAAAATACAATTACAGTTAACCGAAATAACTTATGCAAAAATAACCGCATGCAAGAATATCGGTCGCATTGATCATTTTTATTTTTATGTCTTAAAAAAGCGAAGGTTTCATGACCAATCGACACAGGTATTTTAAAAACCAGTATCATGTTGGTGAAACCAGTACGAATGGTCACCCTATCAAGTTTAAACTTAAAGGTCAAAGAAAAAAATCATCATTGAAATAACTTTTAAATATTGGTGATGTTGATTAAGTTATTCAATGACCATTTCGAAGATCACGTCTTGTGTTGAATATAAATAATCTTCGAACACAACATATTGAATAACGAAACGATAAAGTTATAGGTTATGTTATTTTGCTCAAAACAATGTTATCATATGCTAAATAACTCACCTTTCAAACGAGAATCACAATCTGCAATTGTTTTTACACATCCAATAGTTTTTCAAAAGAGCACGAGGTCTTCAATTAACGCTATCTCAACATGATAATATTATAATTATCCCCACAATTGTTTTCAAACCACTTTATACGGTTTTACACGTGTGTTTACATTATTGAACACACATTGCAAAGAAAAAACCACACGCGTTGGCGACCAACGCTCGACTGGTTCAGCAAAGTGAACGAACAACTGTTTGTTGCTCAGTTTTTTTTTTTTTATAGCGCCGAATTTTTTCTCCGAATCGGTATTAATAAACACTCGTTAATAGTGAATTTTTTCTGACTCGCTAAATTAAAAATAATAAATTTTGATACAAATAGTGTCTGGGACGAATTAAAGTGCGAGTTTACTGTATGGAGTCGATTGATTACGTATGCTGATGATGGAATTTCCGTAATACATTATTGTGAACAACGCGGGAGTCCAATAAGTTTTTGAAACATTTGTTTATAGTATGGGTTGCCACAAAAAGAATACTTGTGTAAATAAATAAACGTAATGTTTGGTGAAAATTTTGCAGATGCACCATTGAAATAACATTTTGTTACAAGTAACGAATTTATTTTTAGTGTTTGTATGACTTTATTAAATAATACGGTTTCAATATTATAGAATATTAATATTATAGAAAATTGTCAATTCATCGAATTGTAATATCTTATTTTAGATTTTAAATAACTTGTCTAATAATTATAATAATAATAATAATAATAATAATAATTATTATTATTATTATAATAATAATAATAATAATTATAATTATAATTATAATTATAATTATAATTATAATTATAATTATTATTATTATTATTATTATTATTATTATTATTTTCTTTAACAATTCTTTAGATGTATCCATAAATTATTCTTATGACAATGTCGATATAATTATAAAAAAATCGTTTATTTTTATTAAAATCTCTCAAACTGTTTTTATAGTCTGTTGAAACAATTCAAAATCAATCGGTTATTATTGAAAAATTTTTTATATTCACAATCAGATTGACACCCGAATTTGGTAATAAAGTTAATAAAATAAGTATGTGTCCGTTGACCGCTTTGCCTATTACTATAATACAATATCAATTGGCCTCAAACTTTCTGGACTTCCTGTATTTTTGAGAATTGAGCGAAGGCCGTTCGTTATAGCTTCGTGCGTAAAAAAAATTGGAATCAATTTGAATTTTTCGGCGTTTCAACTTTATGGCTCTAATGAATTGACGCATATATTTGAATGTGGATGAACAAAATGTCAATTTTTTTTAACAAGCGCGGATCACTGATAATGTTCACGTTTTCGTTGGTTTTATAAAATTTCATTTAAATATCAGTTGAAAAGTTACAAAATAGATTGTTATTTGAATGGCAAACGACAATTGTGAAATGATATCTTTTTCAAAATATTTATTATCAAAAATAAAATCTATTATACGTATACCAATACATACATATATACTTCTATGATTAAAAAAAAGTCAGAAAATAGTGTTAAAATCATTTATTTTTACTTAAAAAAAAAACATTGAAATAAATACGTATGTATTGATTCATATATATACATAATATAGTATAAATAAATGTTAAATTAGTTAAAAAAAATATGTTGTTGAATTTAAACAAAAAAAAAATATTACTACATATATAATGTTACATCTAGATTCAGGCTCTCTATTTGATTTTTTTTTCGTTAAATACGAAATTTTTATAAATTTAAAACAGCGGTTCATAAACTTTTTGATTGATGTGCCAACAATTTTCTATTTTCAAAAAGTTCATTGGCCTCAATAAAAAAAATATAAAAATCCCATTGGTTCCCCCCCCCCTTATCAGAATATTTAAGTTATATAAAAAATTCTGAAACAAAAATCAACTAGAAATTTTACCCGAAATATCCACAATAATAAATACAGTTGAAATAATCACCTCGTTTGTATTTAGCCAATAGAATTGCTTATTTATTTGTTTACAAATACAACAGTTTTTCCCCTTTTTTTTGAAAAATCTGGGTTATTATATCAAAAAAATATTTATGAAAATGCGTTTTTGCGTTTATTTTGCAAAAAAATCGATGATTTTGAAAACGAACGAATTTAGAAATTTTTCCATGATTCACAGAGGGGGCGATTAACAATATGGGTTTTTATTTATTTTTGCATTGATTATCAACATCGAAAGCTAGAAAAATATTATTATGTGAATAATTTTGGATGTGTACATAAGAATTGGTTATGAAAATTAAGAAAATGTTTATGTTTTTGATATTTTATTAGGAAAGTAAAGAAAAATAATCAGCAAATTATAATAAAAAAACAATATTCATTCAAAGGACACATTGTAATTAAAAACATATTAATACTAATGTATGATATAATACATATATTATTAGATGATTATAAAAATAATGGAATAAACCATATCATAATCTTACAAAACAATACATCAATAAGTCAATAAAAAAATATAATTTTACAACACTACGAACACGTTTATGCTGATATGAAATACAAAATAAAAATATTTATTTTGAGAATATTATCTTAAAAACAGTGTCGCACAACCCGCGACCCACTACCTAAATAATAAACTTTCTAATTGTAAAACTAACTAAACAAAGTATAAAAAAACATGTAGATAACATTTTTCACGAATTTAAACTATAATTAATAAACATATTCAATCAATTGGTTATTATGAAAATTAGTCATATAACTCACCTTATTTGTATCGAGTGAAAGAATGGGAGATGTATAAGCCAAATTTAAAACAACAAGTTACTAACAGTGGACATGTGTTCTAGAATACACGGTATGTACGTGTCTAAATGGTTGGACACAAGTTGCTTAAAATATCGAAATTATACCTATTTTCAGAATGTTCGAAGTTTCCCAATAATCGCCAAAATGCCGTAATGAAATTTTGGTACAAAAACATTTCAGCACATGGAACACATTCTTCTAGCATCATAATATTCTTATACACTTGCTTAGTAAAATTTAAATCATATGCTTTATCACCTTTCAAAAGATTTTGTACTGAATTTTCATTTAAAATTTGACGAAACTGCTTTTTGTTTTTTTTCGAAATAAAATTAGCTCCTCTGAGGCTAATATAAAGAGGCCAATTATTGATGCAAGCATCACACTCGCATATGAATTTGTACTGTCCCTCTAGTATAAACTTTCGTGAAAACAAATCATTTCGAAAATATTCTGGTCTGAAACAAAATTAATTTAGTAAATGGTTTAAAAACGGGAGATATTTCTCGTGCTTACAATAAATACATATTAAAACACTTACCCGTAAGAAATGTAAATTTGTTGTCCTTTTTTGATGAACCTTTGGGACAGTATGGTTATTGTAGTTCCATGAAATATATAATGAGCATTAGGAGCACACGAATGATTGAACAGGCTAGAGAATGCATACATTCCTGTAGCAAATATATCGCATTCTGTATTTGAATTTTGAAATTTTTTGATATATCCACATATATTAAATTTATTTGCCGCCATCGACATACTGTGACGTAATAATAAACCTCCGACTCTCCATATGTATTCATCATCCATGATACAAATATCATCCGAAATGTTTGGACGGTCCGAAAAAAAAGGTGAATACTCTTTAAGCATGTACAGAAGTACTGCTGAAGTGAGACATATAACATAAATAGAATTTTTGTCCCAACTTTCCATGTTAGTTTCTAACATATGAATCGGGGCATAATTTTTAACATTGTAAATCGAAACATTGTCGGAGTCGAAGGTGAAACCTTTCGATTTAGGATCAGTTTCTTTTTCGATCGACTCAATCTTTTTGAACATTTCGTCCCAGGAAGAATGCTGAGATTTGGCTTGCAGAAGAATTCGCATGGACACCAAAGCTATTTCATCATTGCTCATACGGACTAAACGAGGCATTATGCGACATTCAAATTTATGCCCATGATTCCATGACTTATTCCTACATTCTTCATTACAATACATAACACAAGTGCAAGTTTTGCATGCTATCATAGCTAAGTTACGCGAACAGCAAAAATAACATCTCAAATCATAGTTTTTTTCGTTCAAAACACTCACGTAAGGATCCTCGACAACCAGAACTTGACCAGGACGAATATCTTCGGTCGCTATCATACCACGGCCCATAGAAGTTGAATAAGAGATTTCAAGAGATGCACTCGCACAAGGCACTCCAGCCATACGTTTTTCAGGCAGTTGAAACATTTCTTTTCGCATATTTTCTTTCTCGCTTTCAGCAGCCGCTTCAGCAACTCGAGTCAATTCAATAGCTTCTTCACATCGCTTTTTCCTATCCAACAGTATTGGCATCCGGTTTCCGCTATATCCTGCATCTATTGCTCTCCCTATGTCTAAAAGACTTTCACGATATTTTTTCAAATGATACAAAACCGCAGATCTATTAGCGAATGCTACGCTGATCGTTTCCGAACTCGTTGCAAATTTGACCGCTGCGTTGTATAAATTCAAAGCTTGCACGAAATTTTTATTCTCGAAAAGTTTGTTACCTTCATTTTTTAATTCGCTCGAATAATAGTCGCATTTGGTGGCATACGGCTTTTTCGGCATCAGTTTGTAACGATGTAAATGTTGGTAGACGTGCTTGACACGCGCGCTATCGTTCTGTTTTGATACTAACTGCGATTCAAACTGACGAAGTATACCATCCTCTTCCAAATTGGCCAAAAGCAAGCCTGCGATTCTATCAATGTTCATCTGAGGCGCCATAGGTGGTTGTGTGGGGAAAGCCATGATGCAGGCTTTTCTGATTGTGTACTTCGACTGATTGTGAAAGGTCGTGCACTTGTTAGATCAACGACCTATTTTAATACACAATCGACTAAGAATAAAATGACAAATTTGAAATTTTCCTATATGAAAAATATGCTACACTCACCCTCAAATGATTCACAGGTGACTTATCAGCTATTCGGCGAGCGTCTCAATTTATATGTGAACGAATCTGAAGATAAGTCAACAACGGTTATCTTGGTCTGATATCACTATTATCATATTATATTATTCTTCTTAATTTCAATCGAATTTCGTAAACATATATAGTTTTTATAATTATTATCATACTTCATTGTTTGCGATTAGTGAATGCTATTCGATGAAAGTATGTAATTTTGAAATCAGTATATCCTAAAAGGTATATTTATTTTTAACTTTTGTATTCAATTTTTTCATTCATGTATCTTTTTCTTTGAGCTAACTATATTAATTATCTTACTGCATAACTCTGACTTTAAAATATTTACTCCAACTCCATTCTAGGCTCTGAAGAATATATTTAATTTGGTTTATAAATATTTTTACAATAGCGAAAATTAAATATTTAAAAACACAACCGCAGAGAAATAGTCAAAGTATTCTTGCTCCTCGCAAAATCCTATAAATCGCTCCTTGATATTTCAGCTTTACGTTGAAGCCCTGATTTATTCGATCGGATGTTTTCATTTATTTTTAAATGGATATCAAAAATCAGTCTATCTGAATTGATAATCTAATTTGTTATGCGAAAGGAATATTTGATTAAGTTGATGTTTGAGGGGAACCCCGAAATATTTTGATAGCTATGTCATCACGATACTTACAGAGATAATTCACATATCAGTGAATTGAATATTGATTGTTTAATAATATTAAATAAAGCTTTTAAATTAAGATAAGGTATTATGTACTATATGTTTTCATTGTGTCAAATAAATATTTCTGTAATGAGTTTATTTTAATAATAACTTTTTGACAATTTATATTCTAAATGTGCCCCTAGTTATGAAAGTGGTCTAATTGTAAGTCAAGACCCTTTCATTTCTAGATATTTAAAAGTTTGCGTTTGAAGTGATTAATAAATATTTTTCTATTACACAATGCATTGTTTCACAATTAATTTTTCTACTTGATTTATTTTTTTTAACATATAAGTTGAGTATGTAGCTTCTAAAGAAAAACAAAACTTTAACCTATTTCCTGCCACAATTCCAAAATAGGAAAATTGACTATTTTTCTCTACAATTGATTTTCTTTGGTAAAATTTAATTAATAATAACATACTTAGGCTTAAAAAACTCTAAAGTATATTTCTAAAAAAAATATCCAGGTTTTTTTTGTAAATTTGAAGTACTAATTGTAAGAGAAAGAAGTGAAAATTTTTAGGAAAATCATAAAATGGAAAATTGTGATTTTTAAAAACTATTTTTTTTTTAATTTCTTTAAATTATAAGTTAATAATGAGTAAAAAGCTAGTTTATAAGCTATAGTAACTGCTAATAATCGGTTATTAGAAAATTATTATTATAACCAAGATATTGACAATTGTTTTTGTCAGTTCCCATCTGGAAGCCGTGGCTGATGCCATATAAAAAAAGGACATTATGTAAAACTTAATACAAAATTAGTTAATTCAGTTGAGTGTATTAAAAATGACAGTATGATTAGTATTAAGAAATAAAAATGTTTGGAAAAGAAATTTTAAACTATTATTAAAATAAATGTAAGCGCAATCTGTTAATTGTCGTATCTTTCACTGAATATAACTTTTTTAATTTATCAAAATTTTCATTTTTCTTCATATTGTATTAGTTTATTTGGGGGGACCTTGTCCTGCAGTGGACACTAAACCGGTCGACAATGATGATGATGATTAGTTTATGATTACGTACCTTGAAATAATTGAAAACTCATTTTTTTCATTTTAGTGACTTACAATTAGACCACTTTCGTAATTAGAGCACAAACAACGATGATGATATTAATGATATTGTAATTTTTTTTTCAATTATTCAATTGGTAATTGACAATTGAAGTTATTAACATGGTAAGCTAAAAAAATTCAATTGTATGAAAAAATGTTGGATTCTTAATATGTGAACACAAGAATTGGTCAAGTAACACAACACGTTTTTTAAAGAACATATTCATGTTTTATTTGTTTTATTTATTGATTCTGTTTTATAATATAATATAATAGTATAAAATAAATAAAAGCAAAAAAACTGGAAATAATAATAATAATAATAACAATATTATTATTATTATTATCATTATTATTATTAAAAAATAATCTATTCTGATAATAATTCTAAAAAAATAATAAAAATGTATTCGGTCGAAGGAAATTTTTTAAATACATATTTATTTTTACATTTGCATATTATTTTACAGTAAAATATTTTTTAGGTGATTTTAAAAATAATAAAATAAGGCATTCTTCAATTTCACAAATACATACATATAAATTAATAATATAAAGAATATAGTTGTATAATACTGATAACACATACAATAGATAAAATTTAAAATATTTACTTATCTTTGAGATATTAAGTTTAAAACATTGGTATTATGACCATATTAAGAATGTTCGTGGTTTCCTAATAATTGCCAATATACCCCAATGAAATTTTGGTGTAAAACCAGTTCAGCGCATGGCACACATTCTTCTAGCATTATTATATTCTTATATACTTGTTTAATGAAATTGAAATCGTATACTTTATCATCTTTAAGAAGATTTTGTACTGAATTTTCATTTAAAATTTGACGAAACTGCTTTTTGTTTTCATTCGAAATAAAATTAGCTTTTTTAAGGTTAATACGCAGAGGCCAATTATAGGTGCAAGCATCACACTGGCATTTGAATTTGTACTGTCTCTCTAGTTGAAGCTTTCGTGAATATAAATCATTTCGAAAATATTCTGGTCTGAAATAAAATTAATTTAGTAAATGGTTTTGAAACAAGGGATATTTCTCGTGTTTAAAATAAATACATATTAAAACACTTACCCGTAAGAAATGTAAACTTGTTGTCCTTTTTTAATGAACTTTTGGGCCAGTATTGTTACTGTAGTTTCATGAAATACATAATAAGAATTAACAACACACGAATGATTAAACAGGCTAGAGAAGGCGTAAATTCCTGCAGCAAACTCATCACATTCTAGAATTGAATTTTGAAAATTTTTGACATAACTACAGGCACCGAATGTATTTGTCACCTCCGACATATTGTGACGTAATAATAAACCTCCAACTCGCCAAATATATTCGTCTTCCGTGATCCAAATATTTTCCAATGTGTTTTGACGGTCCGCAAAAAGAGATGAATACTCTTTTAGAATGTACAAAATTACTGCTGAAACGAGACATTTTGTAAAAATAAAATTTTTCTCCCACTTTTCCATATTAGTTTCTAGCATATGAATCGAGGCATAATTTTTAACACCGTAAGTCAAAACATTGTCGGAGTCAAGTGTGAAACCTCTCAATTTAGGGTCAGTTTCTTTTTCGACCGATTCAATCGTTTTGAACATTTCGTCCCAGGAAGAATGCTGAGATTTGGCCTGCAGAAGAATTCGCATGGATACCAAAGCTGTTTCATCAAATCTCATATGGACTAAACGAGGCATAATGCCACATTCAAATTCATGCCCATGATTCCATGACTCGGTACGGCATTCTTCATTACAATACATAACGTAAGTACACGTTTCGCATGCTATCATAGCTAAGTTTTGCGAACAACAAAAATAACATCTGATATTATAGTTTTCTTTCTTCAAAACACTCACATAAGGATCCTCGACGACCAAAACTTGACCAGGTCGAATATCTTCAGTCGCCATCACACCGCGGCCCATAGAAGCAGAGTAAGAGATTTCGAGAGATGCACTCGCACAAGGAACACCAGTCATACGTTTTTCAGGTAGCTGAAATATTTCTTTTCGCATATTCTCTTTCTTGTTTTTAGCAGCCGCTTCAGCAACTCGAGTCAGTTCGATAGCTTCCTCACATCGCTTTTTCCTATCCATTAGCTTCGGCATGAGTCTTTCGCAGTAGCCTGCATCAATTGCTCTCTCTATGTCTAAAAGACTTTCGCGATATTTCTTCAAACGAAACAAAGCCGCTGATCTGTTAGCAAATGCAACGCTTTTCGTTTCCGAACTCGTAGAATATTTGATCGCTGTGTTATAAAAATTCACAGCTTCCATGTATTCTTTATCAACAAAATGTTTGTTACCTTCATTTTTTGATTCGGTTGAATAATAGTCGCATTTGGTGGCGTATGGCTTTTTCGGCATCAGTTGGTAATGATGTAAATATTGATAGACGTGCTTGACGCGCGCGCCGTCGTTCTGTTTTGACTCAAACTGCGATACGAACTGATGAAGTATACCATCCTCTTCCAAATTGGCCAAAAGCAAGCCTGCGATTCTATCAATGTTCATCTGAGGCGCCATAGGTGGTTGTGTGGGGAAAGCCATGATGCAGGCCTTGCTTCTCGTGAACTTCGACTGCGAACTGATCTAATATAAATGACCTACACGAATACACAATCGCTTAATAATAAAATATTGAATTGATTATTTTTCGATGAGCGAAATACACTCACCCTTGATCGAATCACGAAACACTTCTCATCTTGTTAGCAAAAATCCCCAAATATAAACGAACGAATTCAAAGATAACACCATCGATTATCTTCGAATTTCTTCAATGAGCTGATGTCGTTATTGTTATATTATATTATTCATCGCAATTTTAATCCGATTTCGTAAAAATATTATGTAGTGTTTACAAATATCCTACTCAATTGTTTAATATTAGTGAATTCCATCACATGAAATAATTTTTTAACAGAATAGTTTCGAGAACGTCATAAGAAATATTTATTTTTAACTTTTGTAATTCCACTTTTCATTCTTGTATCTTTTATTTGGAACAGTTTAATTATCATTCCGCATCACTCTGATATTAAAATATAATATATTTTCCTTTCTGCGGTTTAAGAAATTTTTTAAAATTAGATCTTTGCGCATTTTTCAATCATGAAAAAGAATATTAAAAACAAATAAGTAGATAAATAACCAATCATTATTTTTTATAGCTCCTGAAGAAATCTTATATGCCCTGCTTAATACTTCAGCTTCACGCTGAAGTCCTGATTTATTCGATCTGATGTTTATGTTTATTTTAAAATAAATTTTAAAAATAACTTTATTTGAAATAATAATCTAATTTGTCATACTAAAGAAATATTTGATTTACTTCATGCATGAGGGGAACCCCGAAATATTTTGATAGCTCCGTCATCACGATATTTAAACAGATTACATTGTCAGATGATTTGAATATTGATTTTTATACGATAAAATTAAATAATGCTTTAAAATTAAGATAATCTGTTTTGTATTATATTTATTCATCATTTAACTAAATATTTTTTCATTGGTGGAAAATTTATATTCTATTCTAGAGTCCAATAGTTCCCAACCTTTTTTGACTCGCGTACCACTTGGTAGTAAATTACGCTAAACTATACCACCATAAAAAAATAATTGATGTCATGAAATTTGTTATTGCAAGCAGAGCTGTAGCAAAGTTTTTGGCGACCTTGGTAAATATTAAATTTGGCGCCCCTGTATTATTATTTTTATTAGATCGAAAAAAAAATTGAATTTAAAATATTTATTGATTAATTATGTATATAAAAATTTCAGTAGAAATTAAATTAGAAAATTAAAATTAATATTAATTCATAATGTACGGCAACCAGGATTGTTGTGAGAAATATCAGGCTCTGGTACAAATTGTCACTGTGGACCCCCTTTTTCAATTTTTATTTATTCCACAATTTTAAAATATGACAAAAGTCTAAATTCTCTGAAATAAATTATTTGAAAATTTTATAATGAAAACAAAATGCTAATTGACGAAAAAAATTAAATATTATATGAGCAAAAACTAGCACAGGCGAAAACTTTTTTGTTTTATTATGAATGTTATGAGATCTTTGCCAATGGTACATAACACAGAATCTACCACGAGATTTATTCCAAGGAAATAAACTTTCGAACTAGAAGACTAATTCTCTCTGTAAATCAAACAAAATAAAAAAAGATATCAATACATAATAAAAACCACTTATAAAAAACATAAGTCAATTGTCAAAATTGTAATGTTAAAATTAGCGCAGCATAATTATTAAATTGAAAATTACCTCGAATATTGTAATAGTTTTATTTAGATATTATATTATATTTAAAAAAATTGTGGCATGATTATACTTATTTTTATACTGTGTTAAAGTGAAAAAAACATGTAAAAAATAATTGGTTCTTCTTCCTTGAACTGTGCGATTTTGGAACCAAGTAAAAAAATGATTGAGTGTATTCATATTTCAAATGTGTTATTTGATAATAAAAGAAAGCTAAAAAATAAATTTGGAAGTAATTGCAAAAAATAATTTATTCAAAACATTTTAGATTTTACGTATAATAAATAAGTTATAACAAGTTTTAGGTGATTTTAAAAATAATAGGGCAAAGCATTTCTTAATCTACCAAAAAATGCCATTGTATAATACTAAAACATATTTATGTTGATACGAAATATAAAATTTCAAATACTTATAATGACCATATTAAGATTGTCCATGGTTTCCCAATAATCGCCAAAATACCTCAATGAAATTTTAGTATAAAACCAGTTCAGCACATGGAACACTTTCTTCTAGCATCATTATATAGGGTCTTTCATTAAACTTTTCCTATCTTTAAATTTAAATAAAATAAAGTGTGTGTGAGATATCATCAAAATTTTTTATTTGTTTGAAAGGCCTATCGATGTCATTATTTATGAAATATAACATCGTTCAAATTTCCGCCGCGGCTTCTCTGTGTGGTCCATATTTCTTTGAGAATGGCGTTGGCCAGGCCATCACTGTCAACGGCGAGCGCTATAGGTCGATGATTACCAACTTCTTTTGGCCTAAATTGGATGATATGGACACCAACGACATATGGTTTCAATAGGACGGCGCTACGTGCCACAGAGCTTATGCCACATTGGACATTCTGCACGAGCGATTTGAGTGAATGGTCATCTCACGTAGAGGCGATGTGAACTGGCCACCGAGATCGTGCGATTTGATCCCGTTAGACTTTTCTTGTGGGGTTTTCTTAAGTTGCAGGTCTATGTGAATAAGCCACAAACCTACAGCGACCCTTAAAGCCAATATAACCCATGCCATCGGTAAAATTCAGCCTGATTTATGCGCCAGAGTCATGGAAAATCGGGAATTTCGGATGCGCGCCACCCAGAGAAGCCGCGGCGGACATTTGAACAATATTATATTCCATAAATAATGACATCGATAGGTCTTTCAAACAAATAAAAAATGTTGATGATATCTCACAAACACTTTATTTTATTTTAATTTAAAGATAAGAAAAGCCTAATGAAAGACCCTATATATTTATATATACGTTTAATAAAATTTAAATCATATTGTTTATCGTTTTTTATAAGATTTTCTACTGAGTTTTCAATCAAAATTTGACGATGTCGCTTTTTTTTTCCGAAATAAAATTAGCTCCCTCAAGATAATTTAGTAGGGGCCAATTATTGATGCAAGCTTCACATTTGCATTTGAATTTTTACTCTTCTTCTAGCTTAAATTGTCGCGACAGCAAATCTTTGTGTTTGTATTCCGATCTTAAATAAAATAAATTTATTATAGTAAATAGTTTTGAAACAATATATATTTCTAGCGCTTAAAATTAGTATTTACACACTTACCCGTAAGAAATAAATGTAAACTTGCTGTCCCTTTTTTATGAATCTTTGAGCCAGTATTTTTATTTTAGTTTTTTTTTTTTTTCCGAGAGGAGGAAAAATCTTTTATAGACACTGCCAGGCACGAGCCCGACAGTAGTGTGGGATTCCTAACTGGGAAGAGGACCCAGATGTATACCCACTAAAAAACCTCCTCTAACGCCAAACCATACTACACCACACCCAGGGACTACTGATCAGCAACAACGTCTAGATGTGGGGCAATCACAGACGCTTAGAGAGGGACATTCGCCCAAAGAGGCGAAGGGATAACACTACACCACCACCTCACACCCCAGCTCAGAGCGCCTACTTTACTTCAATAGAATTGTTAGATTGTTAGGTTGTTAGTTAGTTAGTGCTACAAACTACGAACCGAAAACCACCACCCCACAACCCTCCCTGTGCAATGAGCTACGAAGGGCCAATGCCACCCCTGCCCCTTCTACAGCGCTCCTCCTCCACCTTACGACCGATCACCGCCGCAGCAAAATTAGCCCAGCCCGATGAGCTTGCGAGCATTGACGGCACCATATTCTCCACCATCAGCCGCGCGACCCCAAGAGCCGCCCGAAGGACACCCCTCTCAGCCGCCCAAGCAGGACAGTGGAAAATTGTGTGCTCAGCATCATCCCTCAAGGAGTCACAGTGATGGCACCCCTCAGAAGGCTCCTTCCTTATTCGGAACAAATACGACCCGAAACAGCCGTGCCCGGAGATCAGTTGGGTGAGGTGGTAGCTAAGATCGCCATGCTTCCTCTCCCGCCAAGGCCCCAGCTCACCAATGAGCCTATGCGTCCACCGTCCATAAGGCCCCAAGTCCCACTGACGCTGCCACTCAACAAAAGTTTCCAGCTTGGCCAACTTTCTATCACGACCATTGTAAACTGCCTTACGCTCACGCGCCAACACGGGGTCGCAGAAATAGCCAACACGGCAGCCTTAGACACCGTACGGTAGTCAGAAATCACCCGGATGGCACTCCTTTTCTGAATACGAGCCATCTTCCTGCGCCGAAACTCCGCACCCAGAGCATCTGCCCAAATGGGCGCACCATACAGCAGAGTCGAATGAACAACCTCATGCAGGAGCTTTCTCCTGCTAGTCTTCGGGCCACCAATGTTGGGCAATAATCTGGCCAGCTGCTCTGCCGTCGCACCAGCCTTGGCAGCTGCCTTCTCAATGTGAACTGTGAAACGTAGCCGGCGATCCAACCAGACCCCCAGATATTTGACAGAGCTAGCGAAAGGCACCACAAATCCATCCAGCATCAACCTCGGCGCTATAAGACGTCTACGATTCCGCCTCCGTCTACGCCTGGAGAATAAAATGGCCTTTGTTTTACGCGCGGCCAACTCAAGCCCAACGCTGTCCAACCACCCCTTCACCCTGCGCAGAACCTCGTTACCAATGTTCCGCAGCCCCGCAGAAGTATCAGCAGTCACTAAGACGGCAACATCGTCAGCAAAGGCAACAACCTCAGCTCCATCCGGCAAACGAACCCTCAATAACCCGTCATACAAGACATTCCACAGGGTCGGCCCCAAGACCGAGCCCTGCGGTACGCCAGACGACAACACCCGGGAATTCAGCCTGCCACCAACTGGACAGCGATACTCAAGTACTCTATTGTCCAAATAACTCTCCAACAATTTCATTAGACCCGGGGCATACGAAAATCTCTACGTAGCGCCTTCAGTACCAAATCCCAGCGTGCCGAATTGAAGGCGTTTCGCACATCCAAAGCCACCATAACCACAAGGCGCCTAGCTCTAGCAGGCCCCTCCCACGCCGAATTAACTATCTCCACAACCCGAGAGACAGCGTCCATCGTAGACCGGCCCCGCCTAAAGCCAAACTGACACCCAGACAGTGGCGTGTCACCATTCTCAGTATACGCATGTAGCCTCTGGAGAATGATCCGCTCGAAAAGCTTACCGAAACCCCCCAACACACATAAAGGCCTGTATGATGAAGGTCCATCAGGTCTGCCATTCTTACGGATCAGCACCAATCTCTGCTTCTTCCAAGGGGCACAAAACACTCCCCCCCTCAAGGCAAGCGCCATACACGTCTAACAGCAGCCCAGGAAAATCATGCGCAACCCCAACCACAACCTCATTGAGGAACCCATCCGGTCCCGGCGCCTTGCCCATCTTTACATGTCGCAGCGCCTGATCCAACTCAATCGCGGAAAGTGGAGAGACATCACCCTCAGAGGCCAAGTCAGCCTCCAATCCCACCTGCCTATCTTCATGAATTGGAAAGAGGCCATCGACAACCTCCTGTAAATTAGCGGGAACATTGAGAAAAACATCCACCTCCCTCTTCCGCAGCTTCTGCCGCACAATTCTGTAAGGCAACCCCCAAGGGTCCCGGTTGATCGACTCGCACAATTCATTCCAGCATCTTTATTGTAGTTCCGCAAAATATATAATTTAAATTAGGAGCACACGAATGATACAATAATAATTCCCTACAAAAAAGATAAAATAACTTTTTTTCGTAGGGGCAACCATTTTTTTGTTTTTGAGTCATTTAATTTTTTTTTTGATTTTCGTACTCCCACCTTCATACCGTTGAGGATTGCATACCATGAGTGACAAGTCTTCAAACCGAGTTATTTTCAAAATGGTTACTCCTATGAAAAAAAGTTATTTAATTTTTTTTGTAGGGAATTATTTAAGCTATAAATTTACGCTACAATATTTTTCTATAAAAGTGATAGTTAACGAGATATTCATGAAATATCGTTTTTGGTGACCTTCGACCCCACGTAAAATTTTATACTGATCTCAAATCGATACCAACTTTTGATATTCTGTTTATAACCTTGATATCAAACTTTATAACAAAATTCAACTTTGCTGTAAAGATATTTTTGATAATACATATGTCAACACATTATTTTACAGATAATTCACATATTTTTGCAGTGAGTTTTTTTCACAATATCCGATTAAAAATTTATATTGAAATAAAATCCGAAAAATATGTGTTTCAATTGTTCCGATTGGCCTGCAAAAATTTAAAATGCCTCGGGCCCCTAGAGAGGTAAATCCGCCACTGGGCGACAGTGCTTTTGTTACTACTGTTAATGATTTTGATCAAAAGAATTGAGTATATTGTCATATGTATATGACTCATTCAATTAGCTTAACTAGCTTTACATATCAATAACTAGTTCAAAAATATATTCAAATTTTTTTTAATTACATGCCAATTAGAATAAATTTAAATTTATCGTATCAATGAGCATTTTATTCAATTCGGAAAATTATTATAATTAATCGAATTGAAAATTTTCTAAATCAATTCCACATCCAGAAATTATATCAGAATTAATTTGCATTTTTTTACTGAGAAATAATATTCATGTATTCGGGTATTTTATTTCTTTATAAAAGAAAAGAAAAAACGTATCTAGAAATAATTACAAAAAACTTATCGATTAGAGTACTAATTTTTAAAAAATAATAGAGATGTCTTCAACTAAAGGAATTTTTTTTAAATAAAAACATTTTAAATTTTACGTATAATAATTTATAATATTTTTTTATACGATTTTTAAAAATAATAGATTGTAGCATACCTCAATCTCACAAAAAATATATACATACTTGAGAAATACCATTAGACTTTTATACATTTAATAAGTATTTACAGATATTTTTAAAATATTTTTTAATACAAGATTTGAATCAATCTTCGGAACATAACTTGTTATGTTGATTTTCTAGGGTTAAACTAGGTTTGCAATTTCCCAGTATTTATTATAAATTAAATAATAATAATTTACGTTGTTTTCGGAAACTTTACACTGTTTTTACAATGAGTATAAGTCTCATGATATATCAACGAAAAAAAATTTCGCCTGCGGCGCTTATTTGTGTTACTAATTAATTTAAAACTTTCATAAGTTATCATTGAAATTCATAAAAAATATACTTTTTACATTTGTTTAATTTTATAATGAGAATTAGTCTTACAATAAAAAAAAATTTAGTAATTAAAATTAGATGGTGGGCTGGAGTAAATCTCGTAGTAGACCCTGAGCTATACACAACTGGTTTAGATCTTTGAATCTATGAAAAAGTGAAAAAATTTTCGCCTGCGGCGCAATTTATTATTTTTATATTACTTATGTCCTTATGTTATTTAAATTAATACTTCTATTAGATTTTTCTCTATTCGTGAAAATGGGGGGGAAGCCTCAAAAGTTTAATAGCCTATGGCCTCTCATGGTCTAAATCTGATGCTATGATTCAAACTCAATTTTTGTTCCTAGATATTTATAATCATATTCATCCTGTAATCATATTACTATAATATTTTCATTTTTTTAATGTATTTTTATAATACACACGTATATACGTGCATGTATCAATATTCATAAAAATGTTGATAGGAAATGTGTATAGATACCTTTTTTTTTTAAAAAAAGCACTGAATATGTCTTATTTTTTAAAAGAGAAGTGTATTGAAAATTAGAAAGTGCCACCACCCTACAAATTTCCTGGATCCGGAGATTGATTTTGATCTTGTATTACAAAATATTTTTAAAAAATCTGTAAATACTTATTAAATATATAAACATTACGATGCAAAATGTCAAATATTAAAATTAAAAAAATATATATACATATATCGGAGCACGGAGCACTAAAAATTTTCTAAAAATTTTTGCTCCGGCTCCGCTCTTGCTCCGGGCAAAAAAACGCTGCTCCGACTGCTCCGCGCTCCAGCTCGCGCTCCGCTCCAAAGCCCTGGATTATATGTACATATATAAAAATATTATAAAAATTACATGTTATAAAAAAACCCTTATTTTGTTCGATATCTAAAATAAAAATCATTATTAGCTATTTAAAAAAAAAACCTTAAAAATAATTTGTGGGGGGGGGGGGTGTAAAAATTGAGCGTTCCGGCACTTTTTTTTTAGCACTACATCACTGGTTACCACCCCCCCTCCCAGGTTCATAAAACCCTATTTGCGTCCCTCACACTCATAAAAGCGCCCTTTCAATTTTTTGTTCGCTATAATAATCTTTAGTTATAATATGCCTATATCTGCCTTTAATTCGCGATAAAATAGTTTTCGGTAATTAACGGTAAATTTGAAAATTTACCGGTAATTACCGATGGTATGTTTTTGGTTATATACTGGTAAACCGGTAATGCAAGCCCTAGTACTGATCTACTCACAGTGTAACGAAACCTATACGAATAGCCAAATGATTAATAATAAAATGTCAAATTGATAATTTTCCAATACGCTAAATACTCACCCATGAAAGAATTACGGTACACTTTTCAGCTTATCAGTGAATGACTAAATTTATAAGAGAACGAGTTCGAAAATATAATTATCAATATCGTTATCTTTGAATTTTTTGCAATAATCCTATATCGCTGATATTACCTATATAATGTATTACTCTTCAAAATTTCAATCAGATTTCGAAAAATTTATATATAATATTAACAAATTTCGTATTTCATTGTTTATGATTATTAAATATCATTAAATGAAAGAAATTTTTAACTCAATATTATAAGGGATATTTATTTTTTAACTTTTGTAATCTAATTTTCATTGATGTATCTTTTTTATTTGGAATCGGTTATTTATCATTCTGCATCACTCTTATATTAAAATATAATATTTCCTCCAGCTGTAAGACATAATATTATATTACCAACATTTCTATCACGAGGATGGGCACGTTTTCTATCAGTAAACTCTAAAATTGATGATTATGGTATTCAAATGGCACAAAACTGTTTCAATAAAAAATCTGGCTGTTTCTATTAATTTTAAATGAGTAATTTCTGACAATAATACTTTTCCAGTATGTAGTTTTTAACCTTGATACTACAATAACTTATTATTCGAAAACCTTCATATTTTCTTTCTATTTTATTTCCATTAATTTAGAATTTAGTCTAACTTTTTGGTTCCTCCATTTATTTATAATCATGATGAAATAATTAAACAATTTAAAAAAAATTATATTTTTTTATTATTTCATATCGAACATATACAAGAAGTATTATTAAAATATAATCCCAGAAACAAGTAAATTAGCTTAATTATTTTCATATGAAAAAATGAAATTTACAAAATAGGTATAGTATAATAAAAGTAAAATCACATATTATTTTAAATCAGGAAATCGAAATGGGTTTGTAAACGAGGTATTTTGTAAGATAGTAAGTATTTCTGAAAGAACAGCACCTTGAACTGATTGGTTTTGTTCAAGAATAATAAGTTTCCTTTCAACTTCTTGTTTCTTTTGCGCAATTTTTTTCCATTTCGAACTTTTTTTTGATCTTCAAATGTGCCAAATTGACAAATTTTTTTATCCATTGGATATATTTTAACTGGCTGTTTTTTTCCGAAAACATCGTTTGTTCTAGATTTAAGAAAAAAACGCTGCTTCCTTTTTCGGGCCTATTCAAAGACACTTTTATTTTATTGTTCTGGGAAATATCAGGAAACAGACAAATACTTCTAGCGAAAAACGTAAAGTAAGGCTGCTTTATTTTTTTGCATGATAAAGATCTTTTTTTTACTAATGATTGTCCTGCAAATTTTCCTGAACCGACTTTTATTAACAGACAAATCTTTTTCTGAGTTCAATACCGAAAATCAAACGTTCTGCATAAGATATCACTTCCGTTCTACCACTCAAACTTACAAGTATGGCGTCATTTTTTGATGGCTTGAATATCGCTGATGGCTATACCATTGAGGAAATTGTACAAAACTATCGTCACGATGAAAACGTAAATTATGAACATCACATAGCTCATAATAGGAATAGTTCGTAGTCGAAATTAGTCGCTTCCAATTCTCCTGTGAACATTATAATCGTTTTGAATAAAGCCCTTTCGAAAGTAAGGAAATAATCGTAGTTGGGTATCGTATTGGGTATAATTCTTATGGTATCGTTTACTATGGTATCGTTTACTATGATCTGATTGTTGTTGGAATTTTTCGTTGTGTTATGAAAGATTTTGTATAGAACCTCAGCAAAACATATGAAAATTATGAAAAACGCAGCCATAAATCTGAAGAAATTCCACGTGACCTTTTTTCAACATAGTAAATATACTGAGAAGGTCGGAAATTTGGCCATCAATAGGACGAGCTCGGAAGATGTCAAAAAATATTCCAAAGACTCCAAAATACATCCGCGTATTATAAACACTTTGATAAAATACAATGAAGGCAGTGGTGATGATTATCAAAATCGCCAGCCAGTTTTCCCAATTTTCAAATAAAATAGCGGAAATTTGCAAAATTGAAACATCTCTTTCAAAAAAATCAGCCCCATCAAGCAGATTATGAGCAATACGATCGTGACTTCATTGCAGTTCGTATTGGGTTCTTCGAGGAAAATATGTACCATGAAAATGAACCAGAAGCACATGAAGCACAAGAAGTTGAAGTAATAAAACGACTTCACCTTTTGCCATTTGAGGTGCAGGAAACTCTGGATTACCGGGTGCTTAATCAGCGGTCTCAGGTGATGTATTTTAGACATTTTGACAAAATTTCCATTTCTGGCAAAATCTTTTCACTCTGCGTATCACATTGTTGGTGAGATGTCCGCAATTGGTGCTTTAATATGATCGGTTTGATAAAAGCGTAATTTATTTCTATGAAAACATCGTCGAACATGACATTTTTTTTCTCTATGAGGAACCAAGCACTCGTCGAGAAATTCTTCTAAAGTTTTAGTTGACAAGTTCTCGAGGACGTAATCGTTGTGAGATATTCCAAGAAAAGGTTTATAAGTGAAATTCAAAGATGCACCGTTTCTCAAAGGAACAAAACAGTGCTTTCGTTGCTACTGTCAATGGTTTTGATCAAAAGGATTGAACATATCGTCATCACACACGCTCTTTTATCTTTTTTTCAAAACGTTCAAGCATTCCGTGTAGTTTTCTTCGTTATCGTCGTTCAATCTGTTTTTGAAAATCAGCTCGTTCATCATTTCATGCAATATTTCTCGATTATATATAACTTTTTCATCGGAAATTAACAAAGACAACACTTTGTGATCACCGTTCATGAAAGCTATGAATATCGGTTGCATTTTTTCATCAGCTCCGTAGTTTCTATCTATTGCTGTTTCCAGCAACATTTCAACTACCCTCACCATTCCTTTTTCACATGCTAGTTGAAGCAATGTATAGAATTACTTATCGATGCAGAAGACTTCAGAAAACTCTTTTTTTTCGTATTGCGAAATATTTTCCATGTCGTTTATGAATAATTCTTCGTCTCCGTTTAGGATGTATCTGAACAGTTTGATCACTAAACGAAATTTTGCAGAAACTTTCGCCAAAAACGCTTCTTCTATAGACGGATCCAAATTCATGTCTGTGATGTATCCGACGAGAATATTGAGAGTAGTCTGAGAATAGTTTTTTGTGGAAAATTTAAAAAACGTGTTCCGAAGTTGTGTCATGAATTTTTTTTCATATTTCAGCAAGTAAAGAATGACTTTTTGATATTTTTTCAATTGGCCTTCGACAGGCTCTTTGTTCTCCAATATTGCGCTTATAAGATTTACGGAATTCAAAATATTTTCTTTACTAATTTCGTAAATGCTACACATGTAACATGCGCTGTCGAAGTTTCCCGCCAAAATCATTTGTTGCAAAGGTCCCTTTCTGTTATTTTTTATTTTATTCAAATATTTTCTTTCGATTAAGGACTTATCGAGCACCTTCTTACTTTGATCCAAAAATATGTGTATGCATTCGTCCATATTCGGCGTAGAGCACAACTTGACGAAACACGACATATCATCTTTAAATTCGACAAAGAAGCTTTCAAAATTCCCTGTAGATGACCAAATTATGTCTTTCAGTACCTCGCAGTAATTTTCTGAGAGCGTTTTCCAAAATATCATTTTAATATTTTCGTCGTTTTTCGTCGGAACATTTCTTAGTAATTCCGCTTCTTCTTCGATTTGCAAGCTACAGGTTTTATCGCTGTTTCTTTTTCTCGCCATTTTTATATTCTACAAAAAAAATAAAAAGATTAATTAGTATGTATAATATTACTAAAATGTATATATATGTATGTATTACTAAAAAGATTTAGAATTGAATGTAAATTAATAAAAATCAATGAAAATTTTCAATTTCTCATCAATTATATTATTTTATACAAACTATCTGCAAATTTTAAATAGATATTCGATAAGGTATGTTTTTTCTTATCAAGAAGAAAAATCTATTATCGCTTTATGTTGAATTTTAGATTTATGTGCACTTAATCGATTACCAAAATTAAAAGAGTTGAGGAAAATGAAATAAATTAAATAATTCATGTGTTAAGGAAGTATAATATAATATTATTTCAGTAAAATTGAAAATTTTCTATGAATTTTAGGAATATAATTCTGATAATTTTATATAGTTTTTAAAATTAGTGAGTTTAATTTTTATACTAAGTTCATTATACATTTATAATAAATATATTTTAATATTTATTAAATCACTTATTAGTTAGAGGTTATTTTGTTAATTTTATGAATACATATAGTAATTACTTAAAATGAATAGTTAAATTATTACTACGATTATAAATATAAAGCACAATAATTATAATTTTATATAAAGCATAATAAAATAAAATACTTACAACGTTAATATAACATATAAATCGTGCAAAACAAATTGAAACCGAGAGCACAGTTAAATTACAGTTACAAATAATACTAAACCGTTAACACTGTCGAAACAAAATGATCGAAATGAAATAAAATTTTATCAAATTCGATAGTGAAGATTTAATCTAAGATACTGTTATTATAATCCAGTGATTTCCAAACGTACGAAATGTTCTAAATTCTCATTTTTACTTTTTATATTACATTTTATGAATTAAAATTTTTATTTAAAGTAAAAAGTACACCATATCCTTATGAACCATATTTTGGGAAGCATCGCTTGATTTTAACATCGATTTGATGCACTTTCCCAAAAAAAAAATCAATGGAAAACGACTCATTTGTCAACAAATTTCGACTCAAATATTATAGAATTTATAAAATATTTATCGTTCAACGCTAGAGCTGAAAATAAGGTTCAAGAGTTATGCTGACATTGCCAAATTTCTGAAAGAGCCCTTTTGTAATATGCTGCAAAAAACGAGCCTATCCTTTGATCTTCTGGGTTAACTTTCGCCTGTTCATGTTCGACGATAAGACGATTAAAGAAGTCGCTACTTTTGCAGTATGAGACTTTAAATAATATTATATGTTTATGGTGGTTTTTAAAAAAAAAAAATTTGTTTAAATATATTTAACGCTTTTTAAATGAAACAATAAATGGCGATTTATGTTTTAGTGTATCATTTAGGACTTATAATGTAATTTTAATGTGTAATGTATTTTAAAAATAGATTGTTTTCCGTACTTACATTTAGGTATAATTTATCTAGAAAATTATCTTTACGGAAAAACTTTGTATTATCGTTAATCCCAATCAAGTAATCGACATCATGATACACAAAAACAAGGCTAAATACTCTTTTATTTCTACAATAATGTGACACTTTTGCGGAAATAAAATCAAAATACTGAAACCTCTATACATACTGCGATTTATGTCCTACAAGTGTAAAGAACTATTAAGAGTTTCCTAAAATTTAGAAATATTTTGATATTGTACAATAAAAATTATGATAAAGATATTTTCACGTGAACTCTAAAGTAAATATAACTTTTAACTTTGTCAAATGTGTGCTAAAAAATTTTTTTTTCTTAATTATATATTATTCAGGTTTTTCAATGATGTATAGAAAATTATCATAATTAACGAATGAAAACATGTAAATAAACAAACCGAATATTGCACGACAGGAAAACATTGCTCAGGGGTGTTCATCTTTTTATTTTCATTTAGAGAATTTTTCTTGCTACAGCTCCTGATAAAGTCCATTATACCGATCCTTGACATCCAATGATTTATTTGATCGGATGTTCTAATTTGTTTTGAAAAAAATATTAAAAATCTAATCAATTAAATAATATTGTAGGAATTTGCTCGTTTTTTCAACTGTTTTTTTGATGATTGACGATTTAGTCCAGGTGGATGTATTATTACATTCGTGTTTTCATATTCAAGGAATAGTTTCCAAAGTTAAGTTATTTGAATTCCTATTTAAAACCCAACATATAACATGGCTTGCAAAAGTAATTTTGAATATTAATTATATTACATTTAAATTTTTTTCAGTATTATCGAGCTAATTTGACACACTTTAATGAAAAAAATAATTGAAAACTTGAATATTACACTCAGTTTAAAATACACCCATGTACATAAGTTGATTAATGGGAGATGTTAATATAACACAGTGAACATATGTATATAATATAACCATCTCTATGGTGAGATTGGGCAAATTTTCAATGAGTAAACTCTGAGAATTGATAATTATGGTTGTAAAATGACAAATAATCGTGGCTATAGTAAGTTGATAATTTCTATTAATTGTAAATGAATAATTTCTGACATTAATCTTTTTTCTAGTTTGTAGTTTTTGATCCTGACAGTATATTATATTACAATCACCTATCATTCGAAAAACTAAATATATTTTTTTATTTTTTAACTTTAACTTTTTTTTAGTTTATAAGCTATTTTTATAAGCGATTATGATGATGATGATGAAATAAATATACGATTTAAATTAATTATTTTTTTTATTTTCATATCGAACATGTATAAAGAATTATTAATAAATTATAATGTAAAAAACAAGTAAACCAGCTAATCAATTTTCTTATGAAAAACAATGAAACTTACACAGTAGGTGTATATGTTACAGTCAGAGCGTTTATCGTTGTTAATACATACATTATCTAGAGATTTTATACGCGTGCTTCATGTTTTAGAGAAAGCGTACGATACAAGATTCTGCATACGCTATCTCTAGAGCAGTGGTTCTCACGTGAAATTTCACTGTGGCCGCATTATAAAAATCACCGGTCCTATGAAAATGTCTCGTGGCCGCACCAAATCTGATAAAAATAGCAGTTGCATTTATTAAAAAAAATGGATTAACTTATAAGTTTATTTTCAATAAAATACATTATTTAAACATTTATTTATTTATTTATCTATAAGAAAACAAAGAGTGCTTATAACTAGAGATAACATAAAAAGAAATAAGAAAGAGAACAAAACAAAAAACACCAATTACATGTTTTCGCAAATAAACAGAATTATAGCTAGTTAAAAAATAAGTAAAAATGAAAATACACATAAAAAATATAAAAAATGAGAAACCTCAAAGAATAATATAAGAATAATAATAAGAATAATAAGAAAATGAAATGAAAATCAGAAAAAAAAGAACCTATACTCACATATACACATACATATATAACATATTGGTATTTATTTATTTAAAAGTAATACAAATGGAAATTGTTCAACAGTTCTCTCTTCCAATGCAAGTCGCATCGCCGTTTCTAAGTTTACATCTGTCAGCTGGTTTTGATATTTATTTTTTATAAAGTGCATCACACTGATTGTGAATGATCTTTTACAGTATAAAGTTGTAGGAAAAATTGACAAAATTAATAAAGCAATTGTTGCTAATTCTTTATATTGACTTGATTCTTGATCAAATTATAACTCCGACCAAAATTTTTGAACAGTATTATTATTAAAACGGTTTTAAGTACCTACTTGATCATGACTGATTTCTAATAATGCATATGTTACGTTAGCCCAGTTAATTAATTTGAATACTGAAAATGATATTAATCTTTTTTGTAGTGCTAAAAAATTTTCATTTTTCATCATCTGAAAAGGGGAAGATATAAAAGTGACAGTTTTAAAAAAATTCAATTCTTCGAACCTTTTATCAAGTTCTAGATTTAAGGATTGAAGACACTGGATTATTTTATGCTTTAATTTTAATTTAGAAGTAGTGTCTGCCAAGTTATCTAGGAAATCACTAACAGAAGATAAAATGGAAAAATTGTCATTTTCAATTTCTGTCACAAGGCTTTTTACGGTGTTTTTTAATTTATCTACGATTGACACTGTTTCTACTATTGTCAAATTGCTTTTTTGTAGTTGTTTATTGAATGAACTAACACGTGGCAAAAAATCCTTCAGGAATAAAATTGACCCTTTTACATACATAATTACTTTGAAGTTTCTCACTTATGTTAAATCTTTATGTTTTACGGTCAAAGCAGATATAACGTAATCATTCAATTCACAAAGACGTTGAACACTACTATCAAAACTTAGCCATCTAACGTGGTTGTAATTGATTAATACATTGTGTTTTTCGTTGTTGATTTCACAAATAGATCTAAACATGTTCGACAATTTACTACTGGTATTAATTGCATTTAATACTTTTCTCACTGTTAATTCCACATCTTCCATGCATTTAATAACAGCTTTGCTAACTAACACTTCTTGGTGCACAATACAATGCATACGAAATATTTCATTTTCAGAGTCTTCGTTGAACAAATTCAATACGCCCTTTCTTTCGCTCTTCATAACCGCAGCTCTATCAGCAGTTACAGCACACAAGTTGTGCGTTGATACGTTTAACTTTATCATGTCCGCTTTGATAGCATTATAAATATTAATTGCATTCGGACGGTCTGTCAATGAAGTCTGGCACAATAATTTTTCAACAAATTCACTTTTGTCAACGTCGAAATATCTTGCAAATACTAAAATTTGGTTAGTTTTTGTCACATCATTACATTACATTTTTGGTGGCCGCAGCAAAATCCTCTGGTGGCCGCATGCGGCCACCGTGGCCGCATTTGAGAACCACTGCTCTAGAGATAGCATATATTAACGAGAAAATGCATTGAATTGCTAACATCAATAAGACAAACCGTATAATGAGTGATTTGAGAGTTGAGTTAGTTTCGTTATTGATAGTTGGCAACACATAAAACTTCAACTGACTTCTATAAAACGTTCACTCTTTTTTATAATATAGCCGTCAACTGTACGAAAAAATACTTATTGTGTTAATATAATTATTATGCTCAATTGTCTGTATCTAAATATCTTAACAATAAAAATCACTTGTTTTTATTTCGTTACATATTGTGAAAGTAACTGCATACTGCATTCTATAATATAATACAAAGCATGGGTCTCAATATGTTAACAACCATTTTCAGTCCCGCAGCGATACTTATCTGTCACAATTTCTAATACGTAAACCAAAAACAAATTAGTGTAAATTGGATATTTTGGGTTTCTCGTATTTCCATAAAATAAAATATACCCCACCGTATTCCCTACTTGCGATTTATTTATTTCGTTAGCACGTTATCTACGTCGAAATAGATGATTCATACATTATCTAGTAAACATTTTTATTCATACTTCCGTGTATCTTTTCTCTGAGCGATTTAGACAAAGTTTTCATTTGCGAGAGAATGCACGTATTAACGGGCTTGATGAGGCATGTAACATACGAGTATACAATGAACAAAAATTAAATATTTTATTTTAAATAAGGATTTACGAATGACGTTATTTTTTAATGGACGTACTTTGTAAGATATTAAGTATTTCTGAAAGAATAATACCTTGAGCTGATTGGTTTTGTTGAAGAATAATAAGTTTCCTTTCAACTTTTTGTTTCCTTTGTGCAATTTTTTCCATTTCGAACTTTTTTTTTTTTTTTTTTTTTTTTTTTTGGTCTTCAAATGTGCCAAATTGACAATTTTTTTATCCATTGATATATTGCTACTGGCTGTTTTTTTTTTTTCCAAGACATCATTCGTCCTAGACTTAACAATAAATACACTGTTCCCCTTTTGGGGCCTATACAGAGATACTTTTATTTTATTGTAGTGGGAAATGTCAGGAAACAGACAAACACTTCTAGCCATAAACGTAAAGTAAGGCTGCTCTATTTTTGCATGATAAAGATTTTTTACTAATGATTGTTCTGTAAATTTTCCTGAACCAACTTTTATTAACAGAAAAATCTTTTCTGAGTTCAATACCGAAAATTAAACGTTCTGAATAAGTTATGACTTCCATTCTACCAATCAAACTCACAAGTATGGCATCATTTTTAATGGCTTGAATATCGCTAATGGCTATACCGTTGAGGAAATTGTACAAAACTATAGTCACAATAAAGATGAAAATAATGAACATTACATAGCTCATAATAGGGAATGGTCCATAATCAAAATTAGTCGCTTCCAATTCTCCCGTGAACATTATGATCGTTTTGAACAAAGTCCTTTCGAAAGTGAGGAAATAATCATATTGTGGCATTATTATGGTGTCGTTTACTATGATCGGTGTGGTCTGATTGTTATTGGAATTGTTCTTCGTGTTATGAAAGATTTTGTATAGAACCTCTGCAAAACATATGAAAATTATGAAAAACGCAGCCATGAATCTGAAGAAGTTCCACGTGACTGTTTTCAACATAGTAAAGTACACTGAAAAAGTCGGAAATTTAGCGATCAAAAGGATGAGTTCGAATGATGTCAAAACTATGGCAAACACCCTAAAATGCATCAGCGTATTACCTTTATAATCACTCCGGCAAAACACAGTGAAGGAAGTCGTGATAATGATCGAGATCGTCAGCCAGTTTTCCCAATTTTTCAAATAAAATAGCGGGAATTTGCAAAATTGAAATAACTCTTTCAAATAGAGCATCACCAAGCAGATTAAGAGCAACATGATAGTGACCTCGTTATAGCCGTTTTCGTGCTCTTCGAGAAAGATGTGCACCATGAAAATGAACCAAAAGCATAGGAAGCACAAGAAGTTGAAGTAAAAAAAAGACTTCACCTTTTGCCATTTGAGGTGCAAGAAACTTTGGATAACTGGGTGCTTAATAAGCGGCCTCAGGTGATGTATTTTGGACATTTTCGAGAAGATTTCCATTTCTGGAAAAATCTTTTCACTCTGCATATCAGATTGTTTTTGAGATGTTGGCATTTGGTGCTTCAATATGATCGGTTTGATGAAAGCGTAATTTATGTCTATAAAAGCTTCGTCGAATATGACATTCTTTTCCCTGTGTGGAACCAAGCACTCGTCGAGAAATGTCTCTAATGTTTTAGTCGATAAGTTTTCGAGGACGTAATCGTTGTGAGATATTCCAAGGAATGGTTTATATGTGAAATTCAAAGAAGCACCGTTCCTCAAAAGGAATAAAACAGTACTTTCGTTGCTACTGTCAATGGTTTTGATCAAAAGGATTGAACATATCGTCATCACACACGCTCTTTATCTTTTTTTTCAAAACGTTCAAGCATTCCGTGTAGTTTTTTTTCGTTATCGTCGTTCAATTTACTTTTTAAAAATCAGCTCGTTCATCATTTCATGCAATATTTCTCGATTATATACGACTTTTTTCATCGGAAATCAACAAAGACAAAACTCTGTGATGACCATTCATGAACGCTATGAATATCGGTTGCATTTTTGATCAGCTCCGAAGTTTCTATCTATTGATGTTTCCAACAACATTTCGACTACCCTCACCATCCTTTTTTCGCATCCTAGTTGTAGCAATGTATAGAATTTCTTATCTATACAGAAACGTTCGGAAAACTCTTTTTTCGTATTGCGATATATTTTCCAAGCCGTTCATGAATAATTCGTCGTCATCGTTCTGAATGTGTCTGAACAGTTTGATCACTGAGCGAGTTTCTTCAGAAACTTTTGCCAAAAATGCTTCTTCTATAGATGGATCCAAATTCATGTCCGTTATGAATCCAACGAGAATATCGAGAGTGGTTTGATTATAGTTTTTTGTGGCGTATTTAAAAATCGTGTTCCGAAGTTTGGCCGTGAATTTTTTTTCATATTTCAACAAGTAAAGGATGACTTTTTGATATTTTTTCAATTTACCTTCGGCAGCCTCTTTGTCCTCTAAAATTGCACTAATGAGATTTACAGAATTCAAAATATTTTCTTTACTAATTTCAAACACGCTACAAATGTAACATGCGCTGTCGAAGTTTCCCGCCAAAATCATATGTTGCAAAGGTCCCTTTCTGTTACTTTTTATTTTATTCAAATATTTTCTTTCGACTAAGGACTTATCGAGCAACTTCTTACTATGATCCAAAAATATGTGTATGCATTCGTCCATATTCGGCGTGGAGCATAATTTGATGAAACACGACATATCATCTTTATATTCGACAAATAAACTTTTGATATTCCCTGTGGATGACCAAATTATGTTTTTTAGCTCCTCGCAATTTTTTTCAGATAGCATTTTCCAAAATGTCCATTTTATATCTTCGTCGTTTTTCGTTGGAATATTTGGTAATAATTTCGCTTGTTTTCAATTTGCACTCTATTAGCTTTATCGCCGTCTCTATTTCTCAGCATTTTCATATTCTACACGCGAAATTGAAAAAAAAACAAGATTAGATATTATATACGTCAATAACTTAGAATTGAATTTAAATGAATAAAAAATATTAAATTATCGTAAAATTTCATTTTCTCGTCAATTATATTATATTATACAAACCATCTATGAATTGTGAATAGATATTTGATAAGGTATATTTTTTCCTTATCAAAAAGAAAAATGTATTATGACTTTCTGTTGAATTAAAGATTTATGTGTACTTAATCGATTAGCAAAATTAATTGAGTTGAGGAAAACGAAATATAATATAATAAAATAATTAATTTGATTAGGAAGTAACATATCAGTAAAATTGAACATATCATATCAGTAAAAAGAATTTTGGAAAATTATATAATACAATTTTTTTTAAAAGTGAGTTTAATTTTTTATACAAAATATATTATACATTTATAGTAAAACCCATATTTTTTATATTTAAACATTAAGTTTTTGCATTTAAATCGATTAAAAAGTATTCATTTATCGGTAAAAATGGTTTATTTTTCTTTTTTTAAACTATTATAACATGTAAATAAATACAAATTGTTCAAGCAAAACGTTACCGGAAATAACTTTTCATTCATTCAAGGACAAGTGAAATCATTTAATTTTTCATTTAAAAAAAATAATAAAATGATCTAATCAAATGATATACTAGCACCTACACTACCGATTAAATATATTTACCCGCCAATATTTTTTCCAATATCATATATTTATTAACGAAATTATCACTAAAAATAACATTTGAATAATGGATAATATCACTTTAAACATATTTAGATAAATTAACAAGATCAGAAGTGACAGAAAATATTTTAACGATTTTTTTTAAAAAGAAAAATCTCTAGAAAAAATCCGTACTTTATTTTCATACGATATTTTTCGTTTCAGTTAATCGAATTCTATTCTAAATCTATTATATTACTTATACGTTTTGAATTAAACACAAATATAGTTTAATTTTGTATCCTTTTGTATGCAATTCCTAGGGTGTGTAAATATATAAAATCGGTAGTGTACGTACATTATTTATTTGGGTCAGGAAAATTTTTCGTAAGTTTTATTTTTGTATTTAAAAAACTTCATTCGATTATGAAATAATAAAATTATTTATAAGATTATTAAAATTATTCTTATTATAAATATAAAGCATAAAAATGTTACATAAAATAAAATGACATATGGGGGAAATAAGGGACGGTCTAATATTGTACATACTTGCAATGTATATTGATGGTGCGAAATAAATTTAAACAGAGCGTACAGCTAAACCACTAGTACAAATAAACTAAACCGTTAAATGCAATTGAAATAAAACGATCGAAATAAAATAAAATTTTATCAAATTCGATAGTGAAAATGTAATCCGAGAGATTGCAATTGCAATTACAATTCAGGGATTTTCAAATAAAAAATACGTTTTAAATTTCCGTTTTCACTCTATTAATTATAATACATATATTATATGAATTTAATTTTCTACTTAAATTTAAAGGTACACCAAATTCTTCACGAATCATATTTTGTGAAACATTGCATGATTTCAATATAATTTTGACTCAATTTTCCAAATTAATCGACGTAAAACGACTCGGTCGGCAACAAATTTCTGCTCAAATATAAAAAAATTTACCAAGCTTTCATCGTCCAACGCTAGAGCTGAAAACAAGGTTCAGGGTTTATACTGACATTGTCAAAAATCTGAAAGAGCCCTTTTGCAATATACTGCAAAAACGAGATTTTTCATCAGTCTTCTGTGTTGACTTTTGGCTGTTCACGTTCGAAGATAAAACGATTAAGGAAATTTTCAAATTTACAGGATGGGACCTTACATTATATGTTTATTATGATTTTATGTATTTTCTTTTATTTTAAATAATTAACGTTTTTCAAATGAAACCAGAAATGGTGATTTATATTTTAGTATGTCACCTTGGACCTTTAATGTGTAATCTGTTATAAAAATAGATCGTTTTTCGTACTAAAAATTTATTCTGGGAAATTATCTGTACAGTAAAGCTTAGTGTTATCGTTAATCCTAATCAATCAATTGACATCAAAATACACAAAGACAAGGTCTTAATACTCTTTTATTTCTATAATAAAGTGGTAAATATTATACTTTTACAGGAAAAAAGAGAAAATTCCGAAACCACTATTCCTACTGCAATTTATGTCCGACACGTGTAAATGAATTTATGAGAATTTCCTGTAATTTAAAAATATAATATTTTAATATTGTACGATAAAAATTGTGATGAAACAAAAAGATGTTGTCGCATAAACTCAAAAATATTATAATTATAACTTTTAATTGTATCAAATGTGTGCAAAAAAAAATTTTAGTAAAATTATTTATTATTCAGGTTTTTTGATGATCTACTCGTATATGTAGAAAATTGTAATAATTAACGAAAAAAAACATGTAAATGAGCAAACTGAATATTTTACAAAAGGAAAACTTTTCTTGAGCGAGTTTTTCCTTTTATTTTCATTCAGAGAATTTTTCTGGCTGCAGTTCCTGGTAAAGTACTTTATACCGATCCTCGATATGCAACTTCGTGCTGAAGGACTGATTTGTTTAATCGGATGTTCCAATTTGTTTTGAAATAAATATTAAAAATCTAATCAACGAAATAATATGATAGGAATTTGCATGTTTTTTCAACTATTATATTTATTTGGTATTCATTCGAAAACCATCATGTTTTCTTTTTATTTTTTACTTAAATTCAGTCTGTAATCAAAAAATTTTCGGATCCACTCCATTTATTTGTGACGATGACGAAATAAACGAACAATTTTAATTTATTTTATTTTTTCATAAAGACCGTGTAAACATGATTATTAAAAATGTAATATAATATAAGAAACAAACATAAACTAGTAAACAATTTTCATATGAAAAAAATAAATTTACACAATAGGTATATATGTATAACTAAAATTATGTATTATGTATTGTATCATGATTATGAAAATAATGAATAATATATTGTATTACTTAAATTATCTATTGAACTAAAATTATGCGTTTTATTAAAAATCAGGAACTACAGATGACATTATTTTTTGATTGACGTGTTTTGTAAGATATTAAGTATTTCTGAAAGAACAGTACCTTGAGCTGATTGGTTTTGTTTAAGAATGATAAGTATCCTTTCAACTTCTTGTTTTCTTTGTGCAATTTTTTCCATTTCAAACTTTTCTTTGGTTTTCAAATGTGCCAAATTAACAATTTTTTTATCCATTGGATATATTATAACTGGTTGTTTTTTTCCGAAGACATCATTCGTCCTAGATTTAAGAAAAAATACACTGTTCCCCTTTTGGGGTCTATTTAAAGATACTTTAATTTTATTGTACTGAGAAATATCGGGAAACAGACAAACACGTCTAGCAAAAAAGGTAAAATAAGGTTGCTTTATTTTTGCATGATAAAGATCTGTTTTACTAATGATTATCCTGCAAATTTTCCTAAACCAACTTTTATTAACAAACAAATCTTTTCTGAGTTCAATACCGAAAATCAAACGTTCTGCATAAGTTATGACTTCCGTTCTACCACTCAAACTCACAAGTATGGCGTCATTCTTGATGGCTTGAATATCGCTAATGGCTATACCGTTGAGAAAATTGTACAAAACTATAGTCACAATGAAAATGAAAATAACGAACATCACATAACTTATAATAGGGAACCGTCCATAGTCAAAATCAGTCGCTTCCAATTCTCCCGTGAACATTATGATCGTTTTGAACAAAGCCCTTTCAAAACTGACGAAATAATCGTATTTGGAAATTATTATGGTATCGTTTACTATGATCGGTGTGGTCAGATTGTTGTTGGAATCGTCCGTTGGGTTATGAAAAATTTTGTATAGAACCTCTGCAAAACATATGAAAATTATGAAAAACGCAGCAATGAATCTGAAGAAGTTCCACGTAACCTTTTTCAACATAGTAAAGTACACCGAAAAAGTCGGAAATTTGGCTATCAATAGGACGAGTTCGGATGATGTCAAAAATATAGCAAACACTTCAAAATGCATCCGCGTGTAATAATCGCTCCGGTAAAAAACACAATGAAGGAAGTCGTGATAATGATCGAGATTACTAGCCAGTTTTCCCAATATTTCAAATAATATATCGGAAATTTACAAAATTGAAAAACCTCTTTCAAAATGAGCATCACCGTGCAGATTAAGAGCAACATGATCCTGATCTCGCTGTAGTCCTTATCAGGCTCTTCGAGGAAGATGTGTGCCATAAAAATTAACCAAAAGCATAGGAAGCACAAGAAGTTGAAGTAAAGAAACAACTTCACCTTCTGCCATTTTAGGTGCAAGAAACTCTGAATGACCGGGTGCTTAATCAACGGTCTCAAGTGATGTATTTTGACATTTTCGACAAGATTTCCATTTCTGGCAAAATCTTTTCACTCTGCGTTTCACATTGATCGTGGGATGTTGGCAATTGGTGCTTCAATATGATCGGTTTAATGAAAGCGTAATTTATGTCGATGAAAACTTCGTCGAACATGACGTTCTTCTCCCTGTGAGGAACCAGACATTCGTCAAGAAAAGTTTCCAATGTTTTAGTCGACAGGTTTTCAAGGACGTAATCGTTGTGAGATATTCCAAGGAATGGTTTGTATGTGAAATTCAAAGAAGCCCCGTTTCTCAAAAGGAACAAAACAATGCTTTCGTTACTACCATCAATGGTTTTGATCAAAAGAATTGAACAAATCGTCATCACACATGCCCTTTTATCTTTTTTTCAAAACGTTTAAGCAATCCGTGTAGTTTTTTTTTCGTTATCGTCGTTCAATCTACTTTTAAAAAAAATCAGCTCGTTCATCATTTCGTGCAATAATTCCCAATTGTACGTGATTTTTTTTCATCAGCCATCAACAATGATAACACTTTGTGATGACCATTCATGAACGCTATGAATATCGGTTGCATTTTTTTGATCAGCCCGAAGTTTCTATCTATTGATGTTTCCAGCAACATTTCGGTTACCCTAACCATTCCTTTTTCGCATGCTAGTTGAAGCAATGTATAGAATTTCTTATTGATACAGAAACGTTTGGGAAACCCTTGTTTTTCGTATTGAGGTATATTTTCCATGTCATTTATGAATAATTCTTCGTCTTCGTTCTGAATGTGTCTGAACAGTTTGATCACTGAGCGAGTTTCTTCAGAAACTTTTTCTAAAAACGCTTCTTCTATAAACGGATCCAAATTTATGTCCGTGATGAATCCGACGAGAATATTGAGAGTAGTTTGAGAATAGTTTTTTGTAGCAAATTTGAAAAACGTGTTCCGAAGTTGGGTCGTGAATTTTTTTTTATATTTCAGCAAGTAAAGAATGACTTTTTGATATTTTTTCAATTGGCCTTCGACAGCCTCTTTGTCCTCCAATATTGTGCTTATAAGATTTACGGAATTCAAAATATTTTCTTTACTAATTTCGTAAATGCTACACATGTAACATGCGCTGTCGAAGTTTCTGGCCAAAATCGTATGTTGCAATGGTCCTTTCCTGTTATCTCTTATCTTATTCAAATATTTCCTTTCGATCAACGACTTATCGAGCACCTTCTTACTTTGATCCAAAAATATCTGTATGCATTCGTCCATATTCGGCGTAGAGCACAATTTGACGAAACACGACATATTATTTTTATATTCGACAAAGAAGCTTTCAAAATTTCCTGTGGATGACCAAATTATGTTTTTCAGTTCCTCGCAGTTTTTTTCAAGTAATGTTTTCCAAAATTTAAATTTAATATCTTCGTTGTTTTTCGTTGGAGCAGTTGGTAAAAATTTCGCTTGTTTTTCAATTTGCACCCTATAGGGTTTATTAACGTTTCGATTTACCGCCATTTTCGTATTCTGCAAATAAAATGTTGAAAAAATGAAGTTCAATAAGTTTGTGTGATTCAGAATGATTTTGAATGTAAATAAAAATAATAAAATAAAAATAAATTAATAAAAATAAATTAATAAAAATAAATTAATAAAAATAATATAACAGTACAAAATTTCGATTCCTCGTCATTTATATTATAATATTTATTAATATTTATCCTGCAGTTACGAATTTTGAATAAATATTCGATAAGATACATTTTATCTTATCGAAAAGAAAAATTATATCAGTTTATATTGGATTAAAAATTTGAAACATTCATGCAATGAAGAAGTATTATTATCAGTGAAACTTAAAATTTTTTACGAATGTTTTAAATAGAATTCGGGAAATTACGCGTCATTTATTTTTAAATTAGTATAGAAATTTTTTATCTATTCCATAATTTTACAATTAAAAAAAAATTATTTTTTATGGGTCATATTTTTTGAAAAAAAAAACAACATAACTTTTTAAAATTATTTGTACCGAAAGAAAACCTTAAAAAAAGCAAACCAAAATCTGTTATAAAAAAATTTGACAGGAAATGCAGTAAAATTTGGGGCCCATTTTTAGTTTGTCGAAATCGGGGGCCCTAAGTAGCTGTTTTGTCCGCGTACCGTTAAACCTGCCACTGGCTACAAACTTATATGGCTATTACCTCGTCGCGGATAAAGGGCTTTAAACTTCAATCGATTGTGCAATTATTAAATGAATAATTAAATTCTCTTTTTACAAATACTTAGTACAATAATGTTATATAAAGCATAATAAAATTAAGTAAAATACTTGCAATGTATGTTAATCATGCGGAACGAATTCGGACAGAGAACCCAGCTAAACTATTCTACAAATAACAATGAATTGTTAAACACTGCTGAAAAAAATGTTGAAATAAAATTAACTTTTATCTAGTTCAATCATGAGTATATGATCTAATATAAATTTTATGTTAGATCATATCATAATATGATATATAGTGATTATCAACCAGGAGCTTACGTCCCACTGGATGGAAATTTTTTTGGGAGCCAATGCCCAAATCGTTAACATTTCTTTCTCCGTAAGAAAAAACACATATATTCCAGAAGAATGGAAAAAATCTGAAAGGAATGGGTTGATGTTTCTAATTTTTTTTATTAAAAAACGAATTTTCGAAAATATTTTTTTAATATTGCAACACTGGTTTTTCAAAAAAAAATGGTGACATTCTTATATGCATTATATTTTTAAAAAATGTTCCAAACAAAATACCTGAACATTTTTATTGGCTGTTGAATAAGTGTAGGTAATTGATTTAGCTGTACTTTTATTGTGGATCATTTGAATGATTAGTTAATTTTTTACAGAATTTGTGAAATAACTTTATAATTTTTATAGGGGGAGCATCGTGATTTTCAAAGCGTTGAAGCGGAGCATAGCATTAATAAGGTTTGGTTGGTATTTTTTTTTCATTTATTTATATAATTTATTATAAAATTAAATTATAAATTTCTATATTCTTGAATTGTTTAATAAATCATATTGGATTTATTCTAAAACTATTTTTTATTATATTTTATTAAAAATAGTTTTATTTTCCTGTATTAAAATTTTGGTATTGTTTATCTAGAAAATTATCTTTAGATGAAACTTTATGTCGTTAATCCCAATCAAACTATCAAAAATTTATGATACACTAAACCATTGTCTTATATGAATAATATTTCTATAATAATGTGACACTCCCTTGTATTATACAAATATAAATAAAAATTCTAAAAATGATAATTTTTTACTTATTACTCACCCGATCTCCGTAAAGAGAGAATAAAAGTATTCATCATTCCCAGAAAAGTTTTCATGCTTCATTTTGATATTGCTGAAAAGAGTTATATTTTCCTTTGCAAATTATAAAATTAATAATTTTGTGAAGGCAATAAAAATCAAATATAGTAAAAATGAATAGAAATTACATTTTTAATTTTAAAATAACGATATTAATTATTATACATTATTAGTGCATGAAACTAACTAAACGTTGCTTGGCGACTTTTTCCTTTTATTTTCATTCAGAGAATTTTTCATGCTACAACTCTTGGTAAAGTCTTAAAGTTTCGATTATCCAACTTCGTGCTAAAGCCCTGATTTATTTGATCGGGTATTACAATTTATTTAAAAATGAGTATTAAAAATCTAATCAGTGAAATTATATAATATGAATTTGCTTTTTTTAACTATTTATTTGATGCTTATTTGAAAACCATCATATTTTCTTATTATTTTTTAACTTTAATTATTTCTATAATCGAGAACTTTTTGGATCCACTCCATTTATTTGTGATGATGATAATGATGAAATAAACAAACATTTTAATTTATTTTTTTTTATTTTTTCATATAGAGCATATAAAAAGAATTATTAAAATATATAATGTAATAAACTAGCAAAACAATTTTCTTGTTAAAAAAAGAACCTTACACTAAAAGGAATAAATATTACGCAATGTTATCGAAATGATTCAGACCGCGAAATGAGAAACAAATATGCCTCATTATCGAAGTCGTAGTGATATCTATTGTAAAATCACGAAAAACTTCATTTATCAAAATGATCGCAACTAAGGCTTCCAATCCCGGAAGGTTTTGTCAGAACCGGGATTACGGTGCTGGAAATTTTCGATCCCGGGATCCCGGTGCTGGACCGGTTCCAGAATTTAAAATTAAAAAAAAAAACTATAATTTCATTTTATTAAAAATAATATGTATGTACATATAAAAAAACAAGAAAAATATATTCCTTTATTTATATTTATTAAATTGTGAGTTGGTGAAATACTGCCGAATATTGTCGCTTTACAATGGGTGCGACATCCTTTTATAAATTTAGACAAACAATAAAAGACATGTGATAAAGTGAGAAAGAATAAATGCAATAATATCTATAAATGGTTTAGTTTCCGTGCTTGGTTGGTTACCGTCATCTAATAAAACAGCGGGACGAATCAATTTAATACGCTTTTTGGTATTTCGTACGAAGCGAACACATTGTATGACGTAATTATAACTCGAAGAAATGGTTGAAAATACAATCTGCGTTGTCTCTACAATCTGTGTTTTACAATTATTAATTATTAATTATAAAATATAATGTTAGTCGTGTTATAAGGTATATAACTCGTGCAAATTTAATATTTTACTTATTTTCGAAATAACAGATATCGTCAACCATTCCGAAATATTCATTTAATTTAATTAAAAAAAAATAATTCCAGTACCGTAATCCGGTATTCAAAGTAATCTCAGCACCGGGATTACGGTGCCAGAAATGGCCGGGATTCCCGGAATTTCGGGTTCCGGGATCCCGGTATTGGAAGCCTTAATCGCAACTGATCTCATATAGAAAATCGAGAAATAGTCGCATTAGTGAGACCAGAGTGTCACAATGTGGTTAAAAGAGGCGTTGAGGAGCATATTTTCATACTATGTTTGATTTGGAATGGGTAGATATCAATGGGCATAGATTAGTTTCAATTACAAATTACATCACTTCACCGCTTCGGTGACTTAATGGATCAAGGATCTCCATTAGCTAACAATATGAATTGATAAAAGAGTTTGAGCAAGAAAATCAGTCGTAGTATATTTAAATAAAATAAGAAGTGACGTATTGTTAAAACAGAACTTCGACCTAATTGTAAGCCTAACCGCAAATTTTACTGGCAACCGTCATTGTAAACAAATAATAGTTGGAGATTGGCTTCGTTTGGATGTCAGTTGTCACCATCGTGATACCTTACATCTATGCTCCTCAACGCCTCTTCTAATCACATTACGACATTCTGGTCTCACCAATATGAATCTTTCCCAATGTTCTGTATGAGATCGATAGCGGGGCATTTTGACAAGGAACGTTTTATCGTAATTTTACACTAGATGTCACTACAACATTGATGACGAGGCAAAATTTTCGCTAATTTCGCGACCTGGAAAATTTCGATAACATTGCGTAACATGAATAAAAAATTAAATAAAATTATATATTTTATATTAAATCAGGAACAACGAATGCCATTATTTTTTTATCGAAATATTTTGTAAGATATTAAGTATTTCTGAAAGAACAGTACCTTGAACTGATTGGTTTTTTTCAAGAATGACAAGTTTCCTTTCAACTTCTTGTTTCTTTTGTGCAATTTTTTCCATTTCGAACTTTTTTTTGGTCTTCAGATGTGCCAAATTGACAATTTTTTTATCCATTGGATATATTGCTACTGGCTGTTTTTTTCCCAAGACATCATTCGTCCTAGAATTAAGGAAAAATACACTGCTCCCCTTTTGGGGCCTATACAGAGATACTTTTATTTTATTGTACTGAGAAATATCGGGAAACAGACAAACACGTCTAGCGAAAACGTAAAGTAAGGCTGCTCTATTTTTTGCATGATAAAGATCATTTTTACTAATGATTGTTCTGTAAATTTTCCTGAACCAACTTTTATTAACAGAAAAATCTTTTTTGAGTTCAATACCGAAAATCAAACGTTCTGCATAAGACATCACTTCCGTTCTACCACTCAAACTCACAAGTATGGCGTCATTTTTTGATGGCTTGAATATCGCTGATGGCTATACCGTTGAGGAAATTGTACAAAACTATAGTCACAATGAAAATGAAAATAACGAACATCACATAGCTCATAATAGGGAACGGTCCATAGTCGAAATTAGTCGCTTCCAATTCTCCCGTGAACATTATAATCGTTTTGAATAAAGCCCTTTCGAAAGTAAGGAAATAATCGTATTTGGGCATTATTATGGTATCGTTTACTATGATCGGTATGGTCTGATTGTTGTTGGAATTGTTCTTCTTGTTATGAAAGATTTTGTATAGAATCTCAGCAAAACATATGAAAATTATGAAAACGCAGCCATGAATCTGAAGAAATTCCACGTGACCGTTTTCAACATAGTAAAATACACTGAAAAAAAAGTCGGAAATTTGGCTATCAATGGGACAAGTTCGGACGATGTCAAAAAATATAGCAAACACTTCAAAATGCATCCGCGTGTTATTATCGCTCCGGTAAAACACAATGAAGGAAGTCGTGATAATGATCGAGATTACTAGCCAGTTTTCCCAATATTTCAAATAATATATCGGAAATTTACAAAATTGAAAAACCTCTTTCAAAATGAGCATCACCGTGCAGATTAAGAGCAATATGATAGTGAACTCGTTATAGCCGTCTTTTGAGCTCTTCGAGAAATATGTGCACCATGAAAATGAACCAAAAGGTTATGAAGCACAAGAAGTTGAAGTAAAAAAAAGACTTCATCTTTTGCCATTTGAGGTGCAAGAAACTTTGGATAACCGGGTGCTTAATAAGCGGTCTCAGGTGATGTATTTTGGACATTTTCGAGAAGATTTCCATTTCTGGAAAAATCTTTTCACTCTGCATATCAGATTGTTTTTGAGATGTTGGCATTTGGTGCTTCAATATGATCGGTTTGATAAAAGCGTAATTTATGTCGATGAAAACTTCGTCGAACATAACGTTCTTTTCCCTGTGAGGAACCAGGCACTCATCAAGGAAAGTCTTCAATGTTTTTTGTCGACAGGTTTTCTAGGACGTAATCGTTGTGAGATATTCCTAGGAATGGTTCGTATGTGAAATTCAAAGAAGCCCCGTTTCTCAAAAGGAACAAAACAATGCTTTCGTTGCTACTGTCAATGGTTTTGATCAAAAGAATTGAACAAATCGTCATCACACACGCCCTTTTTTTATTTTTTCAAAACGTTCAAGCATTCCGTGTAGTTATTTTCATTGCCGTCGTTTAATTTACTTTTAAAATCAGCTTATTCATCATTTCGTGCAATATTTCCCAATTGTACATAATTTTTTTCATCAGCTATCAACAAAGATAACACTTTGTGATGACCGTTCATGAACGCTATGAATATTGGTTGCATTTTTTCATCAGATCCGAAGTTTCTATCTATTGATGTTTCTAGCAACATTTCGACTACCCTAACCATTCCTTTTTTCGCATGCTAGTTGTAGCAATGTATAGAATTTCTTATTGATACAGAAACGTTCGGGAAACTCTTGTTTTTCGTATTTCGGTATATTTTCCATGTCATTTATGAATAATTCTTCGTCTTCGTTCTGAATGTGTCTGAACAGTTTAATCACTGAGCGAGTTTCTTCAGAAACTTTTGCCAAAAACGCTTCTTCTATAGACGGATCCAAATTTATGTCCGTGATGAATCCGACGAGAATATTAAGAGTAGGTCTAGAATAGTTTTTTGTAGCAAATTTGAAAAACGTGTTCCGAAGTTGGGTCGTGAATTTTTTTCTATATTTCAGCAAATACAGAATGACTTTTTGATATTTTTTCAGTTTGCCTTCGACAGCATCTTTGTCCTCCAATATTGCGCTTATGAGATTTACGGAATTCAAAATATTTTCTTTACTAATTTCATAGATGCTACACATGTAACATGCGCTCTCGAAGTTTCCTGCCAAAATCGTATGTTGCAATGGTCCTTTTCTGTTATCTCTTATCTTATTCAGATATTTCCTTTCGACCAAGGACTTATCGAGCACCTTCTTACTTTGATCCAAAAATAAGTGTATACATTCGTCCATATTCGGCGTTGAGCACAATTTCACAAAACACGACATATTATTTTTAAATTCGACAAAGAAGCTTTCGAAATTCCCTGTGAATGACCAAATTATATTTTTCAGTTCCTCGCAGTTTTTTTCAGATAACATTTTCCAAAATTTCAATTTAATATCCTCGTTGTTTTTCTTTGGAACAATTGGTAAAAATTTTGCATGTTCTTCAATTTGCACCCTATAGGGTTTATCATCGTCTCTATTTCTCGCCATTTTTGTATTCTGCACATAAAATAAAAAAGAAGATCAATAAGTATGTGATTTTGAATGATTTTGAATATAAATAAATAAAAATGATTAAATCGGTACAAAATTTCGATTTCTCCACATTTATATTATAATATTTCGTATTTACACAGCATTTACGAATTTTGAATAAATATTTGATGAGGCACGTTTTATCTTATCCGCAAGGAAAGAAAAATTATGAGTTATAACATAAGATTTGAAACAGTCATGCAATAAGGAAGTATAACATCAGTGATAAATAAAATTCTGGAAATTATACATTTGTAAAAATATTTACTTGCGGTCGGTTTACCAACCGCACGTTATTTTTAATATTTTATTTTAAGGTTTTGCGTTACAATCAATTAAAAAGTATTCTCAATTGATAATTTTTAATTTATATGTATAATACTACGTATCGTTTGTGAAAAATATCGGCATTTAAACGAAACTATAAGGTATTTTAGTATTTGATTTAAATAATACTAAAAGTACGAATTGATATATTTTAATAGTAAAAACAATATTACGATCCATATTTTTAATCAAAAACTCAGATACGAACAGTGGCGGATTAAGCAGAGTAGAGACCCGGAGAAAACACACGAATTGAATGACGACATCCTGCTCGTAGAAATTGAGAAAAATCCCACCAAAACCATAATATTTGTAAAATTTAAGAAAAGCTTGGGTTTACTAGATCAAATAAAAACTGAATCGAAAAAAAATTCTAGAAGTTGAGGCAGAAAGATAAACGGATCGCGCACTCACCGAACAATGAATACTAAGCGCGCGCGAACACAGACCTCCTCAATCTCGAAAAAAAAAAATTTTCTCGAAACATTTGAAGACTGGGGTCGAAAATTACGTCTTTTATAACATTTTAGGATGCAAAAAAACATTGATTGTCAAAAAACAGGTATCCAAAAGGATGGCAAAATCTGGACTGATCGCAAAAAAAGTTTTTTTGTGCGTTTGGTGGGATTGTTCCGGAATAATTTATCCAGAATTTCTCTGACTTGGACAATTATTAACGGCATTGCTTTATTGTAAACAAATTAAATGTTTAAAGTAAGAATTATATAAAAAAAAGGCCTGCCACCGCAAATAGATGACAGATGTTCTTACAACATGATATTAACGACCGACCTCATGCTGCAAAACAGACTGATAACAAGAATAAAGAACTTGGTTGGACAATGATTCCTCATTCTGCTTAATTTCCCGATATGGCTCTATTGGACAATCATTCGATGTAAATTTTTTTAAGGGGAAAAAATACCGAAATTCAGCCGGTGTCGAAAACAGTGTTATTGTGTTTTTCAACTCAAAACCACGAATCTTTTATGAAAACGGGATCAAAGATCTTCCAAAAAGATGGGAAAAGGTTATATGTAACGATGGTGATTATTTGTTGGATTGAATATTAATAAATAGAAGAAATATTAAAAAAATTGCTCTACTTAAAAATGCGTTAATCAAAACCGAATAACAATACATTATATATTTTATTTTACCCGTTATTATATTATTTTTAATATGTATTTACCGATTATTAATATTTAAAATTTTTGTATATAATATTTCGGGACCCTGCCCCCTTCGAATTCTTATTTATTCCATAATTTAAAATTTAAAAAAAAATCATTTTTTCATAAGTCATAATTGTATTTAAAAAACAACAACACTATTTAAAACTATTCGAAACGTAAAAAAACTTTCCTAAAATAAAAACGTCGGATATCGGAGACCCTAAGCGGTCGCTTAGTCCGCGTACTGTTAAACCCGCCACTGGCTAAGAACTTATATGGCTGTTTCCTCATCACGGGGGAAGGGTTTTAAAAAATTACTATAGGAATAGTTAAATTATTATTTTTACAAATATTTAGTACAATAATATTAAAGCATAACAAATAAAATAAAAAGGATAATAAAATTAAGTAAAATACTTGCAATGTTGTATATTAATCATGCAAAACAAATTCAGACAGAAAGCACAACTAAACTACTTTACAAATAACACTGACAACTGACAATTGTGAACTGTTAAAATTTGCCGGAAAAAAAAAGTCGAAATAAAATTAACCTTTATCTAATCCGATAATGAGTATATGGTCTAATTGTAAGTGATTCCCAACGAGGAACTTTCGTCCCACTGGGTGGCAATTTTTTGGGAGCCAATGCTCAAATCATTTCTAACTTTTTTTTATCGAAAAACGCATTTTCAAAAATTTTTTTTTTTATATTGCAACACTGGAGTTTCAAAAACAATACGGTGACATTGTTACATTATATTATATTTAAAAAAAGAGTTTCAGATATAATTTTTCAGAAATTTTACCAATCCATACTTTTCTCGTGGCACAGGATTTTCCCCATAATTTTTTTTCATATTTGCATATTCCTAAATAAAATATTGAAAAGAATTGTTTTTGGTACATATAAAAATAGTTGCCTTAACCAGTGACTCAAGTGGATCACTTGAAATTGTCAAGTGGGTCAGTCAGTAACCCGTAGATCATAGGTTGTCGATGACTGCACTAAATCATAGTCTTATACATATTTATTTCTATAGTAAAGTGACACTCCCTTTTACAAAGGCAATAAAAAATTAAATATAGTGCAGTGAATAAAAATTACTATCTTATTTTAAAAATTGCAATATATGAAAAACTTATAAGTAATTATTAATCTATTGCTATGGTCGAAAAAAAATACTTTTTCATCTGAATAGTATTTATATTTATAGTGTTTTGTAGTGAAAGTGATATCGTATAGCAGAAGGGCGTCAGAACCCTTTTAGGCGACGCCCTAGACTGGCGCCCTATTAATGCCTCAATGCAGTGACGCTCAACTTTTATAAAATAAAATAAAAAATACAACCATCAAAAATATATTGATAATCGATCTCAATTCGATATTTAACAGTTTGATTTTTTCATAAATCCGATTTATAAACTCTTTGAACACCACTGATCTAAAATATGAAATATCGATGGTGAAAATGAAGGCGTATATAATCTTCGAGGTCATAGGAAAGCTACCACATACCCGTTATTATGTGATGGCGAGCGCATGTCCCATAAATCACAAATAAAATACAGAACTGTCTCAATATTATGTATATAATGTCTTTATATTTTGTATGTAAATATGTATGTATACTTTATATATAAAAAAATTAAAATATTATTTAAAAAATAACATTAGAAAACTCTTTTTCATGAACTTTCTATACCTACAAATTCAAAAAAAAAATTTACATTTTGTAAACCATCAGATGTTCTCAAATATTGTATTATTATAATATAAATTCGACTACGAAACACCGATTCGGGATTTTCCCTACTGTAATTCGCGCCACCTGAGGTCGGTGTAACTTTCCCGGGAAAATTGTCCCGTTTCCGAGAAAACTCGCAGGCTTTATTGCGTCAGGCGTTTGATTTATTAAGCCGGGTCCGAGGAAACTGAAACGAGGAAATTTTCCGAGGGAAACGAAAACGAATGCATCCCAATCTCGATTCTTTCGAAGCCTTAATACGATTTGTTAGCGAAAATTAATATTCCAGAAGCGACGTTGCTTCTTACGAACGAAAAAATAAAATTGAGCTTTCAGCGTGAATATAATGAAAACATGTTGACAAATTTATTTTTAAAAATATCATACCGTAAAACTGTTTCTTTAAAATTTCATTAATTGTATAAAACTCATTTAATGTATCAAAAAAGCCTTAAGAAGATAAGGATCGAGATGAAAAACTGACTATAGACGATTCAACTCGATTTTCTCGTATTCTTTTCATTCAAATGTTTCGAAGAGAAAGGGAAAGGGGCTAATTTATGCGTTGAAGAAAATAAACGAGCGCATTCATTTTAACTGATAGCGCTTTACAAGAAGAGCCTTTGTGTGTCGTTTTGCCTTCTTCTTTGTTTGCATGCAAATCGCAAAATGTCCTACACGCATAAAGGATTTATGAGATTTTCCTAAAATTCAGAAATTTTTCGATTTTGTACAGCGAAAATTGTGATGAATCGTAGATAAGTTTTCTCGTGAATATTACAATATACTTTTGAATTGTGTCAAATGTGTACTGAAAAAATATTTTCATGATTATTTATATGTTATTCGTTATTTTTTATAATCTACATATAAAAAAATATAATAATTCACGAATGAAAACATGTAAATGGGCGAACTGAATGCTGCACGAAAAGAAAACATTGCTAGGGCGTGTTTTTCCTTTTATTTTCATTCAGAAAACTCATAAATACACATATATTAATCGTTTTTAGTTTATAGTTGTGACTAAAAATACTCGTGAAAATAAAATTATATTTCGTTATTAATTCTAATAAAATTTATCAGAATATTTCATTATTTTTAATCAATACGAGAAAGCATAGAATAATTCGATTAAAAATCATAATTTTTCGAATACAAACAAAGAAATGTTTTGGTTGACGTTGATTCTGCAGTCTTCATATGCCCTCACGAGTATAACAAAATAAACTTTCCTAAATTAACTTCAGTGGTTAAGAAGTGGTCGAAATTCTCGAAGCTTCCATTACTTATAACAAAACTTCTTCCATAAATGCTTCGCAGTTCGTTCTACTTCCTTTGTTGAGTTTCACGTAACATTTCAAGTTTTCGCGATCGTCCAGACTTTTCATACAATTTATAAATCAACGAAACATCCCTGTCGACTTATAAATATATATAATATAAGCAGAAATATTTATTATATTTAATATCAGAATTACCCAAACTTCCCCGATGTTGCAGGGAATCTATATTCTTACTATAAGGAAACTGTATAGAAATAAAGATTCCCTATTTAAAATACACTTTATCTAATTTATAACATTTCATCAAAAAAAACTAAACCAACCTTTTTTATGAAGAGTAAAAATATAGTTTCCCTGTTTCAGACAATACTTGACAGCTCGAAATTTCCTCTGTTTTATCTACATACTCTGCAAATTCGAGTCAAATGCTTCAGAAGCATCTAGAATCTAGGACGGTATAATAAAAAAAACCAACCCTCTGCCTCTGACGAAAAAAAAGTGCTAAAAGAGAAACAATTCGAGGCGTTATGTAGATTTTACGAACGGTCGTTTGAGTTTATGACCGAACTTTATATGAAAAAAAATCGCATGAAAAGAAAAGACGTATTGACGGCGAATAATCTTTTTTGCAACAGATTAAATCCTTTATAAAATAAAACATCGGTTAAATATTGAATATTATATTATACTTAGTTTATTATAATGATAAAAAAATATCGAATTATTTCGGTACATATGCGCGTTACCGTTGCGCAACGTTTATATAAAAAGTGATCAAAATATTTGGTGAGGATTTTTTAATCAGTATTTAAGTAATTATTCGGGTCAGTATTTAAATATTTTTTTGGGTAAATATTATTTAATTAGTGGTCAGTATGTATTCAATGAAATATTTCATTGATTACTATGACAGTGGTCGTAATGATACTTTCTGATTGTTTAATTTGAAGTGTGAAAACTGTAATGCAAAAAGATTTTGCCTATCTGTGCTGTTAAAAATATTGATACTGACCATTCATCATAATAAATCATACCATTTAATATAAATATAATATAATCATCATTATCAACATAAACATCCAATGCGGGATGAAGTCTTGTCAACTGGCGTTGACAGTTTGGGCGATACCTCTGACATTCCTAGTACTGACCGATGACTATACAGACTGCTTAATGAAAACACAAACCATTTAATATAAATAGTCAGTATCAATGTTTAAATACTGACCACGAACGAATTAAAATATTAAAATACGATCCTAAAATTGAAAACCCATTCAAAAAAAAAAATTATACAGTTTTTATACTTCAAATTCGTCGTTTTACAAATCAAATTCGTCGTTTTACAAATCAAATTCGTCGTTTTATAAATCAAATTCGTCGTTTTACAAATCAAATTCGTCGTTTTATAAATCAAATTCGTCATTTTACAAATCAAAATCGTCACGTTGCTAATCTAATGAAACAATTTGATGTATTTTTTTAATATTCATTTTTTACAATCAGTCAGGATAAAAAAACATTTTGATAAAGTGCTACGAGGTCGGAAAAACAATAAGTGAATCTGCAGACATCGCAGGCATAAAAAAAAGTACTGCAAGAGCAATAATTAAAAGGCTTGGAGAAAATGGTGGTGAGTATATACAAAAAAATTGCGGAGGAAAAAGAAATGTTAAAATAACTCCGGGAATATTAGATGAAATTGAAAAAATAGAAGAAGAAAATCCTTCAATTACTTTAAAAAATATTTCTAAAAAAATTTTAGAATGTAAAAATGTCAATTTGAGTATTGCTTCTGTCCAGAACGGACTCTAAAAATGAGCCTTTATAAATTACTAGCGTATTCGGACTGGCTGCGCCAGTCCTCACGCTAGGACCTTGGCCCCCCTGGCTACACTCCACACCCACTAATATTGAGTTGTAGAAATTAATATCGATTTAAAATTTGAAAAAAAATGATTTATCGAAAAAAAACGTATTTTAAAACATTTATTATTTTATTATCATTTATTGAAACGAAACCTAAAAAAAATTATAAAAATTTATAAAAAAGTTTGAGAACCGCACGCTTAAATATAGAAATGAAAAAGAAGTCATTATAACTTTATAAAAAGTTTGAGGATTGCACGATTTTATATTATACCTCAACGCTAGTGGATAAGCCCTTCGGGCGTACCGGCTCGCCCTGGCTACACACCCAAATCCACTAAACTTCATAAAATAAGTTTGAGGATCACAGGCTTTTTGTTAAAACGAAAAAAAAATATTTATCGAAAAAAAACGTATTTTGAAAAAATTTATCATTTTATTGTCATTTATTGAAACGAAATCTAAAAAAAAATTATAAAAATTTATAAAAAAGTTTGAGAACCGCACGCTTAAATATAGAAATGAAAAAAAAGTCATTATAACTTTATAAAAAGTTTGAGGATTGCACGATTTTATATTATACCTCAACGCTAGTGGGTAAGCCCTTCGGGCGTACCGGCTCGCCCTGGCTACACACCCAAATCCACTAAACTTCATAAAAAAAGTTTGAGGATCGCAGGCTTTTTGTTAAAACGAAAAAAAATTATTTATCGAAAAAAACGTATCTTGAAAATATTTATTATTTTAATATCATTTATTTAATCAAAATCTAAAAAGAAATCGATATTAGACTTCGTATTGCGAAAATATTGAAATACAAAAAAAAAATTATTAAAACTTTATAAAAAAGTTTGAGAACCGCACGCTTAAATATTATAATAGAAAAAAAATCATTAAAACTTATTAAAAAAAAAGTTTGAAAAAAATTGAAAAAAAATAAATAAAAAAATCAACTACACAGTTTGACATTCGTATGATTTGGTAAATCGATAAATTAATGCAAAAAAATTATTGATAAAGATTCTATGACTTATTTATATGTACAATAGATACCATTTTGGCATATTGAAACACCTGAATGTTTCAATGTGCCAACTGACAGCTATCGTTCGGAATTCAAGATGGCGTCCTCCAAAAAATCGTAAATTTCGAGTTTTTACGCATTCAATTTCATATATTTCAATAAATACCGCACTCCCGTCCGAAATTTGAAATAGATCGTCACACGGGGATCCATAGCAAGATAAACCGCCCCTAGAGCAACCCCCCTGTGAAAAAAAAAAAAAAAAAAAAATCCAAAGGGGCGCCTAAAAAAATTTTCAATTAATTAATTTTTTGCGTAATTTTATTCGGCCTTTTTCGAGATTTTAAAGTACGCGCGTCGCTATAGGAATATTTTTTAAGGTATTTGAGAAACTTTCAACGTTCTAGGTCGTTTCGTCACAGTTTGTATTAAGGACAAACTTTAATTTAAAAAAAAGCGTCTCAGACAGACAGGGGGACTTTCAGTTTTATAATAGTATAGATTTATTATTTTAATATCATTTATTTAATCAAAATCTAAAAAGAAATCGATATTAG
>VTON01000360.1:0-15522 GCA_009617725.1 Hydropsyche tenuis
AAAAAGATTTTTTAAAATACTTTTTCCCGAGGCCCCGAGTTTTATCGAATATGTGAAAAAAATTCAATAAATATTTTGGCACAATTTATTGCGGAAAAAAAAGCTAATTGTTTTTTTGTAATCTACGATAAACAATTTAAGAAATAATTCTGATAGAAAAGATTTTTAAAAATACTTTTTTCCAGGGCCCGTTGAGATTTATCGAATATGTGAAAAAATTTCAATAAATATTTTGGCACAATTTATTGCGGAAAAAAAGCTAATTGTTTTTTTTTGTAATCTACGATAAACAATTTAAGAAATAATTCGGATAGAAAAGATTTTTTTTAAAATACTTTCCCGAAATATCCGGATAGAGATTTTTATCCGAATATGTGAATAAAAAAATTCCAATAAATATTTTGGCACAATTTATTGCGGAAAAAAAGCTAATTGTTTTGTAATCTACGATAAACAATTTAGAAATAATTCTGATAGAAAAGATTTTTTAAAATACTTTTCCAGAGGCCCCGAGATTTATCCGAATATGTGAAAAAATTTCAATAAATATTTTGGCACAATTTATTGCGAATAAAAAAAAAAGCTAATTGTTTTTTGTAATCTACGATAAACAATTTAAGAAATAATTCTGATAGAAAAGATTTTTTAAAATACTTTTTCCAGAGGCCCCGAGATTTATCGAATATGTGAAAAAATTCCAATAAATATTTTGGACAATTTATTGCGGAAAAAAAGCTAATTGTTTTGTAATCTACGATAAACAATTTAAGAAATAATTCTGATAGAAAAGATTTTTAAAATACTTTTCCAGAGGCCCCGAGTTTTATCCGAATATGTGAAAAAATTCCAATAAATATTTTGGCACAATTTATTGCGGAAAAAAAAAAAGCTAATTGTTTTGTAATCTACGATAAACAATTTAAGAAATAATTCTGATAGAAAAGATTTTAAAATACTTTTCCAGAGGCCCCGAGATTTATCCGAATATGTGAAAAAATTCCAATAAATATTTTGGCACAATTTATTGCGGAAAAAAAGCTAATTGTTTTTTGTAATCTACGATAAACAATTTAAGAAATAATTCTGATAGAAAAAGATTTTAAAAAATTTTTTTTCCAGAGGCCCCGAGATTTATCGAATATGTGAAAAAAATTCCAATAAATATTTTGGCACAATTTATTGCGGAAAAAAAAGCTAATTGTTTTGTAATCTACGATAAACAATTTAAGAAATAATTCTGATAGAAAAGATTTTTAAAATACTTTTCCAGAGGCCCCGAGATTTATCGAATATGTGAAAAAAAAATTCCAATAAATATTTTGGCACAATTTATTGCGGAAAAAAAAGCTAATTGTTTTTGTAATCTACGATAAACAATTTAAGAAATAATTCTGATAGAAAAGATTTTAAAATACTTTTTTCCAGAGGCCCCGAGTTTTATCCGAATATGTGAAAAAATTCCAATAAATATTTTGGCACAATTTATTGCGGAAAAAAAGCTAATTGTTTTGTAATCTACGATAAACAATTTAAGAAATAATTCTGATAGAAAAGATTTTTAAAATACTTTTTCCAGAGGCCCCGAGATTTATCCGAATATGTGAAAAAATTCAAATAAATATTTTGGACCAATTTATTGCGGAAAAAAGCTAATTGTTTTTGTAATCTACGATAAACAATTTACGAAATATTTCTGATAGAAAAGATTTTTAAAATACTTTTTCCAGAGGCCCCGAGATTTATGCGAATATGTGAAAAAATTCCAATAAATATTTTGGCACAATTTATTGCGGAAAAAAGCAAATTGATTTTGTAATCTACGACAAACAATTAAGGAATAATTCTGATAGAAAAGATTTTTAAAATACTTTTTCCAGAGGCCCCGAGTTTGATCCGAATATGTGAAAAAATTCCAATAAATATTTTGGCACAATTTATTGCGGAAAAAAGCTAATTGTTTTTGTAATCTACGATAAACAATTTAAGAAATAATCCGGATAGAAAAGATTTTAAAAAATACTTTTTTCCCGAGGCCCCGAGATTTATCCGAATATGTGAAAAAATTCCAATAAATATTTTGGCACAATTTATTGCGGAAAAAAGCTAATTGTTTTTGTAATCTACGATAAACAATTTAAGAAATATTTCTGATAGAAAAGATTTTTAAAATACGTTTTCCAGAGGCCCCGAGATTTATCCGAATATGTGAAAAAATTCAAATAAATATTTTGGACCAATTTATTGCGGAAAAAAGCTAATTGTTTTTGTAATCTACGATAAACAATTTAAGAAATAATTCTGATAGAAAAATTTTTTAAAATATTTTTTTTTCCAGAGGCCCCGAGATTTATCCGAATATGTGAAAAAATTCCAATAAATATTTTGGACCAATTTATTGCGGAAAAAAGCTAATTGTTTTTGTAATCTACAATAAACACTTTAAGGATGAATGCTGATAGAAAAGATTTATAAAACACCTGCGAAAATATTGCGACGACTTGGGTTAGGTTCTAGCGAAATTATTTAAATTCATCTATAATTTAGGTTAAAAAAATGAGAATAAATCGAAAATATCGCGAAGACTTGGGTTAGGTTCGAGCGAAATTATTCAAAAACATTCAAAAGTTAGGTTACAGAAATGTGAAAACAACGAAAATATCGCGACGACTTGGGTTAGGTTCTAGCGAAATTTCTCAAATTCATCCATAAGTTAGGTTACAAAAATGAGAAAACATCGAAAACATCGCGATGACTTGGGTTAGGTTCTAGCGAAATTATTCAAATTCATCTATAAGTTAGGTTAGAAAAATGAGAATAAATCGAAAATATCGCGAAGACTTGGGTTCGGTTCGAGCGAAATTATTCAAAAACATTCAAAAGTTAGGTTACAGAAATGTGAAAACAACGAAAATATCGCGACGACTTGGGTTAGGTTTCCAGCGAAATTTCTCAAATTCATACATAAGTTAGGTTACAAAAATGAGAAAATATCGAAAATATCGCAAAGACTTGGGTTAGGTTCGAGCGAAATTATTCAAAGTCATCCATAAGTTAGGTTACAGAAATGTGAAAACAACGGAAATATCGCGACGACTTGGGTTAGGTTCTAGCGAAATTTCTTAAATTCATCCATAAGTTAGGTTACAAAAATGAGAAAACATCGAAAACATCGCGAAGACTTGGGTTAGGTTCGAGCGAAATGATTCAAAGTCATCCATAAGTTAGGTTACAAAAATGAGAAAACATCAAAAATATCCCGAAGACTTGGTTTATGTTCGAGCGAAATTATTCAAAATCCATTGATAAATTGGGTTAAAAAAATGAGAAAACTGCTAAAATATCGCTAAGAAAAAAGCATTGATTTTGAGTTCAGCGACGATAACTTTTTAAAAACTTTTTTATACCCGAATAGGCGAAATATTTCGACAAATTCCAGAAAAATATTTTGGGCTAATTTAAAAGGGAAAAAAGCTTATAATTTTTAGAATCTACGATAAACACCTTAAGGAAGAATCCGGATAGAAAAGATTTTGAAATTACTTTTTCCCGAGGCCCCGAGATTTATCCGAATATGTGAAAAAATTCCAATAAATATTTTGGACTTATTTATTGCGGAAAAAAGCTCATTGTTTTTGTAATCTACGATAAACAATTTAAGAAAGAATTCTGATAGAAAAGATTTTTAAAATACTTTTTCCAGAGGCCCCGAGATTTATCCGAATATGTGAAAAAATTCCAATAAATATTTTGGCACAATTTATTGCGGAAAAAAAGCTAATTGTTTTTTGTAATCTACGATAAACAATTTAAGAAATAATTCTGATAGAAAAGATTTTTTAAAATAATTTTTTCCAGAGGCCCCGAGATTTATCCGAATATGTGAAAAATTCCAATAAATATTTTGGACAATTTATTGCGGAAAAAAAGCTAATTGTTTTTGTAATCTACGATAAACAATTTAAGAAATAATTCTGATAGAAAAGATTTTTTTAAAATACTTTTTCCAGAGGCCCCGAGTTTTATCCGAATATGTGAAAAAATTCCAATAAATATTTTGGCACAATTTATTGCGGAAAAAAAAGCTAATTGTTTTGTAATCTACGATAAACAATTTAAGAAATAATTCTGATAGAAAAGATTTTTAAAATACGAAATTTTTCCAGAGGCCCCGAGTTTTATCCGAATATGTGAAAAAAAATTCAATAAATATTTTGGCACAATTTATTGCGGAAAAAAAAGCTAATTGTTTTTTGTAATCTACGATAAACAATTTAAGAAATAATTCTGATAGAAAAGATTTTTAAAATTTTTTCCAGAGGCCCCGAGATTTATCCGAATATGTGAAAAAATTCCAATAAATATTTTGGCACAATTTATTGCGGAAAAAAGCTAATTGTTTTGTAATCTACGATAAACAATTTAAGAAATAATTATTTGGATAGAAAAGATTTTAAAATACTTTTTCCAGAGCACAATTTATTGAGATTTATCCGAATATGTCTACGATAAAAAAAAATTCCAATAAATATTTTGGCACAATTTATTGCGGAAAAAAAGCTAATTTTTTTGTAATCTACGATAAACAATTTAAGAAATAATTCTGATAGAAAAGATTTTTTAAAATACTTTTTCCAGAGGCCCCGAGTTTTATCCGAATATGTGAAAAAAAATTCCAATAAATATTTTGGCACAATTTATTGCGGAAAAAAAAAGCTAATTGTTTTTGTAATCTACGATAAACAATTTAAGAAATAATTCTGATAGAAAAGATTTTTAAAAATATTTTTTCCAGAGGCCCCGAGATTTATCCGAATATGTGAAAAAATTCCAATAAATATTTTGGCACAATTTATTGCGGAAAAAAAGCTAATTGTTTTTGTAATCTACGATAAACAATTTAAGAAATAATTCTGATAGAAAAGATTTTTAAAATACTTTTTTCCAGAGGCCCCGAGATTTATCCGAATATGTGAAAAAAATTCCAATAAATATTTTGGCACAATTTATTGCGGAAAAAAAGCTAATTGTTTTTTGTAATCTACGATAAACAATTTAAGAAATAATTCTGATAGAAAAGATTTTTAAAATACTTTTTTTCCAGAGGCCCCGAGTTTTATCCGAATATGTGAAAAAAATTCAATAAATATTTTGGCACAATTTATTGCGGAAAAAAAGCTAATTGTTTTTGTAATCTACGATAAACAATTTAAGAAATAATTCTGATAGAAAAGATTTTTTAAAATACTTTTTTCCAGAGGCCCCGAGATTTATCCGAATATGTGAAAAAATTCAATAAATATTTTGGCACAATTTATTGCGGAAAAAAAAGCTAATAATTGTTTTGTAATCTACGATAAACAATTTAAGAAATAATTCTGATAGAAAAGATTTTTAAAATACTTTTTTCCAGAGGCCCCGAGATTTATCGAATATGTGAAAAAAATTCCAATAAATATTTTGGCACAATTTATTGCGGAAAAAAGCTAATTGTTTTTGTAATCTACGATAAACAATTTAAGAAATAATTCTGATTTTAAAAAAAGATTTTTTTAAAATACTTTTCCAGAGGCCCCGAGATTTATCCGAATATGTGAAAAAAAATTCAATAAATATTTTGGACAATTTATTGCGGAAAAAAAGCTAATTTGTTTTGTAATCTACGATAAACAATTTAAGAAATAATTCTGATAGAAAAAGATTTTAAAAATACTTTTTCCAGAGGCCCCGAGTTTTATCCGAATATGTGAAAAAATTCAATAAATATTTTGGCACAATTTATTGCGGAAAAAAAGCTAATTGTTTTTGTAATCTACGATAAACAATTTAAGAAATAATTCTGATAGAAAAGATTTTTTAAAATACTTTTTCCAGAGGCCCCGAGATTTATCCGAATATGTGAAAAAATTCCAATAAATATTTTGGCACAATTTATTGCGGAAAAAAAAAAAAGCTAATTGTTTTGTAATCTACGATAAACAATTTAAGAAATAATTCTGATAGAAAAGATTTTAAAAATACTTTTCCAGAGGCCCCGAGTTTTATCCGAATATGTGAAAAAATTCCAATAAATATTTTGGCACAATTTATTGCGAAAAAAAAAGCTAATTGTTTTTGTAATCTACGATAAACAATTTAAGAAATAATTCTGATAGAAAAGATTTTTAAAAAATACTTTTTTCCAGAGGCCCCGAGATTTATCCGAATATGTGAAAAAATTCCAATAAATATTTTGGCACAATTTATTGCGGAAAAAGCTAATTGTTTTTGTAATCTACGATAAACAATTTAAGAAATAATTCTGATAGAAAAGATTTTTAAAAATACTTTTCCAGAGGCCCCGAGTTTTATCCGAATATGCGAAAAAATTCCAATAAATATTTTGGACAATTTATTGCGGAAAAAAAGCTAATTGTTTTTGTAATCTACGATAAACAATTTAAGAAATAATTCTGATAGAAAAGATTTTTTAAAATACTTTTTCCAGAGGCCCCGAGATTTATCCGAATATGAAAAAAATTCCAATAAATATTTTGGCACAATTTATTGAAAAAAAAAAAAAAAAGCTAATTGTTTTTGTAATCTACGATAAACAATTTAAGAAATAATTCTGATAGAAAAGATTTTTAAAATACTTTTTTCCAGAGGCCCCGAGTTTTATCCGAATATGTGAAAAAATTCCAATAAATATTTTGGCACAATTTATTGCGAAAAAAGCTAATTGTTTTTTGTAATCTACGATAAACAATTTAAGAAATAATTCTGATAGAAAAGATTTTTAAAATACTTTTCCAGAGGCCCCGAGTTTTATCCGAATATGTGAAAAAATTCCAATAAATATTTTGGCACAATTTATTGCGGAAAAAAAGCTAATTGTTTTTGTAATCTACGATAAACAATTTAAGAAATAATTCTGATAGAAAAGATTTTTTAAAATACTTTTTTCCAGAGGCCCCGAGATTTATCCGAATATGTGAAAAAAATTCAAATAAATATTTTGGCACAATTTATTGCGGAAAAAAAAGCTAATTGTTTTTGTAATCTACGATAAACAATTTAAGAAATAATTCTGATAGAAAGATTTTTTTAAAATACTTTTCCAGAGGCCCCGAGATTTATCCGAATATGTGAAAAAAATTCCAATAAATATTTTGGCACAATTTATTGCGGAAAAAAAGCTAATTGTTTTTGTAATCTACGATAAACAATTTAAGAAATAATTCTGATAGGAAAAGATTTTTAAAATACTTTTTTCCAGAGGCCCCGAGATTTATCCGAATATGTGAAAAAATTCCAATAAATATTTTGGCACAATTTATTGCGGAAAAAAGCTAATTGTTTTGTAATCTACGATAAACAATTTAAGAAATAATTCTGATAGAAAAGATTTTTAAAATACTTTTTTCCAGAGGCCCCGAGATTTATCCGAATATGTGAAAAAAATTCCAATAAATATTTTGGCACAATTTATTGCGGAAAAAAAGCTAATTGTTTTGTAATCTACGATAAACAATTTAAGAAATAATTCGGATAGAAAAGATTTTTAAAATACATTTTCCAGAGGCCCCGAGATTTATCCGAATATGTGAAAAAATTCCAATAAATATTTTGGCACAATTTATTGCGGAAAAAAAGCTAATTGTTTTGTAATCTACGATAAACAATTTAAGAAATAATTCTGATAGAAAAGATTTTTAAAATACTTTTTCCAGAGGCCCCGAGTTTTATCCGAATATGTGAAAAAAATTCAATAAATATTTTGGCACAATTTATTGCGGAAAAAAAGCTAATTGTTTTTGTAATCTACGATAAACAATTTAAGAAATAATTCTGATAGAAAAGATTTTTAAAATACTTTTCCAGAGGCCCCGAGATTTATCGAATATGTGAAAAAATTCCAATAAATATTTTTGGACAATTTATTGCGGAAAAAAGCTAATTGTTTTTGTAATCTACGATAAACAATTTAAGAAATAATTCTGATAGAAAAATTTTTTTAAAATACTTTTCCAGAATTTGAGTTTTATCCGAATATGTGAAAAAATTCCAATAAATATTTTGGCACAATTTATTGCGGAAAAAAAGCTAATTGTTTTTTGTAATCTACGATAAACAATTTAAGAAATAATTCTGATAGAAAAATTTTTTAAAATACTTTTTCAGAGGCCCCGAGATTTATCCGAATATGTGAAAAAATTCAATAAATATTTTGGCACAATTTATTGCGGAAAAAAAAGCTAATTGTTTTTGTAATCTACGATAAACAATTTAAGAAATAATTCTGATAGAAAAGATTTTTAAAATACTTTTTCCAGAGGCCCCGAGATTTATCCGAATATGTGAAAAAATTCCAATAAATATTTTGGACAATTTATTGCGGAAAAAAGCTAATTGTTTTTGTAATCTACGATAAACAATTTAAGAAATAATTCTGATAGAAAAGATTTTTTAAAATACTTTTCCAGAGGCCCCGAGTTTTATCCGAATATGTGAAAAAAATTCCAATAAATATTTTGGCACAATTTATTGCGGAAAAAAAGCTAATTGTTTTGTAATCTACGATAAACAATTTAAGAAATAATTCTGATAGAAAAGATTTTTAAAATACTTTTTCCAGAGGCTCCGAGATTTATCCGAATATGTTAAAAAATTCCAATAAATATTTTGGCACAATTTATTGCGGAAAAAAAAGCTAATTGTTTTGTAATCTACGATAAACAATTTAAGAAATAATTCTGATAGAAAAGATTTTTAAAATACTTTTCCAGAGGCCCCGAGTTTTATCCGAATATGTGAAAAAATTCAATAAATATTTTGGCACAATTTATTGCGGAAAAAAAGCTAATTGTTTTTTGTAATCTACGATAAACAATTTAAGAAATAATTCTGATAGAAAAGATTTTTAAAAATACTTTTCCAGAGGCCCCGAGATTTATCCGAATATGTGAAAAAATTCAAATAAATATTTTGGACCAATTTATTGCGGAAAAAAAAGCTAATTGTTTTTGTAATCTACGATAAACAATTTAAGAAATAATTCTGATAGAAAAAGATTTTTAAAATACTTTTTCCAGAGGCCCCGAGATTTATCCGAATATGTGAAAAAATTCCAATAAATATTTTGGCACAATTTATTGCGGAAAAAAAGCTAATTGTTTTTGTAATCTACGATAAACAATTTAAGAAATAATTCTGATAGAAAAGATTTTTAAAATACTTTTTTCCAGAGGCCCCGAGATTTATCCGAATATGTGAAAAAATTCAATAAATATTTTGGACCAATTTATTGCGGAAAAAAAAGCTAATTGTTTTTGTAATCTACGATAAACAATTTAAGAAATAATTCTGATAGAAAAGATTTTAAAATACTTTTCCAGAAAATTTGATTTATCCGAATATGTGAAAAAAAAATTCAATAAATATTTTGGCACAATTTTTATTGCGGAAAAAAGCTAATTGTTTTTGTAATCTACGACAAACAATTAAAGAAATAATTCGGATAGAAAAGATTTTAAAAATACTTTTTCCAGAGGCCCCGAGATTTATCCGAATATGTGAAAAAATTCCAATAAATATTTTGGCACAATTTATTGCGGAAAAAAGCTAATTGTTTTGTAATCTACGATAAACAATTTAAGAAATAATTCTGATAGAAAAGATTTTAAAATACTTTTTCCAGAGGCCCCGAGATTTATCGAATATGTGAAAAAAAAATTTCAATAAATATTTTGGCACAATTTATTGCGGAAAAAAAAAAAGCTAATTGTTTTTTGTAATCTACGATAAACAATTAAAGAAATAATTCTGATAGAAAAGATTTTTTAAAATATACTTTTTCCAGAGGCCCCGAGATTTATCCGAATATGTGAAAAAATTCCAATAAATATTTTTGGACAATTTATTGCGGAAAAAAAAGCTAATTGTTTTTTGTAATCTACGATAAACAATTTAAGAAATATTCGGATAGAAAAGATTTTAAAATACTTTTTTCCAGAGGCCCCGAGATTTATCCGAATATGTGAAAAAAAATTCAATAAATATTTTGGCACAATTTATTGCGGAAAAAAAGCTAATTGTTTTTTTTGTAATCTACGATAAAACAATTTAAGAAATAATTCTGATAGAAAAAAGATTTTTAAAATACTTTTTCCAGAGGCCCCGAGTTTTATCCGAATATGTGAAAAAAATTCCAATAAATATTTTGGCACAATTTATTGCGGAAAAAAAGCTAATTGTTTTTGTAATCTACGATAAACAATTTAAGAAATAATTCGGATAGGAAAGATTTTAAAAATACTTTTCCCGAATATTTTGAGATTTATCCGAATATGTGAAAAAAATTTCAATAAATATTTTGGCACAATTTATTGCGGAAAAAAAGCTAATTGTTTTTTGTAATCTACGATAAACAATTTAAGAAATAATTCTGATAGAAAAAAGATTTTTTAAAATACTTTTTTTCCAGAGGCCCCGAGATTTATCCGAATATGTGAAAAATTCAATAAATATTTTGGCACAATTTATTGCGGAAAAAAAGCTAATTGTTTTTTTGTAATCTACGATAAACAATTTAAGAAATAATTCTGATAGAAAAGATTTTTTAAAATACTTTTTCCAGAGGCCCCGAGATTTATCGAATATGTGAAAAAAAATTCAAATAAATATTTTTGGACAATTTATTGCGGAAAAAAAGCTAATTGTTTTTTGTAATCTACGATAAACAATTTAAGAAATAATTCTGATAGAAAAAAGATTTTTAAAATACTTTTCCAGAGGCCCCTGAGTTTATCCGAATATGTGAAAAAATTCAATAAATATTTTGGCACAATTTATTGCGGAAAAAAGCTAATTGTTTTTTGTAATCTACGATAAACAATTTAAGAAATAATTCTGATAGAAAAGATTTTTTAAAATACTTTTTCCAGAGGCCCCGAGATTTATCCGAATATGTGAAAAAAAAATTCAATAAATATTTTGGCACAATTTATTGCGGAAAAAAAAGCTAATTTTTTTGTAATCTACGATAAACAATTTAAGAAATAATTCTGATAGAAAAGATTTTTTAAAATACTTTTCCAGAGGCCCCGAGATTTTATCGAATATGAAAAAAAATTCCAATAAATATTTTGGCACAATTTATTGCGGAAAAAAAGCTAATTGTTTTTTTGTAATCTACGATAAACAATTTAAGAAATAATTCGGATAGAAAAGATTTTTTTAAAATACTTTTCCAGAGGCCCCGAGATTTATCCGAATATGTGAAAAAAATTCCAATAAATATTTTGGACACAATTTATTGCGGAAAAAAAGCTAATTGTTTTTGTAATCTACGATAAACAATTTAAGAAATAATTCTGATAAAAAGATTTTTTAAAATACTTTTTCCAGAATTTGAGTTTTATCGAATATGTGAAAAAATTCCAATAAATATTTTGGCACAATTTATTGCGGAAAAAAGCTAATTGTTTTGTAATCTACGATAAACAATTTAAGAAATAATTCTGATAGAAAAGATTTTTAAAAATACTTTTCCAGAGGCCCCGAGATTTATCCGAATATGTGAAAAAATTCAATAAATATTTTGGCACAATTTATTGCGGAAAAAAGCTAATTGTTTTTTGTAATCTACGATAAACAATTTAAAAATATTCTGATAGAAAAAGATTTTTAAAATACTTTTTCCCAGAGGCCCCGAGTTTATCGAATATGTGAAAAAATTCCAATAAATATTTTTGGCACAATTTATTGCGGAAAAAAAAAGCTAATTGTTTTTGTAATCTACGATAAACAATTTAAGAAATAATTCTGATAGAAAAATTTTTTAAAATACTTTTCAGAGAATTTGAGATTTATCCGAATATGTGAAAAAATTCCAATAAATATTTTGGGACAATTTATTGCGGAAAAAAAAAAAGCTAATTGTTTTTTTGTAATCTACGATAAACAATTTAAGAAATAATTCTGATAGAAAAGATTTTTAAAAAATACTTTTCAGAGGCCCCGAGATTTATCCGAATATGTGAAAAAATTCAATAAATATTTTGGCCGAATTTATTGCGGAAAAAAGCAAATTATTTTTGTTATCTACGATAAACACTTAAAGGAAGAATTCTGATAGAAAAGATTTAAAAAAAACATTTTCCAGAGGCCCGAGATTTATCTGAAAATGCGAAAAAATTCCAATAAATATTTCGGCCCAATTTATTGCGGAAAAAAGCTAATTATTTTTGTAATCTACGATAAACAATTTAAGAAATAATTCTGATAGAAAAGATTTTTTAAAATACTTTTTCCAGGGCCCCGAGTTTTATCGAATATGTGAAAAAATTCAATAAATATTTTGGACAATTTATTGCGGAAAAAAGCTAATTTTTTTTGTAATCTACGATAAACAATTTAAGAAATAATTCTGATAGAAAAGATTTTTTAAAATAAATATTTTTCCAAATTGGAAAAAGATTTATCCGAATATGTGAAAAAATTCAAATAAATATTTTGGACAATTTATTGCGGAAAAAAAGCAAATTGTTTTTGTAATCTACGATAAAAACAATTTAAGAAAAATAATTCGGATAAAAAAGATTTTAAAAAATACTTTTTTTTCCAAGGCCCCAAGTTTTATCCGAATATGTGAAAAAAATTCAATAAATATTTTGGCACAATTTATTGCGGAAAAAGCTAATTGTTTTTTTGTAATCTACGATAAACAATTTAAGAAATAATTCTGATAGAAAATTTTTTAAAAATACTTTATCCGAATTGTGAAAATTCATATTTTTGGCCAATTTATTGCGGAAAAAAGCTAATTGTTTTATCCGAATATGTGAAAAAAATTCAAATTAATATTTTGGACCAATTTATTGCGGAAAAAGCTAATTGTTTTTGTAATCTACGATAAACAATTTAAGAAATAATTCTGGATAGGAAAGATTTTAAAATACTTTTTTCCAGAGGCCCCGAGATTTATCCGAATATGTGAAAAAAAATTCCAATAAATATTTTGGACAATTTATTGCGGAAAAAAGCTAATTGTTTTGTAATCTACGATAAACAATTTAAAGGAAATAATTCTGATAGAAAAGATTTTTTAAAATACTTTTCAGAGGCCCCCGAGATTTATCGAATATGTGAAAAAATTCAATATTTTAAATATTTTGGAAAAAACAATTTATTGCGGAAAATTCGGAAAAAAAGCTAATTTTTTTTGTAATCTACGACAAACAATTTTTGAAATAATTCGGAAAAAAAAAAGATTTTAAAATTCGAGGAAAACAATTTTTCAAATTTGAGTTTTATCCCGAATATGTGAAAAAATTCCAATAAATATTTTGGACAATTTATTGCGAAAAAAAAGCTAATTGTTTTTGTAATCTACGAAAACAATTTAAGAAAAGAATTCGGATAGAAAAGATTTTAAAAATACTTTTTCCAGAGGCCCTGAGATTTATCGAATATGTGAAAAATTTCAATAAATATTTTGGACAATTTATTGCGGAAAAAACAAATTGTACAATTTTTGTAATCTACGATAAACAATTTAAGAAATAATTCGGATGAAAAAGATTTTAAAAATACTTTTTCCCGAGGCCCTGAGTTTTATCCGAATATGTGAAAAAATTCCAATAAATATTTTGGCACAATTTATTGCGGAAAAAAGCTAATTGTTTTTTCCAGAAATAATTCTGAAAAAAAAGATTTTAAACTTTCAGAGGCCCCCGAGTTTGATCGATCAAATAAATATTAAAGCAAATTAATTCGGATAAAAAATTGATTTTAAAACACTTTTTCCGAGAGAAAAAATTTTAAAATACATTTTCCCTGAGATTTTATCGAATATGTGAAAAAATTCCAATAAATATTTTGGACAATTTATTGCGGAAAAAAGCTAATTGTTTTGTAATCTACGATAAACAATTTAAGAAATAATTCTGATAGGAAAAGATTTTTAAAATACTTTTCCAGAGGCCCCGAGATTTATCCGAATATGTGAAAAATTCAATAAATATTTTGGACAATTTATTGCGGAAAAAAAGGTAATTGTTTTTTTTGTAATCTACGATAAACAATTTAAGAAATAATTTCTGATAGAAAAGATTTTTTAAATACTTTTTCCGAGGCCCCCGAGTTTTATCGAATATGTGAAAAAATTCAATAAATATTTTGGCTACAATTTATTGCGGAAAAAAAAGCTAATTGTTTTGAAATCTACGATAAAACAATTTAAGAAATAATTCTGAGAAAAGAAAAAACTTTTTTAAAATGCAGAAAAAAAATAAATATTTTCCTTGGAAAAACTAATTGTTTTGTAATCTACGAACAAAAAAAAAATTCTGATAGAAAAATTTTTAAAATACTTTTGGATCCGAATTGTATTCAAATAAATATTTTGGACAATTTAAAAAAAGCTAATTGTTTTTTGTAATCTACGATAAACAATTTAAGAAATAATTCTGATAGGAAAAGATTTTAAAATAAAATACAATTTTTCAAGGAGGATTTTAAAAGATTTATCCGAATATGTGAAAAATTCAATAAATATTTTTTGGCACAATTTATTGCGGAAAAAAGCTAATTGTTTTTGTAATCTACGATAAACAATTTAAGAAAAATTTCTGATAGAAAAGATTTTTAAAATACTTTTTCCAGAGGCCCCGAGTTTGATCCGAATATGTGAAAAAATTCCAATAAATATTTTGGCACAATTTATTGCGGAAAAAAAGCTAATTGTTTTGTAATCTACGATAAACAATTTAAAAATAATTCTGATAGAAAAGATTTTTAAAATACTTTTTTCCAGAGGCCCCGAGATTTATCGAATATGTGAAAAAATTCAATAAAATATTTTGGACAATTTATTGCGGAAAAAAGCTAATTGTTTTTTGTAATCTACGATAAAACAATTTAAGAAATAATTCGGATAGAAAAAATTTTAAAATACTTTTTCCAGAGGCCCCGAGATTTATCGAATATGTGAAAAAAATTCCAATAAATATTTTGGACCAATTTATTGCGGAAAAAAAGCTAATTGTTTTGTAATCTACGATAAACAATTTAAGAAATAATTCGGATAGAAAAGATTTTTAAAATACTTTTTCCAGAGGCCCCGAGATTTATCGAATATGTGAAAAAAATTCAATAAATATTTTGGACAATTTATTGCGGAAAAAAAAGCTAATTGTTTTGTAATCTACGATAAACAATTTAAGAAATAATTCTGATAGAAAAGAATTTTAAAATACTTTTTTTTCCAGAGGCCAATAAAGTTTATCGAATATGTGAAAAAATTCCAATAAATATTTTGGCACAATTTATTGCATAAAAAGCTAATTGTTTTGTAATCTACGACAAACAATTTAAGAAATAATCGGATAGAAAAATTTTTTAAAATACTTTTTTTTGGAGGGCCCCGAGATTTATCGAAAATGTGAAAAAATTCAATAAATATTTTGGCACAATTTATTGCGGAAAAAAGCTAATTGTTTTGTAATCTACGACAAACAATTTAAAAACAATTCTGATAGAAAG